>WOVY01001500.1:0-536353 GCA_013436015.1 Rhipicephalus annulatus
TGCGTGGACGTCTGTCTTGACGTCAGTCTTGTCTGGACGTCCTGTCTGGATGTCTGTCATGATGTCTGTCTGGATGTCTGTCTTGACGTCTGTCTGGACGTCTGTCTTAACGTCTATCTGGACGTCTGTCTGGACGTCTGTCTGGACGTCTGTCTGGACGTCTGTCATGACGTCTGACTGTCTGGACATCTGTCTGTCTTCACGCCTGTCTGGACGTCTGTCTTGACGTATGTCTTGACGTATGTCTTGACGTCTGTCTTGACGTCCTGTCTGGACGTCTGTATTGACGTCTGTCTTGACATCATTCTGGACGTCTGTCTTGACGTCTGCGTGGACGTCTGTCTGGACGTCAGTCTGTCTGGACGTCTGTCCTGGATGTCTGTCATGATGTCTGTCTGGATGTCTGTCTTGACGTCTGTCTGGACGTCTGTCTTAACGTCTATCTGGACGTCTGTCTGGACGTCTGTCTGGACGTCTGTCTGGACGTCTGTCATGACGTCTGACTGTCTGGACATCTTCTGTCTTCACGCCTGTCTGGACGTCTGTCTTGACGTCTGTCTTGACGTACGTCTTGACGTCTGTAATGACGTCATTCTTGCCGTCTGTCTTTCCGGACGTCTGTCTGTCTGGAAATCTGTCTGTCTTGATATCTGTCTTGACGTCTGTCTGGACGTCTGTCTTGACGTCTGCGTGCACGTCTGTCTTGACGTCTGTCTTGGACGTCTGTCTGGACGTCAGTCTGTCTGGACGCCTGTCTCGACATCTGTCTGTCTGGATGTCTATCTTGGGCGTCTGTCTGGACGTCTGTCTGTCTTGACTCCCTTCTGGACGTCTGTCCTGAACGTCTGTCAAGACGTCTGTCCTGACGCCTGTCTTGACGTCTGTCTGGACGTCCTGTCTGTACGTCTGTCTGGACGTCTGGTCTGATGTCTGTCTGTCCGGACATCTGCCTGTCTGGACATCTGTCTGTTTTGACGTCTGTCTTGACGTCTGTCTGTCTGGACGTCTGTCTTGACGTCTGTCTGTCTGGACGTCTGTCTGTCTTGATTCCTGTCTGGGACGTCTGTCCTGACGCCTGTCTTGACATCTGTCTGGACGTCTGTCTTTCCGGACGTCTGTCTGTCTGGACATCTGTCTGTTTTTATGTCTGTCTGGACGTCTGTATGACGTCTGTCTTGACTTCTGTCTTGACGTACGTCTTGACGTCTGTAATGACGTCATTCTTGCCGTCTGTCTTTCCGGACGTCTGTCTGTCTGGAAATCTGTCTGTCTTGATATCTGTCTTGACGTCTGTCTGGACGTCTGTCTTGACGTCTGCGTGCACGTCTGTCTTGACGTCTGTCTTGACGTCTGTCTGGACGTCAGTCTGTCTGACGCCTGTCTCGACATCTGTCTGTCTGGATGTCTATCTTGGCGTCTGTCTGGACGTCTGTCTGTCTTGACTCCCTTCTGGACGTCTGTCTGAAACGTCTGTCAAGACGTCTGTCCTGACGCCTGTCTTGACGTCTGTCTGGACGTCTGTCTGTATGTCTGTATGGACGTCTGGTCTGATGTCTGTCTGTCCGGACATCTGCCTGTCTGGACATCTGTCTGTTTTGACGTCTGTCTTGACGTCTGTCTGTCTGGACGTCTGTCTTGACGTCTGTCAGTCTGGACGTCTGTCTGTCTTGATTCCTGTCTGGACGTCTGTCCTGACGCCTGTCTTGACATCTGTCTGGACGTCTGTCTGTCCGGACGTCTGTCTGTCTGGACATCTGTCTGTTTTGATGTCTGTCTGGACGTCTGTCCTGACGTCTGTCTGGCTGAACATCTGTCTTGACGTATGTCTTGACGTCTGTCTGGACGTCTACCTGGACGTCTGTTCTGACGTCTGTCTGTCCAGACGTCTGTCTGTCTGGAAATCTGTCTGTCTTGACGTCTGTCTGGACGTCTGTATGGACGTCTGTCTTGACGTCTGTATGGACGTCTGTCTTGACGTCTGCCTGGACGTCTGTCTTGGTGTCTGTTTTGTCATCTGTCTGGACGTCTTGCTGTCTGGACATCTCTCTATCTTGACATCTGTCATGACGTGATTCTTGACACTGTCGAAATTTGGGCTTGTTGGTGCATTGTGACGACTGAAAATAGCACTAAGAAACGGGACACAAGAAGAGGACACACGGCACAGGCGCGCCTGTGCCATGTGTCTTTTGCGCCTGTGCCGTGTGTCCTCTTCTTGTGTCCCCGTTTGTTAGCGCTATTTTCAGTCGTGATTCTTGACGTCTGTCTGGACGTCTGTCTGCACGTCTGTATTGACGTCTGTATTGACATGTGTCTTGACGTCTGCGTGGACGTCTGTCTTGATGTCTGTCTGGACGTCAGTCTGTCTGGACGTCTATCTGTCTGGACGTCGGTCCGGACGTCTGTCTGGACGTCTGTCCTGACGTCTATCTGTCTGGACGTCTGTGTGGACGTCTGTCTTGACGTCTGTCTTGACGTCTGTCATTACATCATTCTTGATGTCTGTCTGGACGTCTGTCTTTACGTCTGTCTGTCTGGACGTCTGTCTGAACGTCTGTCTGGACGTCTGTCTGTCTGGACGTCTGTCATGACGTCTGTCTGGACGTCTGTCTTGACGTCTGTCTGGACATATGTCTGGACGTCTGTCTTGACGTCTGCCTGTCTGGACGTCTGTCTGGACGTCTGTCTGTCTGGAGATCTGTCTGTTTTGACGTCCTGTATTTACGTCTGTCTTGACATCTGTCATGACGTCTGTCTGGACGTCTGTCTGGACGTCTGTCTAGACATGTGTCTGGATGTCTGTCTTAACGTCTGTCTGTCTGGACGTATGTCTGTCTGGACGTCTATCTTGACGTCTGTCTGGACGTCTGTCTGTCTTGACTCCTGTCTGGACGTCTGTCTTGACGTCTGTCCTGATGCCTGTCTTGACATCTGTCTGGACGTCTGTCCAGACGTCTGTTTGGACGTCTGGCCTGACGTCTGTCTGTCCGGACGTCTGTCTGTCTGGAAATCTGTCTGTCTTGACGTCTGTCTGGACGTCTGTATGGACGTCTGTCTTGACGTCTGTATGGACGTCTGCCTGGACGTCTGTCTTGGTGTCTGTTTTGTCATCTGTCTGGACGTCTTGCTGTCTGGACATCTCTCTATCTTGATGTCTGTCATGACGTGATTCTTGACACTGTCGAAATTTGGGCTTGTTGGTGCATTGTGACGACTGAAAATAGCACTAAGAAACGGGGACACAAGAAGAGGACACACGGCACAGGCACGCCTGTGCCATGTGTCTTTTGCGCCTGTGCCATGTGTCCTCTTCTTGTGTCCCCGTTTCTTAGCGCTATTTTCAGTCGTGATTCTTGACATCTGTCTGGACGTCTGTCTGGACGTCTGTTTGCACGTCTGTATTGACGTCTGTCTTGACGTCTGTCTTGACGTCTGCGTGGACGTCTGTCTTGATGTTTGTCTGGACGTCAGTCTGTTTGGACGTCTGTCTGTCTGGACGTCGGTCCTGACACCTATCTGTCTGGACGTCTGTCCTGACGTCTATCTGTCTGGACGTCTGTCATGACGTCTGTCTGGACGTCTGTCTTGACGTCTGTCATTACGTCATTCTTGATGTCTGTCTGGACGTCTGTCTTGACGTCTATCTGTCTTGACGTCTGTCATGACGTCTGCGTGGACGTCTGTCTTGACGTCTCTCTGGACGTCTGTCTGTCTGGACGTCTGTCTGGACATCTGTCTTTCTGGACGTCTGTCCTGACGTCTATCTGTCGGGACGTCTGTCATGACGTCTGTCTGGACGTCTGTCTTGACGTCTGTCCGGACGTCTGTCTGGACGTCTGCCCTTACGTCTGTCTGTCCGGACGTCTGTCTGTCTGGACATCTGTCTGTTTGGACGTCTGTCTGGACGTCTGTATTGACGTCTGTCTTGACGTCTGCCTGGACGTCTGTCTTGACATTTGTCTGTCTGGACGTCTGTTCTGATGTCTGTCGTGCTGAACGTCTGTCTTGACATATGTCTTGACGTCTGTCTTGACTACTGTCTGGACGTCTGTGTTGACGTCTTTCTTGACGTCTGTCTTGACGTCTGCGTGGACGTCTGTCTTGATGTCTGTCTGGACGTCTCTCTGTCTGGACGTCTGTCTGTCTTGACGTCTGTCTGGACGTCTGTATGGACGTCATTCATGACGTCTGCGTGGACGTCTGTCTTGACGTCTGTCCTGACGCCTGTCTTGACATCTGTCTGGACGTCTGTCCAGACGTCTGTTTGGACGTCTGGCCTGACGTCTGTCTGTCCGGACGTCTGTCTATATGGACATCTGTCTGTTTTGACGTCTGTCTGGACGTCTGTGTTGACGTCTGTCTTGACGTCTGCCTGGACGTCTGTCTTGACATTTGTCTGTCTGGGCGTCTGTCCTGATGTCTGTCTGGCTGAACGTCTGTCTTGACGTATGTCTTGACGTCTGTCTTGACGTCTGTCTGGACGTCTGTATTGACGTCTGTCTTGACATCTGTCTGGACGTCTGTCTTGACGTTTGCGTGGACGTCTGTCTTGACGTCTGTCTGGACGTCAGTCTGTCTGGACGTCTGTCTGTCTGGATGTCTGTCCTGCGGCTAACTGTCTGGATGTCTGTCTTGATGTCTGTCTGGATGTCTGTCATGACCTCTGTCTGGACGTCTGTCTTGACGTCTTTCTGGACGTCTGTCAGTCTGGACATCTTCCTGTCTTGACGTCTGTCTGGACGTCTGTCTGGACATCTGTATGGACGTCATTCTTGACTTCTGCGTGGACGTCTGTCTTGACGTCTGTCTGGACGTCAGTCTGTCTGGACGTCTGTCTGTCTGGACGTCTGTCCTGACGTCTATCTGTCTGGACGTCTGTCTTGACGTCTGTCTGGATGTCTGTCATGATGTCTGTCTGGATGTCTGTCTTGACGTCTGTCTGGACGTCTGTCTTAACGTCTATCTGGACGTCTGTCTGGACGTCTGTCTGGACGTCTGTCTGGACGTCTGTCATGACGTCTGACTGTCTGGACATCTGTCTGTCTTGACGCCTGTCTGGACGTCTGTCTTGACATCTGTCTTGACGTACGTCTTGACGTCTGTAATGACGTCATTCTTGCCGTTTGTCTTTCCGGACGTCTGTCTGTCTGGAAATCTGTCTGTCTTGATATCTGTCTTGCCGTCTGTCTGGACGTCTGTCTTGACATCTGCGTGGACGTCTGTCTTGACGTCTGTCTTGACGTCTGTCTGGACGTCAGTCTGTCTGGACGTCTGTCTGTCTGGACGTCTGTCTTGACATCTGTCTGTCTGGATGTCTATCTTGGCATCTCTCTGGACGTCTGTCTGTCTTGACTCCTGTCTGGACATCTGTCTGAATGTCTGTCAAGACGTCTGTCCTGACGCCTGTCTTGACGTCTGTCTGGACGTCTGTCTGTACGTTGTTCTGGACGTCTGTGTGGACGTCTGGCCTGATGTCTGTCTGTCCAGACATCTGTCTGTCTGGACATCTGTCTGTTTTGACGTCTGTCTTGACGTCTGTCTGTCTGGATGTCTGTCTTGACGTCTGTCTGTCCGGACGTCTGTCTGTCTTGATTCCGGGCTGGACGTCTGTCTGGACGTCTGTCTTGACGTCTGTCGTGACGCCTGTCTTGACGTCTGTCTGGATGTCTGTCTGTGCGGACGTCTGTCTGTCTGGACATCTGTCTGTTTTGATGTCTGTCTGGACGTCTGTATTGACGTCTGTCTTGACGTCTGCCTCGACGTCTGTCTTGACGTCTGCCTGTCTGGACGTCTGTCCTGACGTTTGTCTGGCTGAACATCTGTCTTGACGTATGTCTTGACGTCTGTCTGGACGTCTATCTTGATGTCTGTTCTGACGTCTGTCTGTCCGGACGTCTGTCTGTCTGGAAATCTGTCTGTCTTGAAGTTTGTATGGACGTCTTTATGGACGTCTGTCTTGACGTCTGTCTGGACGTCTGCCTGGATATCTGTCTGTACGTCTGTCTTGACCTTTGTCTGAACGTCTGTCTTGACGTCTGCCTGGACGTCTGTCTTGGTGTCTGTTTTGTCGTCTGTCTGGACGTCTGTCTGTCTGGACATCTGTCTATCTTGACGTCTGTCATGACGTGATTCTTGACACTGTCGAAATTTGGGCTTGTTGGTGCATTGTGACGACTGAAAATAGTGCTAAGAAATGGGGACAAGGAAGAGGACACACGGCACAGGCGCGCCTGTGCCATGTGTCTTTTGCGCCTGTGCCGTGTGTCCTCTTCTTGTGTCCCCGTTTCTTAGTGCTATTTTCAGTCGTGATTCTTGACGTCTGTCTGGACGTCTGTCTCCACGTCTGTATTGACCTCTGTCTTGACGTCTGTCTGTCTGGACGTCTGTCTGTCTTGATTCTTGTCTGGACGTCTGTCCTGACGCCTGTCTTGACATCTGTCTGGACGTCTGTCTGTCCGGACGTCTGTCTGTCTGGAAATCTGTCTGTCTTGACGTCTGTCTGGACGTCTGTATGGACGTCTGTCTTGACGTCTGTATGGACGTCTGTCTTGACGTCTGCCTGGACGTCTGTCTTGGTGTCTGTTTTGTCATCTGTCTGGACGTCTTGCTGTCTGGACATCTCTCTATCTTGATGTCTGTCATGACGTGATTCTTGACACTGTCGAAATTTGGGCTTGTTGGTGCATTGTGACGACTGAAAATAGCGCTAAGAAACGGGGACACAAGAAGAGGACACACGGCACAGGCACGCCTGTGCCATGTGTCTTTTGCGCCTGTGCCATGTGTCCTCTTCTTGTGTCCCCGTTTCTTAGCGCTATTTTCAGTCGTGATTCTTGACATCTGTGTGGACGTCTGTCTGGACGTCTGTCTGCACGTCTGTATTGACGTCTGTCTTGACGTCTGTCTTGACGTCTGCGTGGACGTCTGTCTTGATGTCTGTCTGGACGTCAGTCTGTCTGGACGTCTGTCTATCTGGACGTCGGTCCTGACACCTATCTGTCTGGACGTCTGTCCTGACGTCTATCTGTCTGGACGTCTGTCATGACGTCTGTCTGGACGTCTGTCTTGACGTCTGTCTTGACGTCTGTCATTACGTCATTCTTGATGTCTGTCTGGATGTCTGTCTTGACGTCTATCTGTCTTGACGTCTGTCATGACGTCTGCGTGGACGTCTGTCTTGACGTCTCTCTGGACGTCTGTCTGTCTGGACGTCTGTCTGGACATCTGTCTGTCTGGACGTCTGTCCTGACGTCTATCTGTCGGGACGTCTGTCATGACGTCTGTCTGGACGTCTGTCTTGACGTCTGTTCGGACGTCTGTCTGGACGTCTGCCCTTACGTCTGTCTGTCCGGACGTCTGTCTGTCTGGACATCTGTCTGTTTGGACGTCTGTCTGGACGTCTGTATTGACGTCTGTCTTGACGTCTGCCTGGACGTCTGTCTTGACATTTGTCTGTCTGGACGTCTGTCCTGATGTCTGTCGTGCTGAACGTCTGTCTTGACATATGTCTTGACGTCTGTCTTGACTACTGTCTGGACGTCTGTATTGACGTCTTTCTTGACGTCTGTCTTGACGTCTGCGTGGACGTCTGTCTTGATGTCTGTCTGGACGTCTCTCTGTCTGGACGTCTGTCTGTCTTGACGTCTGTCTGGACGTCTGTATGGACGTCATTCATGACGTCTCCGTGGACGTCTGTCTTGACGTCTGCCTGGACGTCTGTCTGTCTGGACGTCTGTCCTGACGTCTATCTGTCTGGAAGTCTGTCTTGACGTCTGTCTGGACGTCTGTCTGTCTAGACGTGTGTCTGGACGTCTGTCTTGACGTCTGTCCTGACGCCTGTCTTGACATCTGTCTGGACGTCTGTCCAGACGTCTGTTTGGACGTCTGGCCTGACTCCTGTCTGTCCGGACGTCTGTCTGTCTGGACATCTGTCTGTATTGACGTCTGTCTGGACGTCTGTAGTGACGTCTGTCTTGACGTCTGCCTGGACGTCTGTCTTGACATTTGTCTGTCTGGACGTCTGTCCTGATGTCTGGCTGAATGTCTGTCTTGACGTATGTCTTGACGTCTGTCTTGATGTCTGTCTGGACGTCTGTATTGACGTCTGTCATGCCGTCTGTCTCGACGTCTGTCTTGACGTCTGCGTGGACGTCTGTCTTGACGTCTGTCTGGACGTCTGTCTGTCTGGATGTCTGTCCTGCGTCTATCTGTCTGGACGTCTGTCTTGATGTCTGTCTGGACGTCTGTCATGACCTCTGTCTGGACGTCTGTCTTGACGTCTTTCTGGACGTCTGTCTGTCTGGACGTCTGTCTGGACGTCTGTATGGACGTCATTCTTGACATCTGCGTGGACGTCTGTCTGGACGTCAGTCTGTCTGGATGTCTGTCTGTCTGGACGTCTGTCCTGACGTCTATCTGTCTGGACGTCTGTCTTGACGTCTGTCTGGATGTCTGTCATGATGTCTGTCTGGATGTCTGTCTTGACGTCTGTCTGGACGTCTGTCCTAACGTCTATCTGGACATCTGTCTGGACGTCTGTCTAGACGTCTGTCATGACGTCTGACTGTCTGGACATCTGTCTATCTTGACGCCTGTCTGGACGTCAATCTTGACGAACGTCTTGACGTCTGTATTGACGTCATTCTTGCCGTCTGTTTTTCCGGACGTCTGTCTTTCTGGAAATCGGTCTGTCTTGATATCTGTCTTGACGTCTGTCTGAACGTCTGTCTTGACGTCTGCGTGGACGTCTGTCTTGACGTCTGTCTGGACGTCAGTCTGTCTGGACGTCTGTCTGTCTGGACGCCTGTCTTGACATCTGTCTGTCTGGATGTCTATCTTGGCGTCTGTCTGGACGTCTGTCTGTCTTGACTCCTTCTGGACGTCTGTCTGAACGTCTGTCAAGACGTCTGTCCTGACGCCTGTCTTGACGTCTGTCTGGACGTCTGTCTGTACGTTGTTCTGGACATCTGTCTGGACGTCTGGTCTGATGTCTGTCTGTCCAGACATCTTCCTGTCTGGACATCTGTCTGTTTTGACGTCTGTCTTGATGTCTGTCTGTCTGGACGTCTGTCTTGATGTCTGTCTGTCTGGACGTCTGTCTGGACGTCTGCCTTGACATCTGTCCTGACGCCTTTCTTGACATCTGTCTGGACGTCTGTCTGTCCGGACGTCTGTCTGTCTGGACATCTGTCTGTTTTGATGTCTGTCTGGACGTCTATATTGACGTCTGTCTTGACGTCTGCCTCGACGTCTGTCTTGACGTCTGCCTGTCTGGACGTCTGTCCTGACGTCTGTCTGGCTGAACATCTGTCTTGACGTATGTCTTGACGTCTGTCTGGACGTCTATCTGGACGTCTGTTCTGTCGTCTGTCTGTCTGGAAATCTGTCTGTCTTGACGTCTGTCTGGACGTTTGTCTGAACGTCTGTCTTGACGTCTGCCTGGACGTCTGTCTTGGTGTCTGTTTTGTCATCTGTCTGGACGTCTTGCTGTCTGGACATCTGTCTATCTTGACGTCTGTCATGACGTGATTCTTGACACTGTCGAAATTTGGGCTTGTTGGTGCATTGTGACGACTGAAAATAGCGCTAAGAAACGGGGACACAAGAAGAGGACACACGGCATAGGCGCGCCTGTGCCATGTGTCTTTTGCGCCTGTGCTGTGTGTCCTCTTCTTGTGTCCCCGTTTCTTAGCGCTATTTTCAGTCGTGATTCTTGACGTCTGTCTGGACGTCTGTCTGGACGTCTGTCTGCACGTCTGTATTGACGTCTGTCTTGACGTCTGTCTTGACGTCTGCGAGGACGTCTGTCTTGATGTCTGTCTGGACGTCAGTCTGTCTGGACGTCGGTCCTGACATCTATCTGTCTGGACGTCTGTCCTGACGTCTATCTGTCTGGACGTCTGTCATGACGTCTGTCTGGACGTCTGTCTTGACGTCTGTCTTGACGTCTGTCATTACGTCATTCTTGATGTCTGTCTGGACGTCTGTCTTGACGTCTATCTGTCTTGACGTCTGTCATGACGTCTGCGTGGACGTCTGTCTTGACGTCTGTCTGGATGTCTGTCTGTTTGGACGTCTATCTGGACGTCTGTCTGGACATCTGTCTGTCTGGACGTCTGTCCTGATGTCTATCTGTCGGGACGTCTGTCATGACATCTGTCTGGACGTCTTTCTTGACGTCTGTCTGGACATCTGTCTGGACGTCTGTCCAGACGTCTGTTTGGATGTCTGGCCTGACGTCTGTCTGTCCGGACGTCTGTCTGTCTGGAAATCTGTCTGTTTTGACGTCTGTCTGGACGTCTGTATTGACGTCTGTCTTGACGTCTGCCTGGACGTCTGTCTTGACATTTGTCTGTCTGGACGTCTGTCCTGATGTCTGTCTGGCTGAACGTCTGTCTTGACGTATGTCTTGACGTCTGTCTTGACGTCTGTCTGGACGTCTGTATTGACGTCTGTCTTGACGTCTGTCTGGACGTCTGTCTTGACGTCTGCGTGGACGTCTGTCTTGATGTCTGTCTGGACGTCAGTCTGTCTGGACGTCTGTCTGTCTGGATGTCTGTCCTGCGTCTATCTGTCTGGACGGCTGTCTTGATGTCTGTCTGGACGTCTGTCATGACCTCTGTCTGGACGTCTGTCTTGACGTCTTTCTGGACGTCTGTCTGTCCAGACATCTGCCTGTCTTGACGTCTGTCTGGACGTCTGTATGGACGTCATTCTTGACGTCTGCGTGGACGTCTGTCTTGACGTCAGTCTGTCTGGACGTCTGTCTGGATGTCTGTCATGATGTCTGTCTGGATGTCTGTCTTGACGTCTGTCTGGACGTCTGTCTTAACGTCTATCTGGACGTCTGTCTGGACGTCTGTCTGGACGTCTGTCTGGACGTCTGTCATGACGTCTGACTGTCTGGACATCTGTCTGTCTTCACGCCTGTCTGGACGTCTGTCTTGACGTATGTCTTGACGTATGTCTTGACGTCTGTCTTGACGTCTGTCTGGACGTCTGTATTGACGTCTGTCTTGACATCATTCTGGACGTCTGTCTTGACGTCTGCGTGGACGTCTGTCTGGACGTCAGTCTGTCTGGACGTCTGTCTGGATGTCTGTCATGATGTCTGTCTGGATGTCTGTCTTGACGTCTGTCTGGACGTCTGTCTTAACGTCTATCTGGACGTCTGTCTGGACGTCTGTCTGGACGTCTGTCTGGACGTCTGTCATGATGTCTGACTGTCTGGACATCTGTCTGTCTTCACGCCTGTCTGGACGTCTGTCTTGACGTCTGTCTTGACGTACGTCTTGACGTCTGTAATGACGTCATTCTTGCCGTCTGTCTTTCCGGACGTCTGTCTGTCTGGAAATCTGTCTGTCTTGATATCTGTCTTGACGTCTGTCTGGACGTCTGTCTTGACGTCTGCGTGCACGTCTGTCTTGACGTCTGTCTTGACGTCTGTCTGGACGTCAGTCTGTCTGGACGCCTGTCTCGACATCTGTCTGTCTGGATGTCTATCTTGGCGTCTGTCTGGACGTCTGTCTGTCTTGACTCCCTTCTGGACGTCTGTCTGAACGTCTGTCAAGACGTCTGTCCTGACGCCTGTCTTGACGTCTGTCTGGACGTCTGTCTGTACGTCTGTCTGGACGTCTGGTCTGATGTCTGTCTGTCCGGACATCTGCCTGTCTGGACATCTGTCTGTTTTGACATCTGTCTTGACGTCTGTCTGTCTGGACGTCTGTCTTGACGTCTGTCTGTCTGGACGTCTGTCTGTCTTGATTCCTGTCTGGACGTCTGTCCTGACGCCTGTCTTGACATCTGTCTGGACGTCTGTCTTTCCGGACGTCTGTCTGTCTGGACATCTGTCTGTTTTTATGTCTGTCTGGACGTCTGTATTGACGTCTGTCTTGACGTCTGTCTTGACGTACGTCTTGACGTCTGTAATGACGTCATTCTTGCCGTCTGTCTTTCCGGACGTCTGTCTGTCTGGAAATCTGTCTGTCTTGATATCTGTCTTGACGTCTGTCTGGACGTCTGTCTTGACGTCTGCGTGCACGTCTGTCTTGACGTCTGTCTTGACGTCTGTCTGGACGTCAGTCTGTCTGGACGCCTGTCTCGACATCTGTCTGTCTGGATGTCTATCTTGGCGTCTGTCTGGACGTCTGTCTGTCTTGACTCCCTTCTGGACGTCTGTCTGAACGTCTGTCAAGACGTCTGTCCTGACGCCTGTCTTGACGTCTGTCTGGACGTCTGTCTGTACGTCTGTATGGACGTCTGGTCTGATGTCTGTCTGTCCGGACATCTGCCTGTCTGGACATCTGTCTGTTTTGACGTCTGTCTTGACGTCTGTCTGTCTGGACGTCTGTCTTGACGTCTGTCAGTCTGGACGTCTGTCTGTCTTGATTCCTGTCTGGACGTCTGTCCTGACGCCTGTCTTGACATCTGTCTGGACGTCTGTCTGTCCGGACGTCTGTCTGTCTGGACATCTGTCTGTTTTGATGTCTGTCTGGACGTCTGTATTGACGTCTGTCTTGACGTCTGCCTCGACGTCTGTCTTGACGTGTGCCTGTCTGGACGTCTGTCCTGACGTCTGTCTGGCTGAACATCTGTCTTGACGTATGTCTTGACGTCTGTCTGGACGTCTACCTGGACGTCTGTTCTGACGTCTGTCTGTCCAGACGTCTGTCTGTCTGGAAATCTGTCTGTCTTGACGTCTGTCTGGACGTCTGTATGGACGTCTGTCTTGACGTCTGTATGGACGTCTGTCTTGACGTCTGCCTGGACGTCTGTCTTGGTGTCTGTTTTGTCATCTGTCTGGACGTCTTGCTGTCTGGACATCTCTCTATCTTGACATCTGTCATGACGTGATTCTTGACACTGTCGAAATTTGGGCTTGTTGGTGCATTGTGACGACTGAAAATAGCACTAAGAAACGGGGACACAAGAAGAGGACACACGGCACAGGCGCGCCTGTGCCATGTGTCTTTTGCGCCTGTGCCGTGTGTCCTCTTCTTGTGTCCCCGTTTGTTAGCGCTATTTTCAGTCGTGATTCTTGACGTCTGTCTGGACGTCTGTCTGCACGTCTGTATTGACGTCTGTATTGACATGTGTCTTGACGTCTGCGTGGACGTCTGTCTTGATGTCTGTCTGGACGTCAGTCTGTCTGGACGTCAGTCTGTCTGGACGTCTGTCTGTCTGGACGTCGGTCCGGACGTCTGTCTGGACGTCTGTCCTGACGTCTATCTGTCTGGACGTCTGTGTGGACGTCTGTCTTGACGTCTGTCTTGACGTCTGTCATTACATCATTCTTGATGTCTGTCTGGACGTCTGTCTTTACGTCTGTCTGTCTGGACGTCTGTCTGGACGTCTGTCTGGACGTCTGTCTGTCTGGACGTCTGTCATGACGTCTGTCTGGACGTCTGTCTTGACGTCTGTCTGGACATATGTCTGGACGTCTGTCTTGACGTCTGCCTGTCTGGACGTCTGTCTGGACGTCTGTCTGTCTGGAGATCTGTCTGTTTTGACGTCCTGTATTTACGTCTGTCTTGACATCTGTCATGACGTCTGTCTGGACGTCTGTCTGGACGTCTGTCTAGACATGTGTCTGGATGTCTGTCTTAACGTCTGTCTGTCTGGACGTATGTCTGTCTGGACGTCTATCTTGACGTCTGTCTGGACGTCTGTCTGTCTTGACTCCTGTCTGGACGTCTGTCTTGACGTCTGTCCTGATGCCTGTCTTGACATCTGTCTGGACGTCTGTCCAGACGTCTGTTTGGACGTCTGGCCTGACGTCTGTCTGTCCGGACGTCTGTCTGTCTGGAAATCTGTCTGTCTTGACGTCTGTCTGGACGTCTGTATGGACGTCTGTCTTGACGTCTGTATGGACGTCTGCCTGGACGTCTGTCTTGGTGTCTGTTTTGTCATCTGTCTGGACGTCTTGCTGTCTGGACATCTCTCTATCTTGATGTCTGTCATGACGTGATTCTTGACACTGTCGAAATTTGGGCTTGTTGGTGCATTGTGACGACTGAAAATAGCACTAAGAAACGGGGACACAAGAAGAGGACACACGGCACAGGCACGCCTGTGCCATGTGTCTTTTGCGCCTGTGCCATGTGTCCTCTTCTTGTGTCCCCGTTTCTTAGCGCTATTTTCAGTCGTGATTCTTGACATCTGTCTGGACGTCTGTCTGGACGTCTGTTTGCACGTCTGTATTGACGTCTGTCTTGACGTCTGTCTTGACGTCTGCGTGGACGTCTGTCTTGATGTCTGTCTGGACGTCAGTCTGTCTGGACGTCGGTCCTGACACCTATCTGTCTGGACGTCTGTCCTGACGTCTATCTGTCTGGACGTCTGTCATGACGTCTGTCTGGACGTCTGTCTTGACGTCTGTCATTACGTCATTCTTGATGTCTGTCTGGACGTCTGTCTTGACGTCTATCTGTCTTGACGTCTGTCATGACGTCTGCGTGGACGTCTGTCTTGACGTCTCTCTGGACGTCTGTCTGTCTGGACGTCTGTCTGGACATCTGTCTGTCTGGACGTCTGTCCTGACGTCTATCTGTCGGGACGTCTGTCATGACGTCTGTCTGGACGTCTGTCTTGACGTCTGTCCGGACGTCTGTCTGGACGTCTGCCCTTACGTCTGTCTGTCCGGACGTCTGTCTGTCTGGACATCTGTCTGTTTGGACGTCTGTCTGGACGTCTGTATTGACGTCTGTCTTGACGTCTGCCTGGACGTCTGTCTTGACATTTGTCTGTCTGGACGTCTGTTCTGATGTCTGTCGTGCTGAACGTCTGTCTTGACATATGTCTTGACGTCTGTCTTGACTACTGTCTGGACGTCTGTATTGACGTCTTTCTTGACGTCTGTCTTGACGTCTGCGTGGACGTCTGTCTTGATGTCTGTCTGGACGTCTCTCTGTCTGGACGTCTGTCTGTCTTGACGTCTGTCTGGACGTCTGTATGGACGTCATTCATGACGTCTGCGTGGACGTCTGTCTTGACGTCTGTCCATACGCCTGTCTTGACATCTGTCTGGACGTCTGTCCAGACGTCTGTTTGGACGTCTGGCCTGACGTCTGTCTGTCGGGACGTCTGTCTATATGGACATCTGTCTGTTTTGACGTCTGTCTGGACGTCTGTGTTGACGTCTGTCTTGACGTCTGCCTGGACGTCTGTCTTGACATTTGTCTGTCTGGGCGTCTGTCCTGATGTCTGTCTGGCTGAACGTCTGTCTTGACGTATGTCTTGACGTCTGTCTTGACGTCTGTCTGGACGTCTGTATTGACGTCTGTCTTGACATCTGTCTGGACGTCTGTCTTGACGTTTGCGTGGACGTCTGTCTTGACGTCTGTCTGGACGTCAGTCTGTCTGGACGTCTGTCTGTCTGGATGTCTGTCCTGCGGCTAACTGTCTGGATGTCTGTCTTGATGTCTGTCTGGATGTCTGTCATGACCTCTGTCTGGACGTCTGTCTTGACGTCTTTCTGGACGTCTGTCAGTCTGGACATCTTCCTGTCTTGACGTCTGTCTGGACGTCTGTCTGGACATCTGTATGGACGTCATTCTTGACTTCTGCGTGGACGTCTGTCTTGACGTCTGTCTGGACGTCAGTCTGTCTGGACGTCTGTCTGTCTGGACGTCTGTCCTGACGTCTATCTGTCTGGACATCTGTCTTGACGTCTGTCTGGATGTCTGTCATGATGTCTGTCTGGATGTCTGTCTTGACGTCTGTCTGGACGTCTGTCTTAACGTCTATCTGGACGTCTGTCTGGACGTCTGTCTGGACGTCTGTCTGGACGTCTGTCATGACGTCTGACTGTCTGGACATCTGTCTGTCTTGACGCCTGTCTGGACGTCTGTCTTGACATCTGTCTTGACGTACGTCTTGACGTCTGTAATGACGTCATTCTTGCCGTTTGTCTTTCCGGACGTCTGTCTGTCTGGAAATCTGTCTGTCTTGATATCTGTCTTGCCGTCTGTCTGGACGTCTGTCTTGACATCTGCGTGGACGTCTGTCTTGACGTCTGTCTTGACGTCTGTCTGGACGTCAGTCTGTCTGGACGTCTGTCTGTCTGGACGTCTGTCTTGACATCTGTCTGTCTGGATGTCTATCTTGGCATCTCTCTGGACGTCTGTCTGTCTTGACTCCTGTCTGGACATCTGTCTGAATGTCTGTCAAGACGTCTGTCCTGACGCCTGTCTTGACGTCTGTCTGGACGTCTGTCTGTACGTTGTTCTGGACGTCTGTGTGGACGTCTGGCCTGATGTCTGTCTGTCCAGACATCTGTCTGTCTGGACATCTGTCTGTTTTGACGTCTGTCTTGACGTCTGTCTGTCTGGATGTCTGTCTTGACGTCTGTCTGTCCGGACGTCTGTCTGTCTTGATTCCGGGCTGGACGTCTGTCTGGACGTCTGTCTTGACGTCTGTCGTGACGCCTGTCTTGACGTCTGTCTGGATGTCTGTCTGTGCGGACGTCTGTCTGTCTGGACATCTGTCTATTTTGATGTCTGTCTGGACGTCTGTATTGACGTCTGTCTTGACGTCTGCCTCGACGTCTGTCTTGACGTCTGCCTGTCTGGACGTCTGTCCTGACGTTTGTCTGGCTGAACATCTGTCTTGACGTA
Source organism: Rhipicephalus annulatus (assembly GCA_013436015.1). Lineage (NCBI taxonomy): Eukaryota > Metazoa > Arthropoda > Arachnida > Ixodida > Ixodidae > Rhipicephalus > Rhipicephalus annulatus. The sequence goes on from WOVY01001500.1 coordinate 16,614, forward strand.
TGTCTTGACGTCTGTCTGGACGTCTATCTTGATGTCTGTTCTGACGTCTGTCTGTCCGGACGTCTGTCTGTCTGGAAATCTGTCTGTCTTGAAGTTTGTATGGACGTCTTTATGGACGTCTGTCTTGACGTCTGTCTGGACGTCTGCCTGGATATCTGTCTGTACGTCTGTCTTGACCTTTGTCTGAACGTCTGTCTTGACGTCTGCCTGGACGTCTGTCTTGGTGTCTGTTTTGTCGTCTGTCTGGACGTCTGTCTGTCTGGACATCTGTCTATCTTGACGTCTGTCATGACGTGATTCTTGACACTGTCGAAATTTGGGCTTGTTGGTGCATTGTGACGACTGAAAATAGTGCTAAGAAACGGGGACAAGGAAGAGGACACACGGCACAGGCGCGCCTGTGCCATGTGTCTTTTGCGCCTGTGCCGTGTGTCCTCTTCTTGTGTCCCCGTTTCTTAGTGCTATTTTCAGTCGTGATTCTTGACGTCTGTCTGGACGTCTGTCTGCACGTCTGTATTGACCTCTGTCTTGACGTCTGTCTGTCTGGACGTCTGTCTGTCTTGATTCTTGTCTGGACGTCTGTCCTGACGCCTGTCTTGACATCTGTCTGGACGTCTGTCTGTCCGGACGTCTGGCTGTCTGGACATCTGTCTGTTTTGATGTCTGTCTGGACGTCTGTATTGACGTCTGTCTTGACGTCTGCCTCGACGTCTGTCTTGACGTCTGCCTGTCTGGACGTCTGTCCTGACGTCTGTCTTGACGTCTGTCTGGACGTCTACCTGGACGTCTGTTCTGACGTCTGTCTGTCCAGACGTCTGTCTGTCTGTTAATCTGTCTGTCTTGACGTCTGTCTGGACGTCTGTATGGACGTCTGTCTTAACGTCTGCCTGGACGTCTGTCTTGGTGTCTGTTTTGTCACCTGTCTGGACGTCTTGCTGTCTGGACATCTCTCTATCTTGACGTCTGTCATGACGTGATTCTTGACACTGTCGAAATTTGGGCTTGTTGGTGCATTGTGACGACTGAAAATAGCACTAAGAAACGGGGACACAAGAAGAGGACACACGGCACAGGCGCGCCTGTGCCATGTGTCTTTTGCACCTGTGCCGTGTGTCCTCTTCTTCTGTCCCCGTTTGTTAGCGCTATTTTCAGTCGTGATTCTTGACGTCTGTCTGGACGTCTGTCTCCACGTCTGTATTGACGTCTGTATTGACATGTGTCTTGACGTCTGCGTGGACGTCTGTCTTGATGTCTGTCTGGACGTCAGTCTGTCTGGACGTCTGTCTGTCTGGACGTCGGTCCTGACGTCCGTCTGGACGTCTGTCCTGACGTCTATCTGCCTGTACGTCTGTGTGGACGTCTGTCTTGACGTCTGTCTTGACGTCTGTCATTACGTCATTCTTGATGTCTGTCTGGACGTCTGTCTTGACGTCTGTCTGTCTGGACGTCTGTCTGGACGTCTGTCTGTCTGGACGTCTGTCCTGACGTCTATCTGTCTGGACGTCTGTCATGACGTCTGTCTGGACGTCTGTCCTGACGTCTGTCTGGACATACGTCTGGACGTCTGTCTTGACGTCTTCCTGTCTGGACGTCTGTCTGGACGTCTGTCTGTCTGGAGATCTGTCTGTTTTGACGTCCTGTATTTACGTCTGTCTTGACATCTGTCATGACGTCTGTCTGGACGTCTGTCTGGACGTCTGTCTGTCTAGACATGTGTCTGGATGTCTGTCTTAACGTCTGTCTGTCTGGACGTATGTCTGTCTGGACGTCTATCTTGACGTCTGTCTGGACGTCTGTCTGTCTTGACTCCTGTCTGGACGTCTGTCTTGACGTCTGTCCTGATGCCTGTCTTGACATCTGTCTGGACGTCTGTCCAGACGTCTGTTTGGACGTCTGGCCTGACGTCTGTCTGTCCGGACGTCTGTCTGTCTGGAAATCTGTCTGTCTTGACGTCTGTCTGGACGTCTGTATGGACGTCTGTCTTGACGTCTGTATGGACGTCTGTCTTGACGACTGCCTGGACGTCTGTCTTGGTGTCTGTTTTGTCATCTGTCTGGACGTCTTGCTGTCTGGACATCTCTCTATCTTGATGTCTGTCATGACGTGATTCTTGACACTGTCGAAATTTGGGCTTGTTGGTGCATTGTGACGACTGAAAATAGCGCTAAGAAACGGGGACACAAGAAGAGGACACACGGCACAGGCACGCCTGTGCCATGTGTCTTTTGCGCCTGTGCCATGTGTCCTCTTCTTGTGTTCCCGTTTCTTAGCGCTATTTTCAGTCGTGATTCTTGACATCTGTCTGGACGTCTGTCTGGACGTCTGTCTTCACGTCTGTATTGACGTCTGTCTTGACGTCTGTCTTGACGTCTGCGTGGACGTCTGTCTTGATGTCTGTCTGGACGTCTGTCTATCTGGACGTCGGTCCTGACACCTATCTGTCTGGACGTCTGTCCTGACGTCTATCTGTCTGGACGTCTGTCATGACGTCTGTCTGGACGTCTGTCTTGACGTCTGTCTTGACGTCTGTCATTACGTCATTCTTGATGTCTGTCTGGATGTCTGTCTTGACGTCTATCTGTCTTGACGTCTGTCATGACGTCTGCGTGGACGTCTGTCTTGACGTCTCTCTGGACGTCTGTCTGTCTGGACGTCTGTCTGGACATCTGTCTGTCTGGACGTCTGTCCTGACGTCTATCTGTCGGGACGTCTGTCATGACGTCTGTCTGGACGTCTGTCTTGACGTCTGTTCGGACGTCTGTCTGGACGTCTGCCCTTACGTCTGTCTGTCCGGACGTCTGTCTGTCTGGACATCTGTCTGTTTGGACGTCTGTCTGGACGTCTGTATTGACGTCTGTCTTGACGTCTGTCTGGACGTCTGTCTTGACATTTGTCTGTCTGGACGTCTGTCCTGATGTCTGTCGTGCTGAACGTCTGTCTTGACATATGTCTTGACGTCTGTCTTGACTACTGTCTGGACGTCTGTATTGACGTCTTTCTTGACGTCTGTCTTGACGTCTGCGTGGACGTCTGTCTTGATGTCTGTCTGGACGTCTCTCTGTCTGGACGTCTGTCTGTCTTGACGTCTGTCTGGACGTCTGTATGGACGTCATTCATGACGTCTCTGTGGACGTCTGTCTTGACGTCTGCCTTGACGTCTGTCTGTCTGGACGTCTGTCCTGACGTCTATCTGTCTGGAAGTCTGTCTTGACGTCTGTCTGGACGTCTGTCTGTCTAGACGTGTGTCTGGACGTCTGTCTTGACGTCTGTCCTGACGCCTGTCTTGACATCTGTCTGGACGTCTGTCCAGACGTCTGTTTGGACGTCTGGCCTGACTCCTGTCTGTCCGGACGTCTGTCTGTCTGGACATCTGTCTGTATTGACGTCTGTCTGGACGTCTGTAGTGACGTCTGTCTTGACGTCTGCCTGGACGTCTGTCTTGACATTTGTCTGTCTGGACGTCTGTCCTGATGTCTGGCTGAATGTCTGTCTTGACGTATGTCTTGACGTCTGTCTTGATGTCTGTCTGGACGTCTGTATTGACGTCTGTCATGCCGTCTGTCTCGACGTCTGTCTTGACGTCTGCGTGGACGTCTGTCTTGACGTCTGTCTGGACGTCTGTCTGTCTGGATGTCTGTCCTGCGTCTATCTGTCTGGACGTCTGTCTTGATGTCTGTCTGGACGTCTGTCATGACCTCTGTCTGGACGTCTGTCTTGACGTCTTTCTGGACGTCTGTCTGTCTGGACGTCTGTCTGGACGTCTGTATGGACGTCATTCTTGACATCTGCGTGGACGTCTGTCTTGACGTCTGTCTGGACGTCAGTCTGTCTGGATGTCTGTCTGTCTGGATGTCTGTCCTGACGTCTATCTGTCTGGACGTCTGTCTTGACGTCTGTCTGGATGTCTGTCATGATGTCTGTCTGGATGTCTGTCTTGACGTCTGTCTGGACGTCTGTCCTAACGTCTATCTGGACATCTGTCTGGACGTCTGTCTAGACGTCTGTCATGACGTCTGACTGTCTGGACATCTGTCTATCTTGACGCCTGTCTGGACGTCAATCTTGACGAACGTCTTGACGTCTGTATTGACGTCATTCTTGCCGTCTGTTTTTCCGGACGTCTGTCTTTCTGGAAATCGGTCTGTCTTGATATCTGTCTTGACGTCTGTCTGAACGTCTGTCTTGACGTCTGCGTGGACGTCTGTCTTGACGTCTGTCTGGACGTCAGTCTGTCTGGACGTCTGTCTGTCTGGACGCCTGTCTTGACATCTGTCTGTCTGGATGTCTATCTTGGCGTCTGTCTGGACGTCTGTCTGTCTTGACTCCTTCTGGACGTCTGTCTGAACGTCTGTCAAGACGTCTGTCCTGACGCCTGTCTTGACGTCTGTCTGGACGTCTGTCTGTACGTTGTTCTGGACATCTGTCTGGACGTCTGGTCTGATGTCTGTCTGTCCAGACATCTTCCTGTCTGGACATCTGTCTGTTTTGACGTCTGTCTTGATGTCTGTCTGTCTGGACGTCTGTCTTGATGTCTGTCTGTCTGGACGTCTGTCTGGACGTCTGCCTTGACATCTGTCCTGACGCCTTTCTTGACATCTGTCTGGACGTCTGTCTGTCCGGACGTCTGTCTGTCTGGACATCTGTCTGTTATGATGTCTGTCTGGACGTCTATATTGACGTCTGTCTTGACGTCTGCCTCGACGTCTGTCTTGACGTCTGCCTGTCTGGACGTCTGTCCTGACGTCTGTCTGGCTGAACATCTGTCTTGACGTATGTCTTGACGTCTGTCTGGACGTCTATCTGGACGTCTGTTCTGTCGTCTGTCTGTCCGGACGTCTGTCTGTCTGGAAATCTGTCTGTCTTGACGTCTGTCTGGACGTCTGTATTGACGTCTTTCTTGACGTCTGTCTTGACGTCTGCGTGGACGTCTGTCTTGATGTCTGTCTGGACGTCTCTCTGTCTGGACGTCTGTCTGTCTTGACGTCTGTCTGGACGTCTGTATGGACGTCATTCATGACGTCTCTGTGGACGTCTGTCTTGACGTCTGCCTTGACGTCTGTCTGTCTGGACGTCTGTCCTGACGTCTATCTGTCTGGAAGTCTGTCTTGACGTCTGTCTGGACGTCTGTCTGTCTAGACGTGTGTCTGGACGTCTGTCTTGACGTCTGTCCTGACGCCTGTCTTGACATCTGTCTGGACGTCTGTCCAGACGTCTGTTTGGACGTCTGGCCTGACTCCTGTCTGTCCGGACGTCTGTCTGTCTGGACATCTGTCTGTATTGACGTCTGTCTGGACGTCTGTAGTGACGTCTGTCTTGACGTCTGCCTGGACGTCTGTCTTGACATTTGTCTGTCTGGACGTCTGTCCTGATGTCTGGCTGAATGTCTGTCTTGACGTATGTCTTGACGTCTGTCTTGATGTCTGTCTGGACGTCTGTATTGACGTCTGTCATGCCGTCTGTCTCGACGTCTGTCTTGACGTCTGCGTGGACGTCTGTCTTGACGTCTGTCTGGACGTCTGTCTGTCTGGATGTCTGTCCTGCGTCTATCTGTCTGGACGTCTGTCTTGATGTCTGTCTGGACGTCTGTCATGACCTCTGTCTGGACGTCTGTCTTGACGTCTTTCTGGACGTCTGTCTGTCTGGACGTCTGTCTGGACGTCTGTATGGACGTCATTCTTGACATCTGCGTGGACGTCTGTCTTGACGTCTGTCTGGACGTCAGTCTGTCTGGATGTCTGTCTGTCTGGACGTCTGTCCTGACGTCTATCTGTCTGGACGTCTGTCTTGACGTCTGTCTGGATGTCTGTCATGATGTCTGTCTGGATGTCTGTCTTGACGTCTGTCTGGACGTCTGTCCTAACGTCTATCTGGACATCTGTCTGGACGTCTGTCTAGACGTCTGTCATGACGTCTGACTGTCTGGACATCTGTCTATCTTGACGCCTGTCTGGACGTCAATCTTGACGAACGTCTTGACGTCTGTATTGACGTCATTCTTGCCGTCTGTTTTTCCGGACGTCTGTCTTTCTGGAAATCGGTCTGTCTTGATATCTGTCTTGACGTCTGTCTGAACGTCTGTCTTGACGTCTGCGTGGACGTCTGTCTTGACGTCTGTCTGGACGTCAGTCTGTCTGGACGTCTGTCTGTCTGGACGCCTGTCTTGACATCTGTCTGTCTGGATGTCTATCTTGGCGTCTGTCTGGACGTCTGTCTGTCTTGACTCCTTCTGGACGTCTGTCTGAACGTCTGTCAAGACGTCTGTCCTGACGCCTGTCTTGACGTCTGTCTGGACGTCTGTCTGTACGTTGTTCTGGACATCTGTCTGGACGTCTGGTCTGATGTCTGTCTGTCCAGACATCTTCCTGTCTGGACATCTGTCTGTTTTGACGTCTGTCTTGATGTCTGTCTGTCTGGACGTCTGTCTTGATGTCTGTCTGTCTGGACGTCTGTCTGGACGTCTGCCTTGACATCTGTCCTGACGCCTTTCTTGACATCTGTCTGGACGTCTGTCTGTCCGGACGTCTGTCTGTCTGGACATCTGTCTGTTATGATGTCTGTCTGGACGTCTATATTGACGTCTGTCTTGACGTCTGCCTCGACGTCTGTCTTGACGTCTGCCTGTCTGGACGTCTGTCCTGACGTCTGTCTGGCTGAACATCTGTCTTGACGTATGTCTTGACGTCTGTCTGGACGTCTATCTGGACGTCTGTTCTGTCGTCTGTCTGTCCGGACGTCTGTCTGTCTGGAAATCTGTCTGTCTTGACGTCTGTCTGGACGTCTGTATGGACGTCTGTCTCGACGTCTGTCTGGACATCTGCCTGGACATCTGTTTGTCTTGACGTCTGTCTTGACGTTTGTCTGAACGTCTGTCTTGACGTCTGCCTGGACGTCTGTCTTGGTGTCTGTTTTGTCATCTGTCTGGACGTCTTGCTGTCTGGACATCTGTCTATCTTGACGTCTGTCATGACGTGATTCTTGACACTGTCGAAATTTGGGCTTGTTGGTGCATTGTGACGACTGAAAATAGCGCTAAGAAACGGGGACACAAGAAGAGGACACACGGCATAGGCGCGCCTGTGCCATGTGTCTTTTGCGCCTGTGCCGTGTGTCCTCTTCTTGTGTCCCCGTTTCTTAGCGCTATTTTCAGTCGTGATTCTTGACGTCTGTCTGGACGTCTGTCTGGACGTCTGTCTGCACGTCTGTATTGACGTCTGTCTTGACGTCTGTCTTGACGTCTGCGAGGACGTCTGTCTTGATGTCTGTCTGGACGTCAGTCTGTCTGGACGTCGGTCCTGACATCTATCTGTCTGGACGTCTGTCCTGACGTCTATCTGTCTGGACGTCTGTCATGACGTCTGTCTGGACGTCTGTCTTGACGTCTGTCTTGACGTCTGTCATTACGTCATTCTTGATGTCTGTCTGGACGTCTGTCTTGACGTCTATCTGTCTTGACGTCTGTCATGACGTCTGCGTGGACGTCTGTCTTGACGTCTGTCTGGATGTCTGTCTGTTTGGACGTCTATCTGGATGTCTGTCTGGACATCTGTCTGTCTGGACGTCTGTCCTGATGTCTATCTGTCGGGACGTCTGTCATGACATCTGTCTGGACGTCTTTCTTGACGTCTGTCTGGACATCTGTCTGGACGTCTGTCCAGACGTCTGTTTGGATGTCTGGCCTGACGTCTGTCTGTCCGGACGTCTGTCTGTCTGGAAATCTGTCTGTTTTGACGTCTGTCTGGACGTCTGTATTGACGTCTGTCTTGACGTCTGCCTGGACGTCTGTCTTGACATTTGTCTGTCTGGACGTCTGTCCTGATGTCTGTCTGGCTGAACGTCTGTCTTGACGTATGTCTTGACGTCTGTCTTGACGTCTGTCTGGACGTCTGTATTGACGTCTGTCTTGACGTCTGCCTGGACGTCTGTCTTGACGTCTGCGTGGACGTCTGTCTTGATGTCTGTCTGGACGTCTGTCATGACCTCTGTCTGGACGTCTGTCTGTCTGGATGTCTGTCCTGCGTCTATCTGTCTGGATGTCTGTCTTGATGTCTGTCTGGACGTCTGTCATGACCTCTGTCTGGACGTCTGTCTTGACGTCTTTCTGGACGTCTGTCTGTCTAGACATCTGCCTGTCTTGACGTCTGTCTGGACGTCTGTCTGGACATCTGTATGAACGTCATTCTTGACGTCTGCGTGGACGTCTGTCTTGACGTCTGTCTGGACGTCAGTCTGTCTGGACGTCTGTCTGTCTGGACGTCTGTCCTGACATCTATCTGTCTGGACGTCTGTCTTGACGTCTTACTGGATGTCTGTCATGACGTCTGTCTGGATGTCTGTCTGGACGTCTGTCTGGACGTCTGTCTGGACGTCTGTCTTGACGTCTATCTGGACATCTGTCATGACGTCTGACTGTTTGGACATCTGTCTGTCTTGACGCCTGTCTGGACGTCTGTCTTGACGTCTGTCTTGACGTACGTCTTGATGTCTGTAATGACGTCATTGTTGCCGTCTGTCCATCCGGACGTCTGTCTGTCTGGAAATCTGTCTGTCATGATATCTGTCTTGACGTCTGTCTGGACGTCTGTCTTGACGTCTGCGTGGACGTCTGTCTTGATGTCTGTCTTGACGTCTGTCTGGACGTCAGTCTGTCTGGACGTCTGTCTTGACATCTGTCTGTCTGGATGTCTATCTTGGCATCTCTCTGGACGTCTGTCTGTCTTGACTCCTGTCTGGAGATCTGTCTGAATGTCTGTCAAGACGTCTGTCCTGACGCCTGTCCTGACGCCTGTCTTGACGTCTGTCTGGACGTCTGTCTGTACATTGTTCTGGACGTCTGTCTGGACGTCTGGTCTGATGTCTGTCTGTCCGGACATCTGCCTGTCTGGACATCTGTCTGTTTTGATGTCTGTCTTGACGTCTGTCTGTCTGGACGTCTGTCCTGATGCCTGTCTTGACGTCTGTCTGGACGTCTGTCTGTGCGAACGTCTGTCTCTCTGGACATCTGTCTGTTTTGATGTCTGTCTGGACGTCTGTCTTGACGTCTGTCTTGACGTCTGCGTGGACGTCTGTCTTGATGTCTGTCTGGACGTCTGTCTGGACGTCTGTCTGCACATCTGTATTGACGTCTGTCTTGACGTCTGTCTTGACGTCTGCGTGGACGTCTGTCTTGATGTCTGTCTGGACGTCAGTCTGTCTGGACGTCTGTCTGTCTGGACGTCGGTCCTGACGTCTATCTGTCTGGACGTCTGTCTTGACGTCTGTCTGGACATCTGTCTGTCTTGACGTCTATCTGGACGTCTGTCTGGACGTCTGTATGGACGTCATTCTTGACGTCTGCGTGGACATCTGTCTTGACGTCTGTCTGGACGTCAGTCTGTCTGGACGTCTGTCAGTCTGGATGTCTGTCTGGACGTCTGTATGTCTGGACGTCTGTCCTGACGTCTATCTGTCTGGACGTCTGTCATTACGTCTGTCTGGACGTCTGTCTTGACGTCTGTCTGGACGTCTGTCTTGACGTCTATCTTGACGTCTGTCATTACGTCATTCTTGATGTCTTTCTGGACGTCTGTCTTGACGTCTATCTGTCTGGACGTCTGTCATAACGTCTGCGTGGACGTCTGTCATGACGTCTGTCTGGACGTCTGTCTGTCTGGACGTCTGTCCTGACGTCTATCTGTCTGGACGTCTGTCATGATGTCTGTCTGGACGTCTGTCTTGACGTCTGTCTGGACATCTGTCTGGACGTCTGTCTTGACGTCTGCCTGTCTGGACGTCTTTCTGGACGCCTGTCTGTCTGGAGATCTGTCTGTTTTGACGTCCTGTATTGACGTCTGTCTTGACGTCTGTCATGACGTCTGTCTGGACGTCTGTCTGGATGTCTGTCTGTCTAGACTTGTGTCTGGACGTCTGTCTTAACGTCTGTCTGTCTGGACGTGTGTCTTGACGTCTGTCTGTCTGGACGTCTGTCTTGACGTCTGTCCTGACGCCTGTCTTAACATCTGTCTGGACGTCTGTCCAGACGTCTGTTTGGACGTCTGGCCTGACGTCTGTCTGTCCGGACGTCTGTCTGTCTGGACATCTGTCTGTTTTGACGTCTGTCTGGACGTCTGTCTTGACGAACGTCTTGACGTCTGTATTGACGTCATTCTTGCCGTCTGTTTTTCCGGACGTCTGTCTTTCTGGAAATCGGTCTGTCTTGATATCAGTCTTGACGTCTGTCTGAACGTCTGTCTTGACGTCTGCGTGGACGTCTGTCTTGACGTCTGTCTGGACGTCAGTCTGTCTGGACGTCTGTCTGGACGCCTGTCTTGACATCTGTCTGTCTGGATGTCTATCTTGGCGTCTGTCTGGACGTCTGTCTGTCTTGACTCCCTTCTGGACGTCTGTCTGAACGTCTGTCAAGACGTCTGTCCTGACGCCTGTCTTGACGTCTGTCTGGACGTCTGTCTGTACGTTGTTCTGGACGTCTGTCTGGACGTCTGGTCTGATGTCTGTCTGTCCAGACATCTTCCTGTCTGGACATCTGTCTGTTTTGACGTCTGTCTTGATGTCTGTCTGTCTGGACGTCTGTCTTGATGTCTGTCTGTCTGGACGTCTGTCTGTCTTGATTCCTGTCTGGACGTCTGTCTGGACGTCTGTCTTGACGTCTGTCCTGACGCCTGTCTTGATATCTGTCTGGACGTCTGTCTGTCCGGACGTCTGTCTGTCTGGACATCTGTCTGTTTTGATGTCTGTCTGGACGTCTATATTGACGTCTGTCTTGACGTCTGCCTCGACGTCTGTCTTGACGTCTGCCTGTCTGGACGTCTGTCCTGACGTCTGTCTGGCTGAACATCTGTCTTGACGTATGTCTTGACGTCTGTCTGGACGTCTATCTGGACGTCTGTTCTGACGTCTGTCTGTCCGGACGTCTGTATGGACGTCTCTCTTGACGTCTGTCTGGACGTCTGCCTGGACATCTGTTTGTCTTGACATCTGTCTTGACGTTTGTCTGAACGTCTCTCTTGACGTCTGCCTGGACGTCTGTCTTGGTGTCTATTTTGTCATCTGTCTGGACGTCTGTCTGTCTGGACATCTGTCTATCTTGACGTCTGTCATGACGTGATTCTTGACACTGTCGAAATTTGGGCTTGTTGGTGCATTGTGACGACTGAAAATAGCGCTAAGAAACGGGGACACAAGAAGAGGACACACGGCACAGGCGCGCCTGTGCCATGTGTCTTTTGCGCCTGTGCCGTGTGTCCTCTTCTTGTGTCCCCGTTTCTTAGCGCTATTTTCAGTCGTGATTCTTGACGTCTGTCATGATGTCTGTCTGGATGTCTGTCTTGACGTCTGTCTGGACGTCTGTCTTAACGTCTATCTGGACGTCTGTCTGGACGTCTGTCTGGACGTCTGTCTGGACGTCTGTCATGACGTCTGACTGTCTGGACATCTGTCTGTCTTGACGCCTGTCTGGACGTCTGTCTTGACGTTTGTCTTGACGTACGTCTTGACGTCTGTAAGGACGTCATTCTTGACGTATGTCTGTCTGGACGTCTGTCTCTCTGGAAATCTGTCTGTCTTGATATCTGTCTTGAAGTCTGTCTGGATGTCTGTCTTGACGTCTGTGTGGACGTCTGTCTTGACATCTGTCTGGACGTCAGTCTGTCTGGACGTCTGTCTTGACGTCTGTCTCTCTGGACATCTGTCCGCACGTCTCTCTTGACGTCTGGACGTCTGTCTTGACGTCTATCTGGATGTCTGTGTTGACGTCTATCTGGATGTCAGTTTTGACGTCTGTCTTGACTTCTGTCTAAACGTCTGTCTTGACGTCTGTCCTGACATCTGTCATTACGTCATTCTTGATGTCTGTCTGGACGTCTGTCTTGACGTCTGCCTTGACGTCTGCCTGGACATCTGTCTGTCTTGATGTCTGTCTTGACGTTTGTCTGAACGTCTGTCTTGACGTCTGCCTGGACGTCTGTCTTGACGTCTGTTTTGTCGTCTGTCTGGACGTCTGTCTGTCTGGACATCTGTCTATCTTGACGTCAGTCCTGACGTGATTCTTGGCTCTGTCAAAATTTGGGCTTGTTGGTGCATTGTGACGACTGAAGATAGCGCTAAGAAACGGGGACACAAGAAGAGGACACACGGCACAGGCGCCCCTGTGCCATGTGTCTTTAGCACCTGTGCCGTGTGTCCTCTTCTTGTGTCCTCGTTTCTTAGCGCAATTTTAAGTTGTGATTCTTGACATCTGTCTGGACGTCTGTCTGGATGTCTGTCTGCAAGTCTGTATTGACGTCTGTCCTGACGTCTGTCTGGACGTCTGTCTTGACGTCTGCGTGGACGTCTGTCTTGATGTCTGTCTGGACGTCAGTCTGTCTGGACGTCGGTCCTGACGTCTATCTGTCTGGACGTCTGTCTTGACGTCTGTCTGGACGTCTGTCTTGACGTCTGTCCGGACGTCTGTCTGTCTGGACATCTGTCTGTCTTCACGTCTGTCTTGACGTCTGTCATGACGACATTCTTGACGTCTGTCTGGACGTCTATCTCTCTTGATGTCTGTCTGGACATCTCTCTAGACGTCTGTCTGTCTGGACGTCTGTCTTGACGTCTGTCTGTCTGGACGTCTATCTTGATGTCTGTCTGGACGTCTTTCTAACTTGACTCCTGTCTGGACGTCTGTCTGGACGTCTGTCTGTACGTTGTTCTGGATGTCTGTGTGGACGTCTAGCCTGATGTCTTTCTGTCCAGACATCTGTCTGTCTGGACATCTGTCTGTTTTGACGTCTGTCTGGACGTCTGCGTCTGTCTTGGCGTCTGTCTGGACATCTGTCATGACGTCTGTCTGGACGTCTATTTGTCTGGACGTCTGTCTCGACGTCTGTCTGGACGTCTGTCATGACGTCTGTCTGGACGTCTGTCTTGACGTCTTTCTGGAGGTCTGTCTGTCTGGACATCTGTCTGTCTTGACGTCTGTATGGACGTCATTCTTGACGTCTGCGTGGACGTCTGTCTTGACGTCTGTCTGTCTGGACGTCTGTCCTGACGTCTATCTGTCTGGACGTCTGTCTTGACGTCTGTCTGGACGTCTGTATTGATGTCTGTCTTGACGTCTGTCTGTCTGGACATCTGTCTGTCATGATGTCTGTCTGGACATCTGTCTGGACGTCTGTTTTGCCGTCTGTCTGTCTGGACGTCTGTCTTGACGTCTGTCTGTGTGGACGTCTGTCTTGACGTCTGTCTGTCTGGACGTCTGTCTTGACGTCTGTCTGTCTGGAGATCTGTCTGTTTTGACGTCCTGTATTGACGTCTGTCTTGACGTCTGTCATGACGTCTGTCTGGACGTCTGTCATGACGTCTGTCTGTCTGGACGCCTGTCTGTCTAGACGTGTGTCTGGACATCTGTCTTAACGTCTGTCTGTCTGGACGTCTGTCTTGACGTCTGTCTGTCTGGACGTCTATCTTGACGTCTGTCTGAACGTCTGTCTGTCTTGACTCCTGTCTTGACTCCTGTACTCCTGTCTTGACGTCTGTCCTGACGCCTGTCTTGAAGTCTGTCTGGACGTCTGTCCGGATGTCTGTCTGGACGTCTGGCCTGACGTCTGTCTGTCCGGACGTCTATCTGTCTGGACATCTGTCTGTTTGGACGTCTGTCTGGACGTCTGTATTGACGTCTGTCTCGACGTCTGTCTGGACGTCTGTCATGACGTCTGTCTGGACGTCTGTCTTGACGTCTTTCTGGAGGTCTGTCTGTCTGGACATCTGTCTGTCATGACGTCCGTATGGACGTCATTCTTGACGTCTGCGTGGACGTCTGTCTTGACGTCTGTCTGGACGTCTGTCTGTCTGGACGTCTGTCCTGACGTCTATCTGTCTGGACGTCTGTCTTGACGTCTGTCTGGACGTCTGTCTTGATGTCTGTCTTGACGTCTGTCTGTCTGGACATCTGTCTGTCATGATGTCTGTCTGGACATCTGTCTGGACGTCTGTCTTGACGTCTGTCTGTCTGGACGTCTGTCTTGACGTCTGTCTGTGTGGACGTCTGTCTTGACGTCTGTCTGTCTGGACGTCTGTCTTGACGTCTGTCTGTCTGGAGATCTGTCTGTTTTGACGTCCTGTATTGACGTCTGTCTTGACGTCTGTCATGACGTCTGTCTAGACGTCTGTCTGGACGTCTGTCTGGACGTCTGTCATGACGTCTGTCTGTCTGGACGCCTGTCTGTCTAGACGTGTGTCTGGACATCTGTCTTAACGTCTGTCTGTCTGGACGTCTGTCTTGACGTCTGTCTGTCTTGACTCCTGTCTTGACTCCTGTACTCCTGTCTTGACGTCTGTCCTGACGCTTGTCTTGAAGTCTGTCTGGACGTCTGTCCGGATGTCTGTCTGGACGTCTGGCCTGACGTCTGTCTGTCCGGACGTCTATCTGTCTGGACATCTGTCTGTTTCGACGTCTGTCTGGACGTCTGTATTGACGTCTGTCTTGACGTCTGCCTGGACGTCTGTCTTGACATTTGTCTGTCTGGACGTCTGTCCTGATGCCTGCCGTGCTGAACGTCTGCTTGACGTATGTCTTGACGTCTGTCTTGACGTCTGTCTGGACGTCTGTATTGACGTCTTTCTTGACGTCTGTCTGGACGTCTGTCTTGACGTCTGCGTGGATGTCTGTCTTGATGTCTGTCTGGACGTCTGTCTGTCTTGACATCTGCCTGTCTTGACGTTTGTCTGGACGTCTGTCTGGACGTCTGTATGGAAGTCATTCTTGACGTCTGCGTGGACGTCTGTCTTGACGTCTGTCTGGACGTCAGTCTGTCTGGACGTCTGTCTGTCTGGATGTCTGTCTGTCTGGACGTCTGTCCTGACGTCTATCTGTCTGGACGTCTGTCTTGACGTCTGTCTGGATGTCTGTCATGACGTCTGTCTGGACGTCTGTCTTAACGTCTATCTGGACGTCTGTCATGATGTCTGACTGTCTGGACATCTGTCTGTCTTGACGTCTGTCTGAATGTCTGTCTTGACGTCTGCGTGGACGTCTGTCTTGACGTCTGCGTGGACGTCTGTCTTTACGTTTGTCTGGACGTCAGTCTGTCTGGACGTCTGTCTTGACGTCTGTCTCTCTGGACATCTGTCCGCACGTCTCTCTTGACGTCTGGACGTCTGCCTTGACGTCTGTCTGGATGTCTGTGTTGACATCTATCTGGACGTCTGTTTTGACGTCTGTCTTGACTTCTGTCTAAACGTCTGTCTTGACGTCTGTCTTGACGTCTGTCTTGACGTCTGTCAATACGTCATTCTTGATGTCTGTCTGGATGTCTGTCTTGACGTCTGCCTTGACGTCTGCCTGGACATCTGTCTGTCTTGATGTCTGTCTTGACGTTTGTCTGAACGTCTGTCTTGACGTCTGCCTGGACGTCTGTCTTGACGTCTGTTTTGTCGTCTGTCTGGACGTCTGTCTGTCTGGACATCTGTCTATCTTGACGTCTATCATGACGTGATTCTTGACACTGTCGAAATTCGGGCTTGTTGGTGCATTGTGACGACTGAAAATAGCGCTAAGAAACGGGGACACTAGAAGAGGACACAAGGCACAGGCGCGCCTGTGCCATGTGTCTAGAGAGCCTGTGCCGTGTGTCCTCTTCTTGTGTTCCCGTTTCTTAGCGCTATTTTCAGTCGTGATTCTTGACGTCTGTCTGGACGTCTGTCTGGATGTCTGTCTGCACGTCTGTATTGACGTCTGTCCTGACGTCTGTCTGGACGTCTGTCTTGACGTCTGCGTGGACGTCTGTCTTGATGTCTGGACGTCAGTCTGTCTGGACGTCTGTCTGTCTGGATGTCGGTCCTGACGTCTATCTGTCTGGACGTCTGTCTTGACGTCTGTCTTGACGTCTGTCCGGACGCCTGTCTGTCTGGACATCTGTCTGTCTTGACGTCTGTCATGACGACATTCTTGACGTCTGTCTGGACGTCTGTCTTGACATCTGTCTGGACGTCTATCTGTCTTGACGTCTGTCTGGACATCTGTCTCGACGTCTGTCTGTCTGGACGTCTGTCTTGACGTCTGTCTTGACGTCTGTCATAACGTCATTCTTGATGTCTGTATCAATCCATTTGTTCAATCCCCTTGTCAGTTCAATCAAGTTCAATCCACTATGTCAATGCTCGAGAGATTTACCTGACGGTTAGTAGAATAGCGTTAGGAATATTAAATTTTGGGTCCGGCAACCATATGAATATATTAGATGCCGTAGACAAGGGCTTCGAAAATTTTGACCTTTTGGGGGTAATTAACGTGCGCCTGGTTCTAAATTAGGAACATTGGTCTGAACCGTTCAGGCCTCTATCTAATATGCGGTCGCGATTCGACCACGTGCCGTTTCCCTCAGCAGGCTTGTGCCACTTGACCACTGTAGCACGTTACAATACCATTGTTGGGCCTTCAGGTACGACCTGCTTTATAACGGTCAATCGTGTGCACTCCGTTATGAAAGCCTACGAAAGAAAATGTTTGTAGGTTACGGAAAGTGTCTCACGCGTACGGCCGGTGGAGGCAGCCCGTAAGCGCACACGCGTAGGCGTTGCCGCATTGATGCTTGTGCGCCATGTGAACAAACAGCGTACGTTTTCTGGCAGAGCATAACAGAGATTTTTCGCCAAGAGAATTTAACACACTGCACAAACCATCAGTGTTAACCTGGCGAAATGGATCTAATAATCACGTAGTCGGGTAAACACGTTCTTGTTATATGATTGCTCCTGATTTTAGCCATACCAAGCTGAAAGCGCCGGTTTTCGACCGGATGGCGAATCTAAGTAGCGTTAGGCTCAGTCTGTACTCTGGGAGGGAGCCCACTTGAAAGAACCTAGTGTTGAATGAAACATCTTCATTTTTTTCCTTTTTTTGCAGAAACAGAAGAGAGGTAGAAGGAGGAGAATGGAAGAAACTAACTTTGACCAAGAGAACTGGTTCATTGGTTCCTCGATTTACAACGCGCCCAAGTCCGCATATACATCTTTAGCCAGGTCACTGCCACATTGCCTAGTGGGCGGCGCCATCCCGTGTCTGGCAACCCACTCGAACGTGCGATGCTCCGTGTTTCCAAGAAAAGTAATTGTACGGCTGCAGTCGTTTTTTTGTGTTCGTTCTGGCATGCTGAATTTTTTCTTGAATACTGCGTCTGAGAGACGTCCTGAAAGGTTTGCATCTGATCAGGATCAAATACAATAATATGCGAAGACGGAAACGTTTGCAGGTGGCTGGTGTCGTATGTTATCGGCAATCTCTTTGTTACAAAAAACCTAACTATGTTGAGACCCGTTAAACAGGCAAAGCAAGTGCTGGCACCCTTTAAAATTAGAATAATTTTTGAACTGTAATAGTTAGGTTCCCTTTTTCAGCGGAAATTATTTGTGCTGTTGCAGCGATACCATCTTACTTGCAGCCGTGCGTGAGCGAATAGTTGCGGCTTTTTCGCGATCACGGTATTGGTCAGTTACCTCCCATAAACCCGTATTGGTCACTGGAATATTGCCCACCGGCATAGATAAAATTTAGCCTGGTGGTGCTGGTACTCAAAAAGCGTCGCGCAAATTTACATGCTAGCAAAATGCTCTTTCTTTTGAGAGTCGTGGCGTTTGGTTAGACTGCAGCGCCGAGATATCGAAGATAGTGCATGCAGGACGAAATTACATAGGTCGAGAAATTTCGAACAAAAGTTTCACAAACCTATGGCCACAGGCATCCACGTCCACCGACGAATAAAACGTGAAAGGGTTCGGAGGAGACAAACAACCAAAAGTAAAAGCTCAATATAATTGTTTCTTCAAATGGTCGTATTTGTACATATAATCAAAGTTAATTTAAGGTTACTTCACGATGTATCTAATACCTGGCTAATTTGTTTATTGTCTCAATTTTTTCCAATTTCCCTCGAGTGCCATAAATAGGGAGGGGCTGGCGTCTAGGCAATTTGCTCTCAGAGCTTACGTTTATATAAGTGTCGTCTCTTCGGGTTCAGCGCATTGACCGATCAACGAGACATTGCTGTTGTATACGTAGTGTATTCGTGCCTACCCTCAGTCGTTTTCCACTTTGTTACGTGCGATTAGTATGTACTAACTTGCAGAACTGCTCTAGCTCTTAGAATGTGTAGATAGCCGATCTTGTCAATGCTTTTGCTTGCGCACGGCCAGTGAAACCTCGCCTTTGGTGACGGTGAACTCTACACGCTCAGCAACAAAACGCGGTACTGTACGCCTGGCAAAGCTTTACTTTCAAAGCTGCTGTGTCGCTGCAGAGAAGTTTGACGGTTGAGCAACGTGACCTTTTCGAAGTGTTGTGCTCGTGAACACTTGACTCGCAACTGCCTCTGCGAAATTTTTTGTGCATATTGTATTGTATTGTGTTGTACTGTAGGTCATTTGGCTAATCGAACATTTCTGCTTCCTCAAGCTCAATATTTCATTTGTTTTCATTTTTCTCATGCATTGAATTAGCAAGCCTTGTTAAAAATGCGCATTAACTACGTGTAAATCGTCTGCAAGTAAAAACATTTATATTTCGCACCAATTAAGGCAAATGTACTGTGTCGCTTCAGCTTCTGGTGGCGTCCTCATATTTTATTTTTAGTTTGTTGTTAGTTTACCCCTTTTCACGTTGATTACGAAGGTTGCAATGAGTCGCCGACAACTGGTTCCATGAGTTTGCATGGAAGTTACGCTACTAGTTTACGTATACCTTGGTTCTTGACTATTCTGCCGATGAAGCACCCAGCGGACTCGAGCCTTTGATCGCCTGAAGAGTGATATATTGTTCATTTCATCATGTAGTTCGTCTCCAAGTTATACTGCCTATGTGAAATCTTCCTCATCGTTTCTAAATGTAACTAGCTCAATTAAGACATAGAGAAGCAACACAAAACCACCAAAAAGTGCTCTATTTATGTTTCGCTCTAAGAAGATATCACCTATGGTGTATTTTATCACAAAACTTGTCAGACCCGGTTCCTGACGACGCTAAAAATTCTCTTCTTTGGTAATTATTTCAAACACGAAAAGACCAACTCAGTTTTTTTGTTTCGCGATTCGGATTCTATATCGCACAGGTTGTACGATGCATCCCGCCATTGCAATATATTAGTGCACTCGCGACAAGAATTCCGCCACGTTATTTTCAAGAAAACTTTGGCGAGTATTCGGGCTACACCAGTCCTAAGAGCAAAACAATTTAAACGCGTCAAGCCAGTTACGCGACTGAGAAGTGAGTGGTTTCTCGTCCGCGTTGGTACAGTAACATCAACTGCACTGATAACCATGTTGAGCTGAGCTGCAAGACTAATGTTTCACGAAACCCATGATACTAAAACGTAATAAGAAAACGAAGCGAAAACAAAAGCGGCTCCACGAGTGGTGGTTAAATGTTTCGTGACGGACAATGCTTTAACTCGTCGATCACGTTTGGTCCAAAATAGAACCATGTATGCTTATCATTTCCCCGAGTGGAGGACTGCACAATCAAGGTATATGTTGACACATGTCGATATTAAACTTCTTACGCAACACAAACTATGCACAGCATGAAACAACTGCAAAAGCTGCACGTTTTGTTATGCGTGCCGCATATTATTCGGAACCCCCCCCCCCCCTTGGCCAGTTTTGTTTATTTTTCTGTAATTTTTAGAACAAGCAAAGTAGCACAGTGGCTCATCGTTGACCTCTCGCCGGTTGACAGTCATAAAACAGAAAAAAATACCAGTAGTTCTACTTAACATATGCTATTTTGTTAGAAAACGGCACTCATTCAAGCACCAGCCAGTAGGACACTCGGTGCAGTCGACACGCTCTAGAAAGGAAGGAGGCGCTGATTTCTAGTCCAGTCTTCTTCGCCAGATGGTACAGTCTATTGGGAATCGAAATTGGATGTGTGTTCACTTTCCAAATGGTTATGTAACGGGAGAATGTCACCGGTAAATGTTTATGCTTAAAGGGAAGCTGAAACACTTTAAAAAAATTGTCTTAGGAGTGTCTACAGACAGATTCATCCTTGTTGAATTAGAGAAGGGACGTGAGAGTTTACAAACATTAGCGCCAATAGCACTTTTCGATGAAAAACAGTGGCTGCGCCTTCCGGGCTTCTTGAGACGTCGAGTGAGCACGGTGACGTCACGCTCAGAATGGTGCGTCATCTGTAACAGCAGTACTGCTGAAGTGTGGCCTCTTCAATTTGTTACAGCAACCACACATTATAGGTTAAACACGGAGGCGGTGGTTGGAAGTAAGAAAGTACAGTTGCCCCAGGCCAAGAAATACCAAGGTGACGTTGTTTCAACGCCCACACTTTCAGCGTGCTCGCGAGGGCAGAGCAAGGCAAGCTTTTAGTTCGCCAAACTTCTAAAGCTCCTCTTGCTAGATCAGTGAAAACAATTAAAACATTTTCAACAATACTGTCGGTCCTTCCTTAACACGAAGCTTCGTTGAATTTCAAAATCACTTCAGTTATCTTTGAGATGACACCTTCACAGGCCAACACAGGGATGGGGACAATGGTGATAGAATGCATAGGTGTCATATGGCAAGGGAACACAGCGCGAAAAAATAGGCAATGCGACTCGTTCGACTCTCCTTGCCCAGCAGCGTCCGAACCAACAAAATATGCAGCAGACCGAGAAAGTCAAGGTACAAGTGATGCGCACGAGCTAACGCTGGAATTAGGAAAAGTTGCGCCTTTCAAACTAACAAGCAAGTCTGGTTTACCCTGATGGTTGCACCCTTCATAAGGCTCTCACGAAGACGAGGGCCACCGCACAAAACCATCGCTGTGGAGAGCCGAAGAGGAACATCGGGATCATATCTCGCGTAATGCAGCAAGGAGTGCGCCAGTCTTTGTGTTCGTCGAGAGGGCGGCGCAGGTCGGTGGCGTCGAGGATGCGGGTGGCATGGTCGTCGAACTTTAGGAGATTGCGGCAGCAGCCAGCAGATGCGATGGAGCACGTGGTGTCTGCGTCATCCTCGAGCGCGTTGTGACGACGACGACAGCCAGTTGAGACGAGGATGAAGCCGTCGTCGTGTTCGTGGACACGACGGGCGCACTCGATGTAGATCGCAGGATGGCTTCCGGGGCAACGCCGCTGCTACCGATGAGGTCATTCCGGGAAGAGCGAAACATGACAATTTTCGCGCGGCTACAAGGCTTGGCGGCAACTCACGGTGCTGTCAGATGAGACCATGAAGAACACAGCTTTGCGCTGGAGCTGTCAAGAAGTGAAGCGCAGATCGGTTGTGGATTGTTTTCCGCTACAATTTTGGCAGCGTGCATGTCAAGCTACACACGGTCCCTGGCGTGTTTGACGTAGCAGTGCAGGCACGATTGGTCTCGCGAGCAGGTCGCAGTTGCGTGCGCGATACGGCGACATTGGGTACACTGCTGGGGCCAGTGCTGGCGAGAATGTAAGGCACGCGAAAACTTGGGGGAGGGCGTGCATTTTGCTGGGCAGCCACAGGCGTTGAGAAAGAAAATAATATGGTGGGTTTCTTGCACGAAGCCAGGGCCAAGGCACGAAAGGAGGAATTTTTCGGGAGTAATTTGTCACCGTCTAAATTGCGCTGAAGCCTATCTAATTATGTACCAACTCACTCAAATCAAAGTTATCGGACAAAGTTTTTTTTAAACCACCGTGCAGTATTACTGGCGCAATGGCTTTTAGAGCTGTTCGTTCCACAATGAACCATGACAACGGCGCACGTGCGTTGTCTTCCTGCAACGGGTCGCCCTGGCATGAGACGCTGAGTTGTGTCGCGACTCTCCACAAAGTGCTGTTTTTTGGCGAGCCACCTATCAAGTCCTGGTATCCTATAGAACCAAGACTTGGGATCGATGCAATTCCCAAAAAAATTGCCCGCAGCTTCCCTCGGGGGAACACTGAGGAGGATGCGGAGCATATAATTGGTTAACGGGGTGTTAAAGTGCGACTTACTTGGGTCGATGGCTAAATTGGTTAACGTGGTTGTGAAATGGGGTGTTAAATTGCGACTTACTTGGGTCGATGGCTAAATTGGTTAACGTGGTTGTAGGAGGGGGTGTTAAATGAGTGAACACGTACACACGTATGCGAAAGGGCGGCGCTGGTCGAAGGGACGTCGATCATTGTGTTTGTGGATTCGTTGGCATTCATTTCACGGCGACTTCGGACGTCGTCGCGCCGTACAAACCAACGGACGAGCGGCAACTGAGCGAGCGAGCGCCGACCTTGAGTATATATACAGCGCGACGGCGCATGCGCTGTCAGCTGTCGAATGTTCTCGAAGGAGAAGCGCGCGCGCGGCACAGATGGCGACGGCGCGACGGCGCATGCGCTGTCAGCTGTCGAATGTTCTCGAAGGAGAAGCGCGCGCGGCACAGATGGTGGGCGACGGCGCGACGGCGCATGCGCGCGCGTCAGCTGTCGAATGTTCGAGAAGCGGTGCGGACGGCGCGGATGGCGCACTACAAGGCGCGATTATAAGATGCTTCCGCATCTAAAAGCACATGAAATTTCGGAGGTTGATTTAATGCGAAAAGATCAACATAGGAAACCACATCAGCACATATTTCATAGCAATTGGAGATATCATTTTAAAATTAATTCAGGAGCCTTGCAATAATCCAGGTGTGTCAATGCTGACATTGAGTTTGCATAGATTTTTTCATCTTGTGTTGTCTATCTATGGTCAGTCATCCTCTTGTGTAGTATCAGTTGACGTGTGCTCAAGAATAATTCAGAGTTGAAAGTTTGTGTGGTGGTGTGTCTTGTTGTCCTGTTATAAATTCATACAGCCACAGGCCATAGCTGCAGACTAGTTCACGTGGCTTGCAACTGTTTTCATGTTTCGAAATCATGAAAGACTTTGAGTTTATTTGCAAATTAGTCCAACAAGCTTGTTTTAATGAACTTTCATTGAAACCTATGCCTAAAGGTTGTGGTCTGTAGCAAATTTCCCTTGCACAAGGACTGCTGAAGTAATTGTTAGTTTCTTTTCATAATGTACATATGGCATTTGATGTTAATAGTATCACATAAGGACTGCTGTCATTGTTTTTCATTTTTTAGCTTGCTTGTATGTTATACTGCAGTGCTTAAAACTTATTTGGAGGTGTTTACTTCGATTCACGTATGCAGGTGCCTGAAAAAGCTCAGAGTTTCATCAAGACGTGGCTGTTGAAGTTTGTTGGCCTCAATGAAGGTTTGAAAAGGCACTTCATAGATGTGTTCATATTTTTGCAGCCCGATTCTTGCTGTCCTCAGAGCAACATCTGGGGGAGCCTGTGATGGTTGGTTTCCTGCACAATCGCTGCTTTCAGGACCTTCGGTAGCCCATCGTCGTTGCCTCATCTCCTGCTGAAGCCTCTAAATCATGTCCTGGCCAGCCTTATGCACACAGAGCCTTGCTGAGCTCGCCCCCTATATTTGGCTGTATTACTCAACAGCAGTACCTTGAAAAACTGAACTGAAAAATAAATGGTTTGACTTTGTATATTCAAAATTAAATTATAAAAATGTGCTCTGGTATTCTTATTTAGCTATTGCTTGTGCGCGGAATATTTGCACCGAGCAGTTATTTTAGGTAATGTTTTTTTACTAAGGCCTTGATAAAACAGCCTAGGTTACAATTTCTTGCAAGACTGGGAAGTATTTCGTGGAGATAACTAGGCACTAAATAGACTTGCGCAGTCTTGTGCCCTACATGTGGGGAGGGTAATATGCAATGGAAGAAAAAAAGGCATACATGGACGATTTAGTGGATTCGTGTAGTGTTTCTACACTAAGTCATCCCGTGGTCAATCGCCTTGAAGTACAACGCGAAGCGCGTACGGGGCTGCTCTAAGCGGTTAAGGGAAGTGCTGGGTGCGTAATGTAAAGTCTACCGGCTAAGGAATGTCAGTAACAAAAAGCCCATATTATTAACGGTAGAATATTGGCAAACTAATGGTAGCGAATATTCGTCATTAATTGAATATTGGCGTAATCATTGCATTTCATTGGCAACAACCTGATCCGAGAATGATCCTATGATAGATGTATGTCAGCAACTACGTCGGTGAAAGAACCCTTCATTAGCATTTGTGGAGTGGGCCGGCGTCGGCTGGATATTGGTGAATGCACAGGAGAACCTCGGCCCCAGGGTGGCTTGAACATCGGAAGGAGTTCCACCTGGCCGAGTTGTCAACCTTGGGCCAATATCGCGGCCGACCTTAGCAAACACGGGTCCAAGGTTGGTCCACCACCAGTGTGCTGCCTGGGAGTGGCTAAATGCCTAGTAATGCACAGCACAAAGTAAGAACAAGAGACATCAGTATGATCAATATGGGACGAGTACACTCTTTCATCTTAAAAATGTATTGCGCAAAATGTTGCCTAAGTAAGAGACCTCTCTCTGTTTGCAAACAGTGTGATGTCACTTCGAGCACCGCGCCCACCATTCAATCCCTCATTTCAGGAGCTGGTTGGCAAGAAGGTTCCGCCAGTGGGATCTTTCTGCATAGCAGGGCTGCGTGTATCTGCATGTCTCAGACAGAAATTTTGATGAATTGTTGTTTTTCTAACGTCACTAAAAAGAAGGGTGCCTTCCAGTATTGCACCTTTTTTTACGTAAGATGCGATGATTTGCTCGTCGTAGATCTCAGCCACTACAAAAAAGTGTTCCTCCTCGAAAGCGTACGATCTGCGTGTTGACGGTGACAGATGTTTTGAGAAATATTGGCATGGTGTAAGTTTAAACGTGCTCAGTTTTGGTTGCGACATGGGCACTGCAGTTTTAAACGAGGCACAGCATGGTTTTAAGCTGCTGTGAGATAGGTTACGGACAAGATTCTCACTCACGTCGCGAAATTCTGACCAAAAAAAATGAGTAAAAAAACAAAAAAACTAGATAACTCTGTCGTATGTCAGGCTGAGGTTAAAAATCACCATGAAAATCAAAGCAAAGTTGTCGGGGACGTTCCCCATAGCCCACTGAAATGTATGTGATTTAAACTCTATAGCTTAATTATATACATAATCTTTCGCGCATTTATATCGCTGCACCTGACACCTACAACGTATTTGCATAATTACTCTATTAAGACCTTACATACTCCCTTAAGACCTAACACACAAACTTACAGTGTGCATCGTCACAGCATGAATATCGATTGGTAAATGTACTAAGTACATGTGAAACAAGAATCTCTGCTTATCATATGAAGACCTATGAGGCCTCCGATAAGACGAGTTGTACCTTTATTAGGTTTCTATACTCGTCGCAGTGAGGCATACATGCAGCTTCACCAGTAGTATCTTTCAGCCCAGTAACCATGCAATTTTTTTCTGCACACAGCGCAAACCCTTAAATGTACCCACTCGCAGATGATCGCGTCAAGTGCATATTTACCTTAATTAAATGTCGAATCAAGTTCGTTCAACAAGTAGTCGCTGCCATGAGTGCTAACATCTTCGCAAACAAGACGCATCGTTAATCACACTGCACAAACCACGCACAATATTCTCAGTTCAACCAATATTCTCGATACCTTTCAATGCACACTGCATGCCACAATCAACAGCGCACAATTTTTGAAGACGATGCCGCTGTTCCTCCAACAGGCCACCGCGGATGTTCACTTCTTCAAGATATTTAGCCAGCGTGGTAAAAATTTATCACGCAGTTTACACATACTACAGCTAATGTCACCATATTAACGTGAAGTTTAAGTTTTGAAAAATAAAAACTTGCCCCAAACACTGCACGACTATACCGCGCTGAGCCTCCAGTGGGGGTGTTTTGCCAGCCACACCTTTCACGTGTGCCAGTGACATCATTCTGTGACATACCCCGGTAGTGCCTATTGCTGCATACCTCATGTTGATAAGGGTCCAGTTAGAAAAAGCAGGCATTGTTGATTTTGTAACTTGTTTATTTTCAACTGGACCTTCATTTGCATGAGTTGTCTGATTGATATTATTCAGGCGAACTTTTGTGGAATAAATTATACAGTTAGGAGTCTGTGCTGGTCTCATATTGTTCTTAATGGTGTTTTAGTTGTTACTTTGCACTGTTCATTACAGCTGATTCAAGGAAACTAGTCCAGTTTACCACTGTTTTGGACAAGATGCAGTTGATAGGTGCGATAGTGATCATAACACTAAATGCTCAAGCAAAAAAATTGTTTCATATTCAGTTAGTTGCATTCATATAAGTACATTACAGATCATCATTGATTGAATATGAATCTGTGTTTTTTCACATAATGCTCACAGCTTTAAAACTGCAATGAATGGTGTTCCTAAAAAACATGGGTTTTAGCAAAACTCCATGCTCTTTTTTAAACAGCTGTCAAAAGGCTATTGCAATCTTACTTGCCACGAATTGTAATGTGTTTGAAGTACATTTCAATTCCTCACCGATCTGCCAGTAACACTTCACATTAGGGACAACAATAAATTAACCATGAATCGAGTAATTTTTTTAAGAACGGAGAGAAATAAATGGCAGGCCCGGATGCTTACTTGATATTGGCATCTGTTTTGCTACCCAGCACAATATCATGCAAGCTTCCTATAGAATGGTTATGCGTCTTGCATTTATGTCTGTAAACCAAAAAGGTTGGGTATAACTATATTTTTCTTACAAATTGGTTGCAGGACTCTTGAGGCTGTAGGGCTGCTTAGCTAAAATGTATGGCGAATTCCTGCATATGTGTTCAACCATGCTGCATCAGCTTCTTGGTGTTTTCGTGGCATCTTTACAGATGCGTTGCGTGTATAAAGCAAGCAGGTTGCAACACAGGAAAAACAATAATACGAGAGCACCTCTAGTGCGTGCCTTACATCCCAAGTATATCAAATATTTATCTTCCACTGTGTGACCTGTAATTGTTGAAGAGGTAATCTTTTTTATTTATATTTGGGTCGTGACGCTTTGAGAGCAATGTATTTGTGTTTGACAGCAAGTGTACTTGAACAAATAACTGATCTCAATAATGACAAAACACCCTTCATAATTTGTTCTTGGAATAAGCTGGCACATATCTATAGCTGATTGAACTGTTCAGTTTTGGCTGTGATGGTAATGAACAAATAGCAAATGCAAGTTCAGATTGGCGTGGTCTGTGCCGTCTGCTTAGGCTGCGACATTTTGCTTTGCAACCAGAGTTACTTGTGGCCACATATACAATAAAGCCATATCATATGGTTTTTTAATGAGATTACCATATCACATATCACTGAGTCTTAATATGTGTCAAGAATTGCAGATATCTCCTGGTTGTCATTATAAAGGGATCCTCAACCAACACAAGGTTGAAATTTAGTCGTGGTGTTGCAGCTGTGTATGACTCTACAATGAATGCATAGCCGGGGTAATTTTTCTATATGCTGTCGCAATAGTAATGTTACACATACTGAATGATACAAAAGAGGTCCCCACTTATTTCGCTTTTTTTCGCTATGCTTCATTCAATGGCTTGTCTCTTCTTGCCATACGTGTGCTCCTCCTCACTGTGCAAGGAGCAAAAGCAGTGGGCACACAAACACGTGTTTTAAACAAAGTTGTTGTAAGGTGAAAACTGAAGGACTGAACACATCCAAAAGGCTCAAATAGTATAAGGGATTGTTTCTAGCAACTTTTTGGGCACCCAAGGCTAGTTGATCTCCTGTCGTTGTAATTGTTGATCAGGACACTATTCTGTAGTCGTTGCACACATTCGCTTGAATAGTTAAATGTAGTTGGAGGTGGCTTGGCACCCTTAAACGCAATTATATACAGAACTAGGTTTCAATGTGTAAGGAAAATCTATTCAGTTTAAATCAATCATAATAATATCTGAAAATCAGAAAATATTCAAAGAAAACCTTAGGAAAAGAATAAGTGGTTTCCCCTTGAACGTGGAGGAGATACACTGCTTCTAAAAGGTTATTAGACAGTCTCGTAGTATTGACATTACATGCGCTATAAAATATTGTCATGTGGTGCTTTTCATGCATGTTATATTGAGAGGGGTTTTAATATAACTGTTGTCACTTTGCCCTTTATTACTGAAATTGTTAACATAGTTATAATACATGAATGGCTTTATAACTTTTGGTTTTATGCAAATCATGGGCTTACTTAGTCGGTATAGCTTGAATTTGGATAAAATCATAAATTCTCCAATTTTTTTACTATACAACAGGTTTATTTTTAAATTAGGTCACTGTAGATCTGAACGCAGTTAGTGACGTGCTTGATTATTGCATTACTATCACCGCAATAACTACACCTGCTACAAGTGCATAGTGTGACAAAATTAATGGCACTTAACATTACTGGCCGCAAACACTTTTATGCCTCAAAATGATTTAAAAAGCATAGTAAATTTGTGCGTGATTTTTTCACAACTAAAAATTCTGGCCATACTCAAAGCAGTTTCCACTCTTTTAAGGTCCTCACATTATTTGGTGTTCAATAGAAGTATCAATGCCATATCCTTTCTTTGTCAGCTTACTCACCTCTCTATTAATGAGAATTAACAGACGACACTACCCATGAATATATAGGGATGATATAAAAGTTTTTCAATGCGATTGTCTAAAAACGTGAACCAATTAGTAACTTGTTGCCAAAATCTCTTTTTGTTCGCTTTTTTCACAATTTTGTTAAAAGTTATTTTTGAAAATAGTTCCTATAGTTTGTTTGGCATCATTGTCTGTTATTTCTCATTATAATGTGTTCAGAAACGACAAAGAACCCTTAAATTTATAGTTCTTTCCTTTACTCATAAATATAAAACACTGAATCCCATTCATCTTAGCGGTGTATGACTTGTTTTTAATCATTCGTGCGTGTGTTCGTGTATGTGTATTAGGTGGGAGGGCACACCATTGCCACCTCATAAGGTTTGCAGATTTTCTGAGAACTAACAGACGCATATTGCTGCCAAAGGAATATAGGGGATATTTGAAGTAATTGCAATGCAATTGTCAAGAAAGAAAAATGGAACAAAAGATAACTTGCCATGGCAAAAGACTGAACCTGCGACCTACGAATAAAGCGTGTGGTGCTTTAACAACTGTGATACCACAGCAGCTATCGCATTTCCGCTTTGTACGGTATATTTCGTACCATTCTGTTCGCCATGATCACGTGTACAAGGTCAGTGTACCTCAAGACACACCTTAGCATGTTCACAATCATTACTCCCTAAGACGTCAATAGATTAGAAAACTGACCTGAATCATCAGTAAGCATCACCGACCCCACTCGATTTAGGAATACACTAATAAACTCATAATCGCGAACTATAATAATCGGCGTAAGTGTTATTGACTGTTTAGTGTATTCTTTGCGGTTTTAGTTCAGTTGTACTTTCATAAAGTGTACTCCTTGTATGCAAAACTTCATCATTATATTTACTTTATGTTAAACTTGTTTACACAATCCTGTAGTTATTTTGTTGTTCATCTGTATTTCTGCCCCTTCCTCCTATAATGTACAAGCGTACTTTGAGTGTTTTACAAATAAATAAATATGTGTATAAATATGCGTCAGAGAGTCAGTCAGACACGCTTGTTGCCATCATGGCTAGTGTGGAACACTTTTTTTTTGCTATTGGCACCACGTAGCATGTAATGTTATTACAAGCTGACAGCCTGACGCTCTTTCGCCTAATGCACATATATACCTCATAAAATGGACGGGGAGATAACTGTCATGGTAGCGCAGTTGGTAGAGCATCAGACGCGTTATTGAAAGGTCACAGATTTGTTCATTGCGCAGGCCAAGCTACCTTTTCACCCACATTAATTTCTTCTCGATTTCATTACAATTACTTTCATTATTATCCCTAATACAATTTCTGGCAGCATTGTCAGTTCTCAATAAAATCGTTTCTAACAAAGAAAAACGAGCCCTTAATCGTACGCTTCTTTCCTTCATTCGTAGTGAGAAACTTCTCAAGGTAGGCTTGGTGCCGTGAGGTTGTATACGAGGAATAATTGGTGAGCTGTTAGCTCATAAAAATATCGCGTGCTGCGTGCCGCCAGCAGGTGAAAAAAGGTGTCCCACACTTTCCATAATGGTAACAAGCAGCCTGACCGACTCTTCCACGATTAAATGCACATATATACCGTACAAAGGGGAAGGGGGATAGCCGCCATATTAGCTCAGCTGGTAGGGCATCAGGTGCGTTATTCGAAGGTTGCAGGTTCAGTCCCTGGCCAGGGCAAGGTATCTTTTTTTCTTCTAATTTTCTTTCTCCACAATCACATTATAAATACTTTCAAAAATAACCACTTTACTTTCCTTAACAGCATTGTCTGTTAGTTCACATTAATAATGTGTTTAACAAAGAACAATACTTCTACGGTACAACTCTATTCTTCTTGCAGATCTTCTGGTGTTTCCTAAAAAGGTACCTTATTATCTGAAGAGGCAAACAGAATGTGCCAGTGTCAGAGTGGGCTCTCGTAGTGAATACAAGTAGGATATGTTGTGAAGAATCAACCATTCTGCCATTTGCCTAAGGAATGGCTACAGGACATGGTGTTGGATACACCTTGTTCAGTTTGAATCGAGCTACTTTGATTTCTATTTTTATACATTGCATGGGCTAGACATGACGGTATCACATACTTTAATGCCAGAAAGTACATGCAGAGAGCAATGTTATAAGAATGTAATGGCATAAGAATAAGGTGAAAACTGCACCCTCAACGATGATGGACAGGGAACACAGGGTGCAGGCATTATTTCTTCTGCCCATCCTTGTGAAGTGCGAGCTGTTTTCACCTCGTTATGATCAACTAACTAGATCGAGATGTCTAGTTCTTGTGCGTAAGATGCTCAACAGGAAACTAGGTTTGGTTCAAACTGCGTGTGTCGTTCAGCATATAAGTTGTCAGGTTAAAGAGTCCATGCAGACGAGATGGTGTAAAACAGGACACCCGTTAAACATATTAACATGGCTTGAAGCATAAAGCAATTATTGGGACCGAATATTAATTTTTAAAGTAGCTTTTTTGTGCAATGCAAAGCTCATTGGTCTGAGTGTATAATCATGTAGTGAAAGAAGAGAATTTTCGGGGCTTGATTCTTTTTTTACATGCCGTTCATGAGTACAATAAATGGTAACACAGATATTGTTCGAAACATTTTAAGACGTTTCGGATCTCTGACTGCTATGAAGTGTCACACAACACACGCTGCAAAAGTGGGAGGTCAGCATGACAGATTTATATGTTTATGCACTGCAGTTTGCTGCGAAAGTATGCATTTCCGTGCATGTGAAATGCACGTATTTGCCACAGTTTGCCACGATGGCAGTGCTGCTGTTTTAGGGTTGATTCCTCTGCATAGGCAGCAACATTAATTTTGGAACAGGTAATATGGATATATGCTGTAACTTTGACCACTAATCTTTTTGCATGTTAAAGCATCAGACTATTTGCAGTAAATAGACAGTGCGTGACATACTGACTTTTAGGTTTTTTAAGTGCGATTCAAAAAGGAAATGCAACTCAAGTTGCAAAAAGAATGCAGTGAAATTCACCTTCAATCACACAATCTGGACACTTGTCAGTCTCTTTAATCAAGAAATCCCTATCAAAACGTTTAGCTGAATGGGTTGGTATTGATGTTAAATTTCGTGCTTTGCTCATGAGTAGAACCATAGACTTGTGTGCTTCAACAGACAACACCTTGTGGACTTTTTGCATTCGTGCCCCACACTTGAGTGCACTTGAAATTTATCAGGCAATCTTCGCGTATTTTTAGTATCGTTGTGCGATCAGTGGCAGCTTAAACTATGCCATGAAAGTGGCGGACAGCATCCAGCTAATGTTGTTTCCGTGTGCAACAGTAGGTGTGGTTGTGCTGAATGGCCTTTCTTTATATACAGTAAATAACAAATTGCTCTTTTAGTGTCAAGTGCACGTTATGATCGATTGTAAATATTTGCGTATGCGAGGCCTTAAAATTTAAAGGAATTCCTTAGTGCGCCACGAGGAAATGTTTGCTCTGCGCAAAATCGTATATCATTATATACAAATCTCAAGGCCTTGTCTACAACTTTGTGTAGGTTGATCGTGAGCAAAAAACTAGGAGCGGCAGCAGCGCCCAGAAAAGAGCAAGCACTCTCCAAGCTCCCCAAGCTGTCTTCGGCACGAACAGGCAAATGACTCTGTGGCATTGCTAACAATTTCAAGGGGTGCCTTACCAGTACACTGTGCTGCTCTTTCATCGTGGAAGACAAATATGACCATTCAAGAGGAACTTCAACCTGTGTGTTGTGAGTGTTTCAGTGGTTTTGTTTTTGTCGAGCCAGCAGTCAAGAATTCATGTGGCAGATTCAGCCAGGATGGCTAGAGGGAGTCGGGCAGACATGTTTGGACATTTTTCTAGCCATGTAGTGGTAATTTTAGCATTGGTCCTGTAGGAGTTACTGCCACAAATGACAAAAGCTTCATCCCCTCTGTAAATTTACAGATGTGTCAGGGAAGATTAGCTGCATTAGTCGTTACTATAACTGATTGCCGCCAACAATCTTCTTTGTACAGGAGTTTTGTTCCTCACTTATGAGTGTTAAGCCCTCCAACGAAAAAGGCTACGCGTGTACTTATGGAAGGCCCCAAGGCCCTACTTGTAGGTTTTTTCGGCTTGCTATCATAAGCATATATTTTGGGTGAACATGACCATTTTAAACATCTACACCAAAAAAGTAGGGTGGCCGGTCGGTTCGTGGTCATCATGTTTCTCGTAACATTTTGTAAGCATGTTGTGCATTGCGTCCTTAATCTGGTTCGTGTCCACAAAAGACAGTTACGCAGTTTCAGGAGACCGCAAGCACCGCAGGTAGTATCAAAAGCCAGGAAGCAACCTATCAATATCTTTATGAACACAGTTGCTTAATCTGATGCATGATACATCATTGAACTTTCATGCGTATTCATCAATGTAAGCTCGTCTTAGTGTTATCCAAAATGAAGATGAGAGCCGACAAATAGAAACATCTAGTGGAGTAATGAGGGTGAACAGTGGAAGTGCCTCAGACAGGCTGGTCGATGTTACGATAGGAGGACCTATTTTTGTAGAAGTCACCTTGTCATTCTCTGCGTGTTAGTTTAAATGGGGTTAGTAATGACATCTCTTGGTGTAGGCATGTGTGCCTGTTGGCAATGTTCATGTGAAAAGAAAAAAAACCTATAAAGCAGAAGAGTGCAGACCTCACTTTCTTTCAAGTTAGGTTGCGATGATACAAAATGTTCTCCTGTCAAAGAATGGGGGTAAGGGAAGCAAAAAATGTGAAACAAAGAAAAGAATAAAAAAGAAATAAAAGGGGGATGCAAAGTAAAAGTAGTGTGCTACACCGCTCCTTCTTTTTGTTCGTGTATGTAGCGGCCAACCCCTTGTAGCACACCACTCCTACTTGGCATTCTCCCTTTTATTCTTTTTTCCTTCTTTTTTTTCACCTTTTCTGACATTTTTATTGTCCCACCTAGTGCATGAATCAATGACAAGTGGCTTTGCTATAGCAAAAATGCCTATGTTGTGTTGGGTTGAACAGTGCATTAAACTTCATTCAGTTTGATTACAGGCTTATCTGTCTTGGAACAAGTGCTTCCTGTCTATCACCACACATGATCAAATGAAAAGTTAGCGCCTGGCTCTTAGTATACTGGTACATAGCTTGTGTCTTGGACAACTCAGAATGAATGTTGGTTTTTTGCTGTTTATGGTAATGAATTTATCCAACATAAAAATATATTGCCTTGGGAATTTGACAGACCTGCCTTTTTTTCTTCCCTATGCAGACATTGTATGTAAGGAAGGCAGTGACAGAGAGGTGATAGTTTGAGCTTCGGAAAAATAAATAATGGCAGTGAGGTCATTCTACATCAAATCTTCAATCCATTTTGCGAACCATACCAAATGTATTTTGGAAAAAAATATTGTGCTCATTTACTAAATTGGAAACAGCAAAATGCTAAAATATATCGCAGAGAACAAAATTTTAGGTCACGCGGGTGCCTTCTGGACACCCCAGGATGTCGTCTGGGTGTTTGTAAATATATATTTAAAAAATACTGCCTCCTCTTCACCAAATTCAGTCTAGGTAATAAGTAAAGGTGCTTGTGTTCTGTACCTGAAGCGCAGTAACATTAGCGAAATTTTTTCGCCACATCGAAAGCAAGAAAACAGTTCTCTTTATATGGCATGTTATGAGATTACACTTTTTGTTATAAAGACGAAAATAATTTTTGAAAATTACCAACGATGGCTGTGTTCGCAATTGGTATAGGACAGTATCTGTCCTGAAGTTCACCATGGCCGTCAATGGGAGGCTTCAAAAATCATTTTCATCATTGAAACAAAAATTGTAATAATAAAACTTGCCATATAACAAGAACTGTTTATTTGCTTTACACTTACACATAAAAGTAATTTTATTTAGACGAACACATAGTGCAAATTGCATCTTAATGTGGACAAAAATAATGATATAGCGAGATTTGTGATTTGGACCTAAGGATTTTTTTTTCACAAAATATACCTTCTGTGGAGTAAGTATTTATTGTTCAAATATTCATAAAAACTGCAGTATTGCCATAAAAAATGCAAACAATAAACAGTTTGGCTGAATTTTTCAAAGCCTATGTGGCGGAAAAGTTACACTAATATTACTCGGCTTCAATTACTTCAAAGAAACACCTTTACTTAATCTGTATATTAAATTTGATATGACAAGAAAAAGCGGTACTTTTAAACATTTCTCACAAACAACGCTCACACGACACTCTGCGAAGTTCTGAAGGTGCCCACGTGACCACAACTTTTTTTTCTTTAATATATTTCCGTGAATAACTGTTTTCAAAGGAGTAAGTTAGCACTATTTTTAATATATATATGTGATGGTCGCCAGGCAGTATGGTTTGGATGGTTGGTGTAAAATGGCCCAGTGGGAAAAACAACTAATGCCCCGGTATCCTTTGACGCTCGGGCTATTCGGAAAGCATTTTATTGTTAGCAGCAATTGACTTCAGCCTTTGTCTTCACGCTTAGGCCCAGAAAAAACCACAAGCAAGCAAAGTAGTCCTAACAGTCGTCCAGTTTCGCTGTTCCAAGGCTTGTGCAGCCTAGTTTAGTGCAAGCTTTACCATTTTGTTTTCAATTAGGATTCAACCAACAGGTTTTGGAGGCACAGTGCATTTTCAGCTAATTTGTTTTACCCCAGTTGTTTAGATGAAAACCGGCAAATAGAAGTGAAAATACCTTTACAAAGACATTGTAAGTAACAAAGAAGAGGTCTGCTTTTTTTTGCGGTGCTTTGCCTGAATGCTGTGCTTTTTGTGGTATAGTTCATTGTCTAGTGAACATAGGACTTAAAAACTAACATTAACGATGTTGAGCCCAATTTTTCGGTTCTATGATGGTAACCAGATTAAAAATTTTGACATCAAACTTCATTTTTCTCTTGATAATTTTCTCTTGCATATTCATCTTACAGAGTATTAGTCAACTTTGTTATAAGGAAACGTGATGTCATAATAGGGTCACTTTTTACAGAGTCGTTCAGTTTAACCGTAGCTTTTACATTCCTAATAGTGCAGTTATTTTCAATATCGGTATTTAAATTGGGATGAGCATGCTGTATTTACTAAGGTGTAAGCACTTACAGATATCAATGCACCCAACTCTTCTGTTGGCAGTTAATTTCTGTTACTCTTGATTGATACGTGTGGTGTAACGTCCCAAAACCATGGCATCATTATGAGAGACGCTGTAGTGGAGGGCTCCGGAAATTTCCACCACTTGGGGTTCTTTACTGTGCACCCAAATCTGAGCACAAAGGCCTACAGCATTTCTGCTTCCATCGGAAATGCAGCCGCTGCAGACGGAATTTGATAGCGCGACCTGCGGGTCAGCAACCGAATTTTTCTTATTTTTGCTCCCCTATTTCTGTGCCCTAGCCGCCAGGAAGTTTGGAAGTAAACGGAAGAGAGTAGAAGACAGGACAGATCAATATTGAGAGATAAAGACGAAGATGTAGGGAGAGAGAGATAGGAAAAGGCGACTGCCGATTCCCCTGGGTGGGTCAGCTCAGGGTGCCGTCTACATGAAGCCGGGACCAAAGGGGTGTGTTGCCTCTGCC
Source organism: Rhipicephalus annulatus (assembly GCA_013436015.1). Lineage (NCBI taxonomy): Eukaryota > Metazoa > Arthropoda > Arachnida > Ixodida > Ixodidae > Rhipicephalus > Rhipicephalus annulatus. The sequence continues at coordinate 52,723 of WOVY01001500.1, forward strand.
GGGGAGCCTTAACGGTCCAATCACCCAGCGTCGGCTCAACCCCAAGGATCCCCTTTTCCTCGGACACGGCAAAGCCACGCACGGCTAGGCGTGGGAGGGAGTCGAAACTCGCCCGTTAGCTCGGGTTCGTGGTGTCGCTACACACCAAACGCCTACTTGCGCAGGCACCCCTGCGGTATGTTTAAACATGACTAAACTAAAGTTATTGACTGTTGAACATTGTGAGTGAACTTCCCGCATAAAATTAAAAATTTGTTCATGGATGTTTATTACAACTTTACTTCAAGGGGATGTGATAACATCGGTGTTCAGTTGACTTTATAGTTATTAGTCCAAATTATTATGATAGGTTTAATTACTTGTAACTATCCAAGTTTAGAACACTTCTTGCTCTCAAAAGCACATCACAGTTTGATATTGCAACATGGAGTCAAGAAGGTCCCTGCAATTGAAAGCTCGGCAGGCTACCATATAGGTGAGAGCATATAGCATATAGCATATGAGCATATAGGTGAGATTATTTATGTGAACCAAAAGGAACATAAATAAAATATTACTTATTTATTATGTTACCAAAATGATTTAGAAAGAAATCTGCAATTTATCAAATTATAGGCTTGTTTACTAAAAAAATAAACAAGCCCCAGAAAATACAGAAATTATTCATACTTTGGCAGAGATAAATTCATTCAGTGGGGCATTAAAAACAAAACAGTTTTTGCGTATTAGTAAAGGACGACTTCATAATCCTGAAAACACCACTATTACCACGACATCATGCTTAGTAGGTGAGACAACGTGCAAAAAAATGTGGATGGCAACGCCTCCTTGAGATTTCGGCACGAAACACAGCGATGTAAGAAATTTTGAACGCGTCTAATGGGTCCTACATTGCTTCCAATTTATAAAAATGAAGTACATTATAATATGTGGGTGCCGCAGATATAAAAAATGATGTTTTAGAAAATTTTGTTGAGCCAATGCCAAAACAAAATACCGATAATACATTTTGAATTTTTTCTGTAACGCAGACGTCTTGGCACGAAATTTAAATATGCCAGGCAGGGGCGGAAGATGAAGCACAGTCACAGCAAAAGCTAGAAGAGCAGCCTTTCAGAGCCTTTTCTAAACATTCATTGGGTAACTGCTATAGGAACACTTTCTGGGAACCCACTACAGCATTATTAATAAGTATTTCTGGCTACTAGACCAGCATTCGCTATGTTCTTCTAAGAAGCGTCCTATCTGATAAACTCTTGCAAGCAATATTGTGCCAATTCTTCATGCAGTGGTTGACGATGATGAGAAATTTCCTGATGAGAAACTTCCTGGCGGCTAGGGTTAACCCTGTGCAAATAGCCTACCTTGGTCTAGGCGCATTGGGTTATAGTGGCGTTGTACGGCTGGCGTCTGCAGGTTTCAGCATTTGTAAACTTGTAGCGTCCCCTCATTGGGCTCCGTGGTGGGTGGCCGCCAACGCTGCTGAACAACAATAAGGAAGACATGCATGGAGCATTCCCACTACTGTCTGATCGTACTGGCTTAAAGCCGGTACGCATTGATGATCTCACCAGAGAAGGATTGGCCACCCTGGTGCAGTATCTGGCCACCCCCTCCCATAGGCATTCGTCAATTAACTCACGGCCCTCAGTCCCCACCAGCTGCGGAGCAACTGACCACGGCGGCGGTCAGATCTGCAAAGCAGCAGAGGGGGCTAGGAATCTCTGGATACGGACAGGCCACCATTGGAACTTGAACTTAGCAACGTTTAATGTTAGAACGTTATCTAGTGAGGGAAGTCTAGCTGTATTATTCGAGGAGCTAGAAGGCATTAAATGGGATATAGTAGGGCTGAGTGAGGTTAGGACGACAGATGAGGCCTATACTGTGCTACAGAATGGGCACGTCATTTGCTATCGGGGCTTGGCAGACAAAAGAGAACTAAGAGTAGGGTTCCTAATTCACAGAAACATAGCTAGCAACATAGAGGATTACTATAGCAATAATGAAAGGGTGGTAGGCACTGTAATTAAACTGAATAAAAGATACAAAATGAAGGTAGTACAGGCTTACGCGCCTACATCCAGCCATGATGACGCTTCAGTTGAAAGCTTCTATGAAGACGTGAAATCGGCAATGAGTAAGGTGAAAACACAGTATACTATAGTAATGGGCTGGCGTTGTAAACTTTGACGAAAAGCCGCAATGTTCCACAAATCCGCCTAGATCCAAGCCAAGTTGGGTGAAATACCATTTATTTTGACCAGGTGAATATAGCAGGTGTTTACGAGGTGTCTCCTGACGGGAAGAGTACCAGAGTCTTGGAAGAACGCTAACATTATCTTAATACATAAGAAAGGAGATGACAAGGACTTGAAGAATTACAGGCCGATCAGCTTGCTCTCTGTAGTATACAAGCTATTTACAAAGGTAATTGCTAGCAGAGTAAAGAAAACATTAGAATTCAATCAACCAAAAGAACAAGCAGGATTTAGAACAGGCTACTCAACAATTGACCACATTCATACTATCAATCAGGTAATAGAGAAATGCTCAGAGTATAACCAACCACTATACATAGCCTTCATAGATTACGAGAAGGCGTTTGATTCAGTAGAAATATCAGCCGTCATGCAGACACTGCGGAATCAGGGCGTAGATGAAATATATATAAACATTCTGGAAGAATTCTACAGGGGATCAACTGCTACCATAGTGCTTCATAAAGAAAGCAACAGAATACCAATAAAGAAGGGTGTAAGGCAGGGGGACACAATCTCCCCAATGCTATTCACTGCGTGCTTACAGACGTTTTCAGAAGCCTAGAATGGGAACAGTTAGGGATAAGAGTTAATGTAGAGTACCTCAGTAACCTGCGCTTCGCCGATGACATTGCATTGCTGAGTAACTCAGGGGACGAATTGCAACTCATGATTACGGAGTTAGACAAGGAGAGCAGAAAGGTGGGTCTTAAAATTAATCTGCAGAAAACCAAAGTAATGTACAACAACCTCGGAAAGGAGCAGCGCTTTGCGATAGGTAAGAGTGCACTTGAAGTTGTAAAAGACTATGTCTACTTGGGGCAGGTAATAACCGCAGGGCCTAACCACGAGATTGAAGTAACTAGAAGAATAAGAATGGGGTGGAACACATTCGGCAGGCACTCTCAAATCATGACAAGTAGATTGCCACTGTCCCTCAAGAGGAAGGTATATAACAGCTGTATCTTGCCGGTACTTAGCTACGGAGCAGAAACCTGGAGACTCACAAAGAGGGTTCAACTTAAATTGAGGACGACGCAGCGAGCAATGGAAAGAAAAATGGTAGGTGTAACCTTAAGAGACAAGAAGAGAGCAGAGTGGATTAGGGGACAAACGGGAGTTAAGGATATCATAGCTGCAATAAAGAACAGGAAATGGACATGGGCCGGGCATGTAGCACGTAGACAGGATAACCGCTGGTCATTAAGGGTCACCAACTGGATTCCCAGAGAAGGGAAGCGGCGTAGGGGGAGACAGAAGGTTAGGTGGGCAGATGAGATTAAGAAGTTTGCGGGTATAAATTGGCAACAGCAAGCACAGGACCGGGTTAACTGGCGGAACATGGGAGAGGCCTTTGTCCTGCAGTGGACGTAGACAGGCTGATGATGATGATGATGATGGTGATGATGAAGATGATTTCTGTGCAAATGGGATATAGTAGTCTGGATTGCACAGATTTGTAATGTCAGCTGCCTGATCGTGCTTGCTTTCACGGCGATTTTAGCCTTAATTGTTTCCATAGCTTCAATTTAAAATTGTTCAAGATGCCAGTTTTGCGCACAAACTGTATAATTTAAAAGCCGCGAATGCACTTGTACGCCCTATTAGGTGTACATTGAGGGATTTTACTGGCAGTTTCTAAAGTTTTAGTGTACAGGAAGGATTTAAATAATAAATATATAATGACATTTCAATGGATTATCTCTACCAATGAAAATCGTGACAACAACCTAGTTATTTTCACTGTGATAAGCATGCTGTTTTCTTGCATGTGGCAGAACCATTTGTACACTTCTTTTTTCAAATAGTCACATATGCATAACATGATTGATTGTGTGCTTTGATTTTCAGTTTCATTCTGTGCGTTGTATTTCTTGTGCATATGAACTAAGGTCCTTACATGTGTGTCTGACATCATTTGTGCCAATAATTTACATTTTCAGGTACCTATGAAGGACGCATCAAGGTCTATGGTAGTGGCATGCTGTATCCACAGTGGTGCCTGAGCTTCAGGCAGCATTTTTCTTATCGCAAGTCGTTCAAGAGATAAACCCAGCACCACACTTTGAGAGTACTATGATAATTATTATGTTTAATGATTTTGTTGAAAAATTGCTGTTACATCAGATTGTGTGCCACCATCCCATGGCTTAGGTGAAGCTGGTTAAATTAAGGTGCAGTCACCTCATTTGCGTACCATCAACATTGTTATGGGGCTATTCACAGCTGTAGCATACATAAAATAAATAGCTTATTCTTGTAGCAGGGCTGGTGTGCACAATGATGCTTTTCTATAGCACTTATTAAGTTTATGAGTTTTTTTTCAAGTCCTGCTTCGAACGTTGCTTTATTTTGTTGCAATGTAACCACCATTTACGATCGCAAGCATGTTAACTCAGAAGCTTTGTAACATATTTTATTTTATAGCTAGTTTTGCTTCCGTATCACGACAATTGAAAAGATGCCTATGATTCGTTCCCTCATCATGCATCTTTAGGAAATACTGTAATTTGTACACAGTATTACAAGTACGCAAGATGTGGACGTCAATTCAATTTACACATTATATTGCATTGCACCACATTCGGACGGTCATTTCATTTCCACATAATTATTTCGGCTTTCCTTATCTGCGGAGCTTCCCGCATGATGCGGCTTTCCTTATCTCCGGACCTTTCCGCATCTTGGGCTTTCCTTATCTGCGGACTTTTCTGTATCATACGGCTTTCCGTAGTTTAATAATGATGTGCAGAAACCATACATACTGAACACTTCAGTAGGGACGCTTGAGTGGGCTGCCAGACACGGGATGGCACCGCCCGCTAGACAATATGGCGGCGACCCCGCTAAATAGGTCTATACGGTCATGTGCACGTTGTGAAACGAGGAACAGATAATGGTGCAATATTCAACCCTTTCACTCTCCTCCATCTGCCTCTCTTCTTTCTCTGCAAAAAAGGAACGGGTAAAGAAAAAAAAAGATGTTGCATTCAACACTCGGTGTTTCCAGATGGTCTCCCTCCTAAAGTACTGAGCGAGCCTAATGCTGCTTTGCTTCACTGACCTGACGAGAACCGGCGCATTCAGCTCTGTAAGGCCAAAGAGCAATCATAGAAAAACAACATTTTTACCCTGCTACGTGTTTGTTATATCCATCTTGCCAGGATAATACTGGTGGCTTATGCAGTGTAATAAATATTTTGGCGGAAAAGGTGTGCATGCGTGACTATCGTCAGTTGTACTCTGCAAGAAAACGTACTCTTTTTCTGCGCTGGGGTGCACAAGCACCAATGCGCCAACTTCTACGTGCGTGCGCATACGAACTGCCGCCACAAACCGTGCGTGTAAGACACTTTCCGTAACCTACAAAAATGTTCTTCCGTAGGCTTCTATAACTGAGTGGCACATGAGTGACCGTTATAAAGCAGGACAAATCTGGATGTCCAATATGGATATTGTAACCCACTACGGTGGTCAAGTTGCCCTGGCCTGCTGAGGCGCACGTCGCTTGGTTGAATCGCGGCCGCATTTTCGATAGAGATAAGAATGGTTAAGAGCCGAGATTTATTTTGGAAAAAGGCGCACCTAAATTACCCCAAAAGGTCGAAATTCCGGAAGCCCTCCTCTACGGCATCCCTTATAATCATATAGATGTCAGACCCAACAAATATTATTCCTAATTGAATTCTACTAACCGTCAGTTAAATCTCTTTAGCAGTTATATAACAAATTGAACTCTGAATACCGCCAAATTTATGCACGAGTGCACACGCACAAACTTTCGATTCCCTACATACATTTTCCTTCTCTCATTTCTCTACGTAAAATTTAAAATGATGGAATGAGTAATGAATGACGTGGAAAGAGTACATAATGCCCCCTCTCTCTTCTTTTTTTCTCTAAAACAAAAAAACATTACATAAAAAGGGGGCGAAAAAATGAAAATATGTTAGCGTGTGCTTTCGGTGCGACATTTGAAGCCGTGTGCGCAGGCATCAAGTTTCCGTTTGCAATACGTTCATGTGCGGTGATAAAACGTAGAGCCAATGATGTCGCAAGAGAAAACGACGCCCTTCTTCTTTCTCTATTTGTTCTCTCCATACAAAAGACATAAAGAGCAACATGATGATGTCATCAGCAATTACGAGGTGGTCTCCCTCCTTTAGCACTGACTGAGTCCATTAGTTCGGTGATCTGACAAGAATCGGCGCATTCTGCCCACTATTGGCGATAGTATACGAGCCGCCGTTCTACACAACGAAATATACTCAATTACGCGACTGATAGTTCCATCTCGATGAATTACAATCTACAGCTTTCGCAGCGCGTTAAATTATGTTTGCTGCAAACTACATTGGTGTGTCACTACCGTTCGTTCTTCTCCAACAGAAAAGGTACTGCGTTTCTTCGTTTGGGCGCACAAGCACGAATGACCAAAACTTTTACGTATGGATGACTGGACGCTAACAGGCTGGCGACAACAGTCGACCACGTAAGGAACTTTCTTCAACGGATCAAACTTCTGTTGCGTGAGATTTTATAACAAATCGGCACACTTGTGACCGATATACATCAGGAATAATTTGATTTCCCTTAAATGCTATTATAACCCGCCACAATGGTCTAGTGTTCAAGGCACTCGGCTGCTGTACCACAAGTGGCGAGGTTGAATTCAAGCGACAATATAGAGGGAGATGAAAATGCTTCAGGCCCGTTTGCTTAGATAAGGCGCACATTATTTACCCCAAATGTTTGAAATTTCCGAAGCCCTGCATTACGGCATCTCTTATTATTTTATGGACGTTACACTTCAACAATCATTATTCTCAATGCTATTCTACCAACCGGAAGTAAACTCTGTTGAGCAGAGATATCACAATATCGAACTTACATGCGTGACACATTTGCACACGCGTGCGTGCGTATCAAGCTTTGATTCACTGCACGCATTTTACTTTTTGCCTGATGTTACGGCTGGGCTGGACGCCAGACCCTAATCCCCGGTTGCGTGACGTGGTGCCGAGCGGATGAGTTCTCTACCGTAAACCCAAGGATGTCATGGACATTAGGCTCAGGCAGAGAGAGGCATTCGGAAAACCTTACAGATGCTTTTCAAGATCATGGAAAATAGAAACGAATACTTCCGAATGATTCGTCGACAAGTTACCACTCGGTCGCTCTTGAAATATCCGTCATTATCTACAGTGCGAATGCCCTTAGAATACAAAAGCCTAATTCCACCCTGAATGTTAGCATTTTTACGCCCAAATGACAGAGTCGTAATCGGTGCCCACTTCACCCCCTTCTCTTTATTACAGAACCGTTTTGCAGGATGAGAGAATGTTGAACCTCGTTGCCTTGCACGAACCTGGCGGGCGAACCTACATTGACGAGTGGTTGGTAAGCATAATGCAGGCGACTAATTGGAAATATGTGTGCCACAAACACACTTGGCACAATGCATTCAATGCCTCTCACCATTTCTGCCGCTCACACAATAAACATGCTGCAAGTTCAGTTGACAAGATCAACCCACCACATATGCCCACAAGAAAGGTGACTAGTTTTCATAGAAAACCAGGCCGGTCTAGGGACATTCTTCTAGCTTTGTAACAATGACCATGTGGCGAAACGGGTCGGCGCCACTTCTGCACCTGCGCGTCGCGGCGATGCCTCCAAACACGGGCGCCGGCGATAAGAACACTCTCGCCCGAAAGAAGCAAGAAAACTGTGTGTGCGCCCCGATTAAGCGGCAGTCGTTGTAGAACCTTCAGTGCGGAAATATTAAAGTTATGTTGTCCCACATCTGGTGACCCGGAAAACGAACGTACCGCACCGCCATGGCCGACGAGGAAAACCTTGCTGCCCTTCAACAACAAGTACAGCAACTGCAACAACAGCTGCAGACCCAGCAGCAAGTGATCCAGAACCAAGAGCAGCAGCTCCGGGAACAGCAACAGCGCAATGAAATTGAAGCACTCTCGTCCGACGACCGTGCTCCACCCCACTTGGGTCACGCCCCCCAATACTTCACTCCAGCGGTCCCTGCCACCTCGGGCGCCTCCATTGCTGCGGCCGCCACCAACACAGACGTTTTTCGCGTCGCCGTCAAACTTCCGCCTTTTGGGGCAGAGCACCTGACGTGTGGTTCGCTCAAGTCGAGGCGCAGTTTTCCACGGCACGCATCACCCAGGACCGGACGCGCTATGACTACGTCGTCCCCCATCTAGACTCTCGCTATGCAGCTGAGGTTCACGATATACTTGTGAATCCCCCGGCTGATGACCGTTACCTACACCTGAAGAGGGAACTGATTCGCCGGCTCTCACCTTCTCAAGACGAGAAGGTGCGTCACCTACTCCAGCACGAAGAACTCGGTGACCGCAAGCCATCGCAGCTCCTGCGTTACATGCGTGACCTCTTGGGCAGCACACCGGTCGACCGATCCCTCCTCCGTATCATCTGGCTTCAGCGTCTACCCTCACATGCGCACGCCATCCTCCAGGTGCAGCCGAATCTGCCGCTGGACCAGCTCCCTCACATCGCTGATCAAGTCGTCGAGATTCCGTTCCCAGCATCGCCTCTCACCGTCAACGCCGTTGACACCCGACAGTCCAGCAGTGAACTCGCGCGCCGTATCGACGAAATCACCCGTCAGCTGAACTCAATTCCAAGGCGCCTGGATCAAACCCGAAGTTGCCTCCAAAAAAACGCTCCCAAAGCCAAGACAAGAACGCCGCTTCATCGCATAGAAACGGTAACGGCCCCTGCTACTACCATCGCCGCTTCGGTTCAACCACCTTGCTCAGCTGTACGTCAGGGAAACTTCAACGGCAGCCTGTAGAGACGGGCGCGAGCTGCCAATTTACAGGTCGTCGCATATTCGTCACCGACCAAGTCACAAAGCGGCGGTTCCTCGTCGACTGTGGCTCCGACATCTGTTGCTTTCCCCGAACCTTCCTGCGTGACAAGCGTCTTTGCACGTCCTTTGAGCTCAACGCGGCGAACCATTCGACCATCAAGACCTACGGCTCGCTCCGCCTTAACATCAACTTCAAAAACCTGTGTCGATATTTTCCATGGAATTTCGTCATCGCCGACGTCGCAGAGCCGATCATCGGGTCCGACTTCTTGGCGTGCTACAATCATCTACCTGACTGCCGATATCACCAACTTATCGACGCTACAACCGGCCTCTGGACGCCGGGCCAACGTGCGACCACCCAACAGCCTAACGTCAAGGCACTCGCCAATTGGGAACCAGTCGCCATACCATGACATCCTCGCAGAATTTCCGGACCTGACTCGACCTAGCGGGCGGCCGCGAGAGGTGCGCCACTCAACCGTGCACTACATTCGTTCTGGCCCCTCGGTCTCATGCCGCGCCCGTCGGCTAGCCCCGGACCGCCTACGAATCGCATAGGCCGAATTCGAACCCATGCTCCGCGAAGGTACTGCCCGCCACTCGGAGGGACTTTGCGCCTCACCGCTTCATCTGGTACCAAAGAAGACCAATGGCTGGCGCCCCTGCGGAGATTATCGCGCCCTCAACGCCCGCACCGTCCCCGTCATATACAGGTCCCCGTCATATACAGGACTTTGCACACCGCTTAGACGGCAGCACTATCTTCTCAGTGGTGGACCTCATGAAGGCCTTCACACAAATTCCTGTAAACCTGGATGACGTCCCAAAGGCCGCAATTATCATGCCTTTCGGCCTATTCAAATTCCCTTTCATGAGTTTTGGTCTCCACAACGCGGGGCAAACCTTTCAACGCTTCATCGACGACGTCGTCCGCGGCCTGGACTTCTGTTTCGTCTACCTAGACGACATCTTGATCTTCTCCCGCAACGAAACGGAACATCGCCAACACCTTCGTCAACTGTTCCAGCGCCTCGACGAACACGGCTTACTCATAAACATTCAGAACAGCACGCTCGGCGCCCCCGTCGTCACGTTTATTGGCCATGAAATCTCTGCAGAATTAACTAGACCCTTGCCTGACCGCATCCTGGCCCTGCCAAATTACGCGCTGTCTGCCACAGCGAAGGACCTCCACCGTTTCCTGGGCCTATTCAACTTTTACAGGCGCTTCGTGCCTAAAGCAGCCACATATCAGGCCCCTCTCCATGATGCGTTGGCCGGCCAACGCGGCAACCATTCTGTCACTCGGACCCCAGCCTTGACGCAAGCGTTTGAAGACTGCAAAACTGCCCTCTGCAACGCTACGCTGCTTTCCCATCCGAAGCCAGAGGCGCCTCTGGGTCTTTTCACAGACGCCTCTAGCACCGCCGTCGGAGCCTTTCTCATGCAGCGTGTGGGAAACAACTGGCTCCCCTTGGCGTTCCTCTCGAAGAAACTCTCTTCCCCGAATCCGCCCCCACCTTCCGGCAGCGTCGGCGATGCAACCCCACCCCCTGCGCAGACGACCTGGCCAGCCTACTACAGAGAGCTCCTCGCCATCTACGAAGCAGTCCAACACTTTCGCCACATCCTCGAGGCACAGCACTGCACCATATACACCGACCATAAACCTATCACTTACGCCTTCTCCCAACGCCGCGAAAAACTTCCACCGGTCCAGAAGAACCAGCTGTCCTTCATCGCTCAATTCACCACAGATATCCGCCACATCAGCGGAAAGGAAAACGTGGTCGCCGACGCACTCTCTCGCGTCTCGGCTGTCGAGCCACCAACCGTTACAACCGACACCCTCGCCGAAGTTCAGCAAACGGACACCGAACTCCAGCAGCTCCTCGAGAATGGCTCTTTCCTTCAACTTCAAAAAATTAAGATCCCTGGGTCAACGGACGCTCTCAACTGTGACATATCAATAGGACGAGTGAGACCATACGTTCCTTTTTTGCATCGTCAAAGCCTCTTCAACCAGTTACACAACCTCAGTCATCCCGGCATCCGAGCTTCTACATGCCTCGTGACTGAACGGTACGCGTGGCCCTCAATGCAATGGGACTGCCGCACCTGGGCACGCACATGCATTCAATGCCAGCGCGCCAAAATCACCCGGCACGTCACGTAGCCACTCGGAGAATTCCCCCTCCCGACGGAACGGTTCCAGCACGTCCACATCGACATCACTGACCCCCTCCCACCAGCCGGCCCTTACCGCTATTGCCTCACCACCAACCATTGTTACACTCGTTGGCCCGAGGTGTGGCCACTCGAAAGGATCACCGCAGAAGACGTCGCATCAGTCTTCTTCTCCGGCTGGGTTTCACGCTTCGGCACTCCTCGTCGAGTCACCACGGATCAAGGAAGGCAATTCGAATCTCAACTCTTCAGGCTCCTCGGGCTCTCCACCGGGTTCGAGCGTTCACGGACAACTAGCTACCACCCTTGCGCCAGCGGGATGATTGAACGGTTTCACCGGCAGTTCAAGGCAGCCATCATGTGCCACCCTCACTCAACCTGGCTCTAAGCCCTCCCCGCCGTCGCTCTCGGTTTGCGCGCAACTTTCAAGCAAGACAATCAAGCTACGCCTGCGGAACTCGTCTACGGGGAGCCGCTTCGCCTACCTGGAGAGCTCCTCTCCGCTCCGACCTCTGATGTAACCAGCTCGGACCCTGCAGACTTCGTCGCTCGACTCCGTCGCACAATGGCCGTGCTGCACCCCTCACCAGCGGCTCGCCACACCAAGGCGACCCCGTTTGTGTTTAAGGACCTGGCAACATGCTCGCATGCCTTCCTCCGCGACGACACCGTACGCGCACCTTTCCAGCCGCCTTACTCCAGACCTTGCAAAGCATCTGTCGCGATGACAAAACATTCACCCTGCAAATCAGTGGAAAGGATGTACGCGTTTCCATCGACCGCCTAAAGCCATCATACATCCTTTCCGAGGAGCCTACCAACCCCCGCACGCCTCCCGTAATTCGCCGACAACAGCCCGCAACGCCTAGGCTCGCACCCTAAACCACCCGCCTTGGACGCCAGGTGCGGGTCCCCAAACGTCTTCAACCCTGGCGGCTCCTATGTGCGTGGGGGGGTGGTGTGGCGAAACGGGTCGGCGCCGCTTCTGCGCCTGCGCGTCGCAGCGATGCCTCCAAACACAGGCGCCGGCGATAAAAACACTATCGCCCGAAAGAAGCGAGAAAGCTGTGTGTGTGCCCCGTTTCAGCGGCAGTCGTTGTAGAACCTTCAGTGCGGAAACATTAAAGTTATGTTATCCCACAACCACACACTCTAATTCAGGTGCTGGATAACCAACTGCACAGAGGCGGCGCGCTCCTGCGTACTGAATAAATTCTGCCTATAGGGAGCCCAGCAATAAAAAATAGCCGTGACATCTGCGCGGCACGAAAGTCACGCATACAGACGTTAAGAGCAGGCGCAAGAAAGAAAAAAAGAAAAAAAGGAAGAGCCGCCATATTTGTCACGCCAGCCTGGTGTCAGCAGCTGGCATCAACTTACGCAGAAGGTTCAGCCACAAGCGAGAGCGCGGAAAAAAAAAACCGAAACGCCCTCCCCCCTTAGCCCTCACGCCAGCTGGGCGCACGGTGCTGGTGTAACGTTCATCGTCGCCTCCATGCCGTGGCATTTGTGTGTCGCCGTTTCGTCCAGCTGTGTTGTGATGGTCGTTTTTGTAAAATATGGTCAGAGACGGAAACACTTTCCAGTGCTATATGGCACACTTTTTTCAAGCTATCATACATCTCTTTGCATTTGGGCATACACTGGGATGTGAAGTGCCATTAATACTCTTTTGACCTAAATAAGAGTACAAACAACTTTCAATTTATCACTTGTCGAGGTATGACACTGCGTCATGCACGAAATAAAAGAGTACTAGTACATGCGTGACAGCTTTCTGAAACAATGGAATATGTATGTTCATGCTCATGTTCTACCAAACAAGTTCAACTGATGATTTTAGGAAAGCATGGTAAAAAAGAAACAAACCGAAGGCCGCGAGACAGAAAAAGATCAAAATTGAAAATCTATTGGTCGATTTTTGATTAGTAGTTGCGTAATTTTATGATGAACATCAAGTACAGAAGTAGGGTGCAGAAGTCATCAGGAGAGCCCCGCTGCGGTGGCTTAGTAGCTAAGGTATTCGGCTGCTGACCCGGTCGCGGGTTCGAATTCCGGCTGTGGCGGCTGCATTTCCGATGAAGGCGAAAGTGTTGTAGGCCCGTGTGCTCAGATTTGGGTGCATGTTAAAGAACCCAAGGTGGTCGAAATTTTCGGAGCCCTTCACTACGGCGTCTCTTATTATGATATGGTGGTACTTACACGTTAAACCTCACATATCAATCAATCAATCGAAATCAGCAGGATTGCGTATGTCACCGACATTTGCTCACTCTTTTGAATATTAAGTACCGTTCTCATATTCCAGCATAAATTTGTAACGGTCAATCATAACCAAGACGACCAGTGTACTGCTGTGGAGGTAATGTACCAGCTATAAAAATCCCCATTTTCTAAAGAGCAACTGTTACAGTAAGAACAAATATTTTGAGGTTTGTTCTGCACCATTTTTTGACCCCAACTGCATGCCGACGTTCGTGAAAGAGATGTGCAGAGGCATTATTTATTTGGAGGGAGACTGACCTGTCCGTCGCTACTTTGTGTACGTCATACTTGATCTTCGCGCGCGTTTCGGCATTCACTTGAATAAGGATGTGATGCTTAATAAAGTTAAGAGAAGGCACTCGCCATAAATAGGATCAGTTAAAGACTAAAAATAAGTAAGAAGCACTTTATATGGCGAAATAATGTGCATAAATTCTCGTATTGTACATCGTATTGTACATTCTCGTATTGTACATCAGCATCCATATCGCGTGTCTCTGGCAGAACGCAAGATAATCAAAGAAAAAGTCTTAGACATGCTACGGCGCCGCATGATACGTTCTTCCTCGAGTCCCTGGTCAACCCTAGTTGTTCTCGTTCAAACGAAAGATGGGACAGAGCGTTTCTGCTTCGATTACCATGCGCTAAACAAAATAACGCGAAATCATGTTTATCCTCTCCCTCAGATCGACTACTCACTGGATTTATTACAGGGCGCCGAGTACTTCATTAAGATTCGACCTTAAGTATGGCTACTGGCAGATACCAATGTCGGAGTCTCATAAAGCGAAGATCACATTTTCAACGCCAGATGGGTTGTATGAGCTTAATGTGCTGCCTTCTGCAATCTGTACTGCGCCTCCACCTTCGAAATTATGATAGAAGGCGTATTGCGTGTTTGAAATGGAAAACGTGTCTGGGCTATCTCGATGACATAGTATTATTTGTATCCACGTTTTCGCAGCATCTACAACGTCCTGACAAAATCTTCAAATGCCTTGCAAAAGCCGGCCCACGCCCTAACACAAAGAAATGTACCTTTGCTAGCAAGACAATCAAGGTTCTCGGCCACCTTGTCAGAATAGAAGAAATTCGGCCGGACTTCAAAAAGCTTGCCGCCGTCCTCAATTTTCCTCTACCACTACGTCAAAAGGACCTGCGCAGCTTTCTTGGGCTACCTTCTTACTTCCGGTGCTTCATACGCGGTTTCGCGGAACTTGCATCTTCGCTCCATTACTCCTCGCACGGATCATCCGCATCGTTTTGTCAAGACAGCGAAAGCGCTTTCATGGCATTGAGGCAAGCCCTCACGTCGGATTAGGTAGTGTGTCACTTTGATTCAACTGCACCCACCATCCTTCACACCGAGGCAAGTGGTCATTGTCTAGGTGCAGTACTCTTGCACCATGACGAAAACTCACGCGAAAGCATCATTGCTGATGCAAATCGTGTTCTTATCGCTGCAGAAAAGAACTACACTATCACCGAGAAGCAGTGCTATGCTGTTGTTTGGGCAGTGCAAAGATTCCGACCATATCTTCACGGCCCTACTGCGGTGGTCTAGTGGCTAAGGTACTCGGCGGCTGACCCGTAAGTCGCGGGTTCATATCCCGGCTGCGGCGGCTGCATTTTCGATGGAGGCGGAATTGTTGTAGGCCCGTGTGTTCAGAGTGGGTGCACGTTAAGGATTCTCAGATGGTCGAAATTTCGGGAGCCCTCCACTACAGCGTCTCTATTAATCCGATGGTGGTTTTGGGACGTTGAAACCCACATATCAATCACCCATCTCTTCACGTCCGTCATTTTACCGTCGTTACTGACCATAACGCCTTATGCTGGCTTTGACCGCTGAAAAACTTCTCAGGTCGCCTCGATGGCTGGGTACTTCGCTTGCAGGAGTACGATTTTGATGTCGGCTACAGATCTGAGAGGAAGTATCAAGATGCTGATGCTCTATCACACTGTCCTTTGTTCATCGATACTCCAAAAAGACAGCACCTCCTCTATCGCAGCGCCAAGTTCATCATCTGGCACCCTATTCGTCCTTGCTTCACAACCATGTGTCGGCCCATACTGCCCTACCATTGTTGACCGCTTGACCAGCTCTACTATTACTCCAAACGCCAGACTTCGTCAACAACGTAAACAATTTTAACTTGTAGGTGGGGCTTTATACCGCTACATTTACCCCTCGGATGGCAACAAGTGGGTAGCCATCGACCGACAATACCTGCAACAGGAAGTTCTGGAAGCCTTTCATAATGATTTAACCGCCGCTCATCTAGGATATCATATCTTATGACTTATCTTAGACTTATAACAAGACACGAAGTCGTAGTTTTTGGCCTCGGCTCTCTTCAGCCGTCGCTGAATACGTTGCCTCCTGTGTCCATTGCCAACGGCGAAAACGACCAACAACTGCTCCGGCTGTCTTAATGCAACATGTTCCTTGTCGCGCCTCGTTTTTAAAAGTCGTCGGAATCGACTTATATGGCACTCTAGCTATATATTTCAATGGGCATTGCAGGATTGTGACGGCCGTCGGCCACATTACCCGCTACGCAAAAACAGCTTCAATACCATCTGGGACTACGACATAAGTCGCCGATGTCTTCTATCGCCAAATGTATTTGCGCCTTGCAGCTCCACGCATTCTCCTGAACGATCGTGGCAACTTTCTCACTTCTATTGTCGAGCAAAGTTTGCGTGCCTCGAACACTGTTCAGAAGACCTCTTTTAGCTACCACCCGCAGACCAGCGGCTAGACTGAACACTTTCATCGGACCGTATCGGACATGACCACCATGTAAATTCACCCCACTCACACGAACTGGGATGCGATTCTACCCTTCGTGACATTCGCTTATAATACGGCTTCTCAACGCACTACCAGCTTTTCTCCATTTTTTCTCGTCCATGGTCCCTCGCCGAGTTTCGCTCTGGACGTCTCTTTCCTTTTGGCTCCTGCACCCTTGACGACTCTTTTCTCTGAAGAATCCTTATCTTGTCTCGCACACTCCAGCCACCTGACTCACGTTAACACCGGTGTCTCTCAAGACAAATAAAAATCTCGTTACGCCTCGTCTCGCCATGTTGCAAGTTTTTCTACTGGTGACGAAGGTCTCTTATGGACTCCATAGCGCGTTCCCGGCTTATGCGACAAAATCATCAGTCGCTTCATTGGGCCGCACAAGGTTGCAGGACGGACATCTTCTGTCTATTACGACAATTCTACTCCTAGCACTAATAGTTATCATCTTTTCCGAGGGACAGGGATCATGCGCGTACCTCGCGTAAAGCATTATGAACAACGCATTAGATAATACTCGATGGTGACCATGCGGCCGCTTTCACCACGCGGGGTAAATAGTGTGAGCGCGGCAAGCGAATGACTCTTCATTCTCTTTGGATATCTTCATCACATGTACATTTTTATCATCCGTTAATATAATCACCAGTGTGATTTAGCACGAGCCTGGCTGAATAAACCGGTTCCTCAAGCTATGTAGTGTTTCATGGCTAAACCTGTCAGAGACAGTTCCTGATGACAAAAAATTGTCTTCCTTTGGCCGTTATTTCAAACACGAAGTGACCGACTCAAATTTTTTTTCGGTTCACAATTGGGTTTCCATATTGCACAGGATGTATGATGCATACCGCCATCCTAATTGATTTCAACACTTGCGACAAGAATTCTGCCACGTTATTTTTAAATAACTTCGGCGAGTACTCGGGTTACACAAGTCTGGGGCGCAAAACATATTAAATGCGTCATTCCAGTTACACACCTGCGACGTGAATGGTTCCTCGTCCACGGTGATATAGTCACAACTAGATTGATAACCATATTTAGCCGAGTTACAAGAGCAATGTTTGAAGAAACCTATGATACTAAAGCGTAATAGGAAAACGATGCGAAACCAAAGGAGGCTGCACGAGTGCTGGTTAAATGTTTCGCGACAGCAAGCGCTGTAACTCTCCGATCATGTTTGGTTATAATCGAACCATGTCCGCTTATCAATTTGCCGAGTGGAAGACTGCACAATCCAGATATATGTCAGCAGATGTCGACATAAAACTTGTTCCGGAACAGAAACTAGGCGCAGCATTAAGCAACAGCAAAAGCTGCGCGTTCGGCTCTGCGTGCCCCATACTGTTCGCCCCCCCCCCTCACTTCGCTAGTTTTCTTTATTTTTCTGTAATTTTATAACAAGCAAAGAGGCACAGTGGCTCAGCCTTGACCTCTCGCTTGCTGATATTGTCATAAAACAGAAAAAATATTCGTAGTCTGACCCAACACATGCTAAATTATTCAAAAACTCCACTCATCCAAGTACCAGCCAGTAGGACACTCCGCGCAGTCGGCACGCTCCAGAAAGAAGGTAGGCGCCGATTGCCAGTCCCGTCCTCTTCGCCGGATGATTGGTTCTATAGGGAAATAAAATTTCATGCGTGTTCCCTTTCTAAATGGTTATGTAACGAAAAAGCGCCACCCAAAACTGTCTGTTCTTAAAGGTAGGCAGAAGCACTTTTATAAAAAATGACTTTGGAGGGTGCACAGACAATTTGATCCTTGCTGAATTAAAAGTGTACGTGAAATTTCTCAAATTTTAACGCCAAAAGCACTTTTCGGTGAAAAGACAGTGGCTGCGGACTCCGGGCGTCTTGAGACGCTGAGTGAACACGGTGACGTCACTGTCGTTATGGCGCGTCGTCTGTAATAGCAGCACATCTGAAGTGCCACCTCGTCGATTATTTCCTACTGCTAGAGCCATGAAAACAGTTATGACATCCTCAACAACATTTTAGGTCCTTCCTAAACACGAAGTTTTATTGAATTTCAAAGTTTCATCAGTTTTCTTTGAGATGACAACTTCTCAGGCAGGCACAGGGTTGGGGCTATGGTAATAGAAGGCATAGGTTTTAGATGGCAAGAGAAGAGAGGGCGAAAAAAATGGCAATGCGACTCGTTAGACTCTCCTCCCCCGGCACGCGCCCGAACCAATGCAACGTGTAGCTGACCGAGAAAGTCAAGGTACAAGGGATGCGCACGAATTAACGTGGGCATTTAGAAAATTGGGTCTTCCAAACTTAATAGTAAGTCCAGTTAACCCCGATGGTTGCGCCACTTCAGAAGGCTCTC
This sequence comes from Rhipicephalus annulatus, assembly GCA_013436015.1. Classification (NCBI taxonomy): domain Eukaryota; kingdom Metazoa; phylum Arthropoda; class Arachnida; order Ixodida; family Ixodidae; genus Rhipicephalus; species Rhipicephalus annulatus. The sequence goes on from WOVY01001500.1 coordinate 71,444, forward strand.
ATGGAGAGTAGGAAGGCATCACAACATTGTAGCTGAGGAGAGTTGACTAGAAACAACGGGATCACCGCACGCGTAATGCGGCAAGTATTGCGCCCATCTTTGTGTTCATCGAGAGGCCGATGTAGGTCGGTGGCGTCGAGGATGTGAGTGGCGTGGTCGTCGAAGTCTTCGTGAAGGCGGCAGCAGCCAGCAGATGCGATGAAGCACATGGTGTCCGCGTCATCGTAGAACGCGTAGTGACGACGATCACAGCCGGTTCAGACGAGGACAAAGCCGTTGCCGTCTTCGGGGGGACGACGGGCGCTCTCGTTGTAAGTAACAGGGCGGCTTCTGGGGCCACGCCGCTAGTACCGACGAGCGCATCCCAGAAAGAGCCATCCATGATGGTCGTCGCATGACTCCAAGCAACCTGGTGTGTTGCAAGGCTTGACGGCAAGTCACGGTGCTGTCAGATGAGGCCATAGTGACCGCGGCCATGCGCTGGAGCTGCCAAGAAGTGAAGCGCAGCTTAGTTGCGGATTGTTTTTCACTTTAATTTATCCAGCGGGAATGTTGTGCTGCACTCGGCCCCTGACGTGTTTAACGCCACAGCGCAGGCACGGTTTGTCTCGCGAGCAGCTTGCGGTTCCTTGCCTAATGCGGTGGCAGCAGGAACACTGCCGGAGCTGGGGCGGCGAAGATGTAAGGCACGCGCGAAATTCTTGAGGGTCCTTTTTGCCGGGCAGCGGTAGGCATTGCGAAAAGAATTAAGATGGTGTTGTGTCCCTTGCAGGAAGTCAGGGCCATAGATGTAGAGGAAGAAAGTTTGTTTTGCTTCTTTCCCTCGCTCGGAGGCAGGTTGTTGATGGCGGTGTCATGGCTACCGGCCTCTTTCGATGGGGTTTGTTTTCGAGTGCGCAGGCGTCCTTGGTTCCTGCTTCTTCGTGGGCACCAGTCTGGATGCCAAGGTAGCCAGGACGGAATCCTGTTGATGTTTCTTCATGCGGCAGCCTTTCGGCGACGCCATTTGTAGCCCTTAATATGGCTGCGTGCCAAAGAGCGTTGGAGCGAATACGACGAAAAGGATAGCCGCGCAAAATACACACATCCTTTTTGCTTCCAATTGCATTTGCTTGCAATCGTGTGTATCTGGTTTGAATGAGGCACCGAGTGCGCATTTTATCATTTTTTTATTCTTTCATCATTCACTCTTTGTCTATATTTTTTAAAGAAGAAAGAGGGTGCAGTAGCGTTGCTTATTTTGTCACGTCATTCTTTTAACGTTGCATCACACGCACGTGGAAGCTTCATGCGTGCACAGATGGGCATATATTTAGCGCGCATGGCATTTCAATTGTGCGATAACTCTACAGAAAACTGACTGCGCATGGTACCATATTTTTCTATTTCATTGATCTTTTTTATCAAGCTTCTTTTCTTTTTTGTCGAAGAAGAGGGTGTCGGGGAGTTGTTTATCTTTCCCATGCAATTTGTTCAGTGTTTTCTCTAACGCACCTCAAGGTATGCTAATTGTGCGCGTGATGAAACGATGAATGGATGACATTGAAAAATAAACAACTCCCCTTACGCCTTATCCCTTCCACAAGAAGGAAAAGAAAATATGTAAAAAGAGATTGATAAAATAGAAAATTTCATACCACGCGCAATCAATGTCCTGCTAAGTAGAGATATCGCACAATTCAACTGTTATTCGCGCTAAATAGATGCCCATCTGTGCACGCATGAAGATTCCACGTGCGCGTGATGCAACGTTAAACGAATGACGTGGCAAGATTAAACAACGCTATCACGCCCTCTTTCTTCTTTATTAAAAATATAGACAAAAAAGAGAATGAGAAAATGGATAAAAAGATGATGCAATGCGCATTCGGTTCCTTTTGTAAACCTGAGTCTACAAGCGAGAGGACCGCACGCTTGCAAGGAAAAAGGAGGTTTGTATTTTGCGCGACTATTTTTTCTGTCGTATTCGCTCCAACGCCCTTTTGCGCGCAGCCTTTTTAAGGGCTACATATGGCGTCGTCGAAAGGCCACAGGAAGACGGAATATCAACAGGATTCCGTCCAAGCAACCTCGGCATCCACACCGGTGCCCAAGCAGCAGCAGGAACCAAGAAAGCCTGCGCGCTTGAAAAACAAACCCGATAGAAGGTGACCGGCAACCATGACACTGTCATCAACTACCATCCTACGAGCCAGGGGACGAGGCAAAACAGATTTTCCTCCTTTTGTGCTTTGGCTGTGACTTCTTGCAAGGGACACACCAGCTTTGTTTCTTTCTCATCGCCTGGGGCCGCACAGCAAAAGGCAAAACACCCCACCCCAGTTTGCGCGTGCCTTACATCCTCGCCAGCCCCAGCCCCTGCAGTGTTCCCAATGCCACCATATTGGGCACGCAAGCGCGACCTGCTCGCGAGACCAACCGTGCCTGCGCTGCGGCGTCATACATGCCAGAGACCATGTGCAGCACAACATCCACGCTGCCAAATTTGTAGCGGAAAACAATCTGCAACCGAGCTGCACTTTACTTCTCGGCAGCTCCAGCGCAAAGCTGTGGTCATGATGGTCTCATCTGACAGCACCGCGACTTGCCTCCAAGCCTTGTAGCCATGCGAAAATCATGTTCCGCTTTTTCCGGAATCACCTTGTCGGTAACAGCGGCTTGGCCCCGGAAGCCGTCCTGCGATCTACATCGAGTGCGCCCGTCGCGTCCGCGATTATACCGACGGCTTCATCCTCGTCTCAACCGGCTGTTGTCGTCGTCACTATGCGCTCGACGACGACGCAGACACCACGTGCTTCATCGCATCTTCTGGCTGCAGCCGCCATCTCCAAAAGTTCGACGACCACGCCACCCGCACCCTCGACGCCACCGGCCTGCGCCGGCCTCTCGACTTGGATGAGTGGCGTTTTCTAACAATTTAGTATGTGTCAAGTAGAACTACTGGTATTTTTTTCTGTTTAATGACAATGTCAACCAGCGAGAGGTCAACGATGAGCCACTGTGCTCATTTTCTTGTTCTAAATATTACAGAAAAATAAAGAAAACTGGTGGTGGGGGGGGGCTGTGCAATTACTATGCGGCACGCATCACGAAACGAGCAGCTTTTGCTGTTGTTTCATGCTGTGCATAGTTTGTGTTGCGTAACAAGTTTTACATCGACATGTGCCAACCTATACCTTGATTGGGCAGTCTTCCACTCGGGGAAATAATAATCTTACAGGTTTCTATTTATTACCAAACATGATCGGTGAGTTAACGCCTTGTCTGTCGCGAAACATCTAACCACCACTCATGTAGCCGCCTTTGTTTTCGCTTCATTTTCTTATTACGTTTTAGTACCATGGGTTTCGTGAAACATTAGTCTTGTAGCTCGGCTCAACATGGTTATCAGTGCAGATGATGTTACTGTATCAACGAGGACGAGAAACCACTCACTTCGCAGTCGCGTAACTGTCTTGACGCGTTTAAATTGTTTTGCTCTTAGGACTAGTGTAGCCCGAATACTCGCCAAAGTTTTCTTGAAAATAACGTGGCGGAATTCTTGTCGCGAGTGCACTAATATATTGCAACGGCGGGATGCATCGTACAACCTGTGCGATATAAAAGACGAATCGCGAAACAAAAAAACTGAGTTGGTCTTTTCGTGTTTGAAATAATTACCAAAGAAGAGAATTTTTAGCGTCGTCAGGAACCGGGTCTGACAAGTTTTGTGATAAAATACACCATAGGTGATATCTTCTTAGAGCGAAACATAAATAGAGCACTTTTTGGTGGTTTTGTGTTGCTTCTCTATGTCGTAATTGAGCTAGTTACATTTAAAAACGATGAGGAAGATTTCACATAGGCAGTATAACTTGGAGACAAAGTACTTGATGAAATTAACAATATATGACTCTTCAGCCAATCAAAGGCTCGAGTACGCTGGGAACCTCATCGGCAGAATAGTCAAGAACCATAGTATATGTAAACTAGTAGCGTAACTTTCATACAGCTTCATGGATCCATTAGTCGGCGGCTCGTTGCAACCTTCACCATCTACGTGAGAAGGGGTAAACTACCAGCAAACTAAAAATAAAAAATCACGTCGCCACCAGAAGCAGAAGTGACATAGCGCATTTGCCCTAATTGGTGCGAAATTTAATTTTTTCACTTGCCGACTATTTACTTGTTGGTAATGCGCATTTTTATAGAGGCTTGCTAATTCAATGCGTGAGAAAAATGAAAACAAATGAAACATTGAGCTTGAAGAAGCAAAACTGTTCGATTAACCAAATGACCTACAATACAATACAATACAATATGCACAGAAAAATTTCGCAGAGGCAGTTGCGAGTCAAGTGTTCCCGAGCACATCACTTCGAGAAGCTCACGTTGCTCAACCGTCAAACTTCTCGGCAGTAACACAGCAGCTTTAGATGTATAGCTTTGCCAGCCTTACAGTACCGCGTCTTGTTGCTTAGAATGTCGCGTTCACGGTCACCAAAGGCGAGGTTTTACAGGCCGTTGTTAGGTTTGGCCTGGGGATTCGTCTCTCAATCCCTTCGGCGCCCGGTCTGACGGACGCTGTCAAGTATTTGAGTCCAGACCGGGCGGCGGGCAGAGGCGAGTCTCGTCCTTCAAGTGCGGACCCTTAGTCGTCCCTTCGAGCAGCAGCGTGACTGATGGCCTCGTCGACTCGTCGGGCGACAGGAGGGCTGGCGTGGCCGGCGCCGGAGCTGACAGAGGAGCGGCGCTCCCTTTTGATCCCCAATCACCAAGCCGACCGGCCGACTGCCTATGCTCGTCAGGCATTGTACGTGCTGGCCGCAGGAGGAGACGTCGTGTCGCCAAGACGCCGTTAGCCGTTCGAGAGAGGCCAACAAAAGGCCCGTTTACATTGACCCGACGAGGGCGCGTTGAGTCGAAATAAACAGGTTTTCTGGACTCGCCCTCCCCATGTACAAGCCGACGCGTCGGGGCGGAGAGTCATCGCGGCGAGTCCCGTCGACCCGGAGACAGGGGGTAGGTTCACCGAACTCGCCGCGCTCAGAAAGGGCATGTATAAACGGTCGCGCTGAGTTGACGGCTCATGACCTCTCCCGCTCGTCGCGGTCTCCGCTTCCCTACCCCATCACTCCGACGTGATGGGGACAGGGGAAGCGACCATCTACGATTACGCTATAAAAAGTAGTGTTGGTCACTTTACTACACTATTCATTTTTGGAACCAATTTTCTAAAGAAAATTTTAATTTCTTAAATATGGTGGCAGTTCGGTTGCGACGAAACTTCGAAAAAGTGAAATATTATACGCAGCACGGTAAAACAATTCCAGTCGGTAGGAAAAGAACCGCATTTTTTTGTTAAAACGCATTCACCACTAGTGTATGTTAATGTGCTTTGCGGGGAAGCAATGCAGTGTTCTTGAACAAAGTCAGAAATTTTTACAGCTTTTCAACTTTTCCAGAGACAACGCAGCTGCATAGCTTGCTTGCATTGTTGACGGTAAGTGGGGAAAAACACGAGTCGCGAAGACAGTAGTTTGGAAGCGCTGGCACATGAACTTTGAAAAATTTGCAATTCTTATGTTCAGGCACTTATCAGTCTGTGTGGCGCTTCATATAAAAATATACACTTTGGATCATTTCAAAGGGTGCAAAAACTATATTTATTTCTGTAAGTTTAATATGAATCTTTGTTTTACGCGAGAAAATATTATTTATATTGAGCTGCCCCCAAAGCTGTCAACGGCGGACCGTAAGTGCACTTCACTGCACCGAGGGTTCCTCGGCAGCCTCCTAAATGCACCAAAGCCGGCTTGTTGATTTGTGCTCCATTTTCTTGCGCTTACCGCCAGTAATAGGAACAAGTTATGCAGCTGCATTATCTCGAAAAAAGTTGTAAGAGCTGTAAAAAATGTTTAAATATCGCCCAAGAACAACGCATTGCTTCCCCTCAAAGAACATCTTGAGACAACCTAGTAGCTGTGAACGCGTCGTGCCAAGGAAACGCTGTGTTCTTCCTACCCACGAGTTTTTTCACAACCTAGTTATTGGGCGCTGCCACGATATTTATATTGCTATGAGAGTTAGAAAAAATTTTCTCCGAAAACTGGTCTCAGAACAGAAATGGAAGACGGGCTTTCGCCTCGACGCAAAGCGTCGCTGCGATCACCGCTCACCTCAACTCGTCCGTGCGAGTTCATATAAACTCGGGCGCGTCGAGGTAAGCTGAACCCGCCACTCAACTCAGCCCACCCCCGTCGCGTCCATTTACACGGGGCTAAAGACGGCGTCTTCCTGAAAGAGACCGCGACGGACACCGCACGCAGATCGCCCCGCTAATTGGGCGAGCTGTGCAGTGGACCCTTTTGTAGTATGCGGCCAGGATCGTGGGAACTCTCGACTAACGGCACACCCACGACGAGGACGAGCCCTGCTGGCGCCACCACAGTGCAGTGTGCATGTGGACCGTGCATTCTCGCCCCCCTCACCTGTGTGTGCGTGATTGGTGTTCGACTCGGAGAGGAGGAGCCCGACAGGGCATAAAACGACGAGGCAGAGTGCGGGACGGAGCTCTGAACCTTGCTCTGAACTATGTAACGTTCAACCACCACGCTCGTGGTTTGTGAAACCACTATCCCTTCTTTTCTGTAAATATGTGTAAAATAATCCCATAAACTCGTGTTCCTGTTTTTCGCATCCTCAAACGACGTGCTTCCTCCTTCGTCAACCTAACAACTGGTTGGCAGTGGTGAGATGGACTTCATGACATGGTGCTGTGCTGTGGTGAGTGCTTGGTCTTTGCTATAACTTTCCAGGCTTCATTTCTTGAGTGTGAGTTGATTAGAAGCTGGATTGTGGGTGAGTTAGGAGATCACCTATTTGTGTGTTAAAGGGATCCCCTACATTAGTGTGAGATGCAGGACCAAATTACAACGGCAATCATGGAGGTGAGGACACTGCTTAAAGATGGTCGTTTGTACATTTGTGAAGATCTGGGTGTTAAGGTTAAGGAGGGAATGAGCAGAATCGAAATTTTAGAGCTAATTTTGGAAAGCGCCAGTGAGGAGGATATTGGGTACGCGTTGAAAGCTTTCAAAAGGTTGGAGGAACAAGAAAAGGGAATAAGGGATAGAAAAGAGCGTGATCGAGCACGCGCCTTGGTGCTCGAACAATTAGAACAGAAAATCGAGGAAATGAGGGGGAAGATTCAGCCATCTGCAACTGTAGCGCACGAGAAGTGCGATAATCAAGTGAGTGAGGTGCAGCCCAGTACTTTAGAGAAGGCTAGCACGTTTAATGACAGCAGCAGGTTCGACGGTGAACCAAACTCGAGTGCTGCGAAAGAAGCTGCTATAAGTAAAGAGGCCGACGAAGGCCAGAGCGAGTGCGACGAGGTGCTGTACCAGTTAACTGTTAGGGAAACAGTTAGAATAGCTGTAGACAATCTGGCACAGACCTCAACTGTGTTTGTCGCAACGGTGGAACTTGCAAAGTGTGGAAGTACGCAAGAACACCGGAGAAAGCTCAAAAGCAGCGAAGGTAGAGAGTGAGGGTAACAGTGCAGTTGGCGATAGCTCCCAGGAGTACGAGCGAGATTTTTCTGTGAGAAACAGTGGCATGGTTCTTCAGTGTGTTACGCTGTCCGCCAGTCCGGAATGTGAAACAGATGTTTCTTTAGAATATCATTTAGACTGCGCGGGCAAGACAGCTAACAAATGCTCTGAGAGAGTGAGCGAGTTTGAGATGCAAGCGGTAGGCTTAGAAACGAAGCGCAAAAAGCGGCGCAGACGAAAGCGACGTCGGAGAGCTGCGAGCGAGACAAAAGACACTAAGGGTGTAAAGAAGGGCTCGACATCTCTGAGCGTAGTGAACAGAACTAGGTGTTCTGCATCGGCGTCGAACTCGGCTTGCATGCGTCCTAGACACCGAAAGAAAAACACAAAGAAAGCGGATTCGCAGATAGAATCTCGGGTAAAGCGGCCGTCTTCGGATTTTGTCCCCAGCAAGTCATATGGGTTGCCTTTGAGCTGTAGCCCTGCCGATGACTCAAAACGCGACCAATTTGAGAACAATGAGGGAAAGGTCGGTCGCAAACGCCGCCGTAAAAGGAAGAAGGGTACGCGCGTGGCTAAGCAAAAGCAAGAAAAGGGTAACAATGGGCCGGGCGAACGGAACAAGGGTAGGCCATCCGCCAGTTCAACAAGGTCTTTGTGTCGTGCAGTAAGGCACAAGCGGCGAAATAATGGTAGTCTACAGCGTGCATCTTCGCGGCGGTATGCGCGGGGGAGATTTAGAGCTTTTCGGGGAAAAGAGTGTCAACGTGGTCCTAGAAGAAAGACCACAATAGCTAAACACGGCTCGGCTAGACCAAAGGGGACACCGTCGCTCTTTTCCTGGCATTGCTCGGGTTCCCTCCGCCAGATTGACAAAAGCCCGCAGAAATCGCGAATGATGCGTGACTGCGCTGTTCAGCTTGTAGCACTTACGCGACATTGCCTCGCGTGCCCTCGACATCCGCCAAGTCCTCGACCGCCACGTGTACGACTGAAGAGGGAGCGACAGCTGTAGGCTGGAGAGTCGGACACAGGAGTTTTTTTGGAAACACATTTGTTTATATTTGGTTTTAAAGTAGTGTTCCTGTGTCATCTCCACAGCTGGTTTGCTTGGATATTTCTTTTCTTCCCTCTAGATTTTGTTTGTGTGTAAGCTTTGTCAAAATTATGAGTTAAGTTCTTAAGTGGTATGCGGAAGCAATTACCCGCCTCAGTCAACCAACTGCGTGAAAGGAGTTTTTAAGATAAGAGCACGCATGTCGCAAATGAGGTTTTGGTACGCCCGCTAAATATACAGGAGTGGTGGATATAGGTTAGAGGGAAATGGCCTACGGTTAGGTGTGCGATTGGTGTGCTACCGTTCTTTGAATGAGATTATGATGTCGTGCTAGGGTGCACAAGCATAGTCCTGTGCGTTCTTTAAAAACATTGGCTGGCATGAGGCTACATTGATTTAATGGGCCTGTTAGTACACGAGTTGCATTTCGCTTTGTTATTTTAGTGTGTGCTCAGGAATCAGGTTAATTCTTTCGCTGAGCGTTATGTTATATCGAACGTTGAGATTAGAGATGTGTTTGAAGGATTTACACAGTTCGATATCTTGAGAAAATTTACGTTCAGATGAGGGTTTAAGGATACCTAGATGATAGAGATATCCCCTATGGTTAGGTGCGTGTTGGTATGCTAGCGCTCTTTGGATGAGATTAAGATGCCATGCTAGAGCGCACAACAAAGTCATGTGCGTTCTTTAAAAACAGGGGCTGACATGAAACTACATCCAGCAAATGAGCGTGTTAGTACACCAGGTTTACTTCATTTTGTTGTGTTAGTGATTGCTTATAAGGATTATATGATCACTTGAGCTGAGAGCATGGCGTTAACCAAATTTTGAGGCTAGACATACAGTTCTAGGATTTATAGGACGCAGTTTGATCTGCTGCGAGTAAGTTTTCATTGGCGTCAGGGCGTCCTACAAGTAGGCACTCACAACTATGTTAAGTATTAGAGAATGAAGAATGCGCACAATTACCTTTCGTGGGTTCGGGCTGCCCTTGCGTGTAATTTAGGTAGTTGTATTTCATGATGTTAGTCATGAAATTAAATGTCAGTTACAACTTAGTAGTGCGGGTGGTAGGAGAAAGCTAGTTTTGTAAAATTGGAATTACGGTTATATGGGGCCAAATTGTGTTTGCCTTTGTGTGCTTTTCTCACATGGCAATTTGTTCCATCTTTAGTAAGCATCTCCAAATCCATGATTGTTGTAACTTTGGCGGCACAGAATTGTTTCAAAATTTTAGCGTACAGGTTTCTCTTTTGTTTGTGTTTCGAGAAACCTGGAGGGTTGTAAGCGGGTCCAATGTACTTGACTGCAGCATGGTATTGTGTTGTGTGGTTCGCCTTGCTGTTGTCAGTCATTGTGAGCTGGATTGGGGGGTTGGTTTCGAGTACGCAGCTGGAGGGAGAAAGCCAGGCAATCGTCCTCGTCACCACCCATTCTCTTCGTGCCCAGCGGATGGGAGCGCTGGCCAGCCGAGATTTTCCGGGCGGTGGAGGAGCTGTTATGTTTGGCCTGGGGATTCGTCTCTCGATCCCTTCGGCGCCCGGTCTGACGGACGCTGTCAAGTATTTGAGTGATTATCCAGACCGGGCGGCGGGCAGAGGCGAGTCTCGTCCTTCAAGTGCGGACCCTTTGTCGTCCCTTCGAGCAGCAGCGTGACTGATGGCCTCGTCAACTCGTCGGGCGACAGGAGGGCTGGCGTGGCCGGCGCCGGAGCCGACAGAGGAGCGGCGCTCCCTTTTGATCCCCAATCACCAAGCCGACCGGCCGACTGCCTATGCTCGTCAGGCATTGTACGTGCTGGCCGCAGGAGGAGACGTCGTAGCCCCGTGTACATGGACGCGACGGGGGCGGGCTGAGTTTAGTGGCGGGTTCAGCTTACCTCGACGCGCCCGAGTTTATATGAACTCTCACGGACGAGTTGAGGTGAGCGGTGATCGCAGCGACGCTTTGCGTCGAGACGAGCTGAAAGCCCGTCTTCCGGTACCGGTTTCCGCTCCTCCAAGCCTGCGCTCTCGCCGCTGTGGGCTTTGGTTGTTTACGCAGTTGTCGCTCCGCCACCGCGATGGCTGTCTTGGTATTTTTTCTCAGTTTGCACCAGCTCTACTTTATGGTTGTGTTGGTGTCTTGGCTAACACTGCACAACGCGATGGCAGCAGTGGTTCTGTTGCGCCACAGCGCTCACCGCAGGTGTATCCGCAGCCTGACGCACCGTCCCCTGTTCACCCTGGCTGGTCTCTCCAGAAATTGGCCGTACCGAATATAAATAATATTTTTGTATATTTGAATATAAATTGTATATTTTTTATATGGAACGCCACACAGACCGATAAGTGCCTGAACATGAACAATATTGCAAATTTTCCAAAGTTCATGTGCCAGCGCTTTCAAACTACTGTCTTCGCGACTCGTGTTTTTCCTCCACTTACCGTCAACAATGCAAGCAAGCATTGCAGCTGCGTTGTCTCTGGAAAAGTTGAAAAGCTGTAAAAATTTCTGACTTTGGTCAAGAACACTGCATTGCTTCCCCGCAAAGCACATTAACATACACTAGTGGTGAATGCGTTTTAACAAGGAAATGCGGTTCTTTTCCTACCGACTAGAATCGTTTTACCATGCTGCGTATAATATTTCACTTTTTCGAAGTTTCGTCGCAAGCTAACTGCCACCATATTTAAGAAATTAAAATTTTCTTTAGAAAATTGGTTCCAAAAATTAATAGTGTAGTAAAGTGACCAACCATTACTTTTTAGAGTGTAATCGTAGATGGTTTAGCGTACTGTCTGGGATATTTGGCGTGGAACGACCCTCATCTCCTCCAAAACCCGAACACTAAACACGAAAAAACGTTCGAAATGCATAAGTCCATTCAGGGATTCATGAAACACGAATTAAAAAGAGCGAAACCAACCCTGGACTACGCTTTTCTTCTGGGGGAAATTACATGTATTGGTAAAGGCACTTAATTTTTGTGATAAAGTCAATTTACACCATTTGCAAAAAAAACAAAACAAAACTTACAAAGAATAAAATACCCGAAAGTATTCGCCTTTTCATAGTCGAACCTGGCAGTGAAGAACGCAAAATAAATGCAAGCGAAGTTGGAATGCTGCGCATCAGTAGACAATTAAGATATGTGAATTTACGCAAATGTATTCTGACGGCGAGGTGACCAGAAACTTTATTAAAGCATTCATGTGCACGTATTTGAGATTTCTGGCGCACAAGCCGATTTCCTGCTACGGGCAGAGCAAAATAGCCGGTCGTGAGAACGATAACCAACAAGCTCCCGTAGGACGTGCCAAGCAAGATTTAAACGTAAAAGTGATCTGCATTTACCGCATAACAGAACGATGTCCTCCGCGCGTACTGGCCGACAGAGAAAGAGAAACGTCGAAGTGATGGGGAAGCGGAGACCATGACGGGCGGTCACGAGCCGTCAACTCAGCGCGACCGGTTATACATGCCCTTTCTGAGCGCGGCGAGTTCGGTGAACCTACCCCCCTGTCTCCGGGTCGACGGGACTCTCCGCGACGACTCTCCGCCCCGACGCGTCCGCTTATACATGGGGAGGGCGAGTCCAGAAAACCTGTTTATTTCGACTCAACGCGCCCTCGTCGGGTCAATGTAAACGGGCCTCGTGTCGCCAAGACGCCGTTAGCCGTTCGAGAGAGGCCAACAAAGACGGCGTCTTCCTGAAAAAGACCGCGACGGACACCGCACGCAGATCGCCCCGCTAATTGGGCGAGCTGTGCAGTGGACCCTTTGAAGTATGCGGCCAGGATCGTGGGAACTCTCGACTAACGGCACACTCACAACGAGGACGAGCCCTGCTGGCGCCACAACAGTGCAGTGTGCATGTGGACCGTGCATGCTCGCCCCCCTCACCTGTGTGTGCGTGATTGGTGTTCGACTCGGAAAGGAGGAGCCCGACAGGGCATAAAACGGCGAGGCAGAGTGCGGGACGGAGCTCTGAACCTTGCTCTGAACTATGTAACGTTCAACCACCACGCTCGTGGTTTGTGAAACCACTATCCCCTTTTCTTTTCTGTAAATATGTGTAAATAGTACCATAAAACCCTGTTTGGTTTTCGTATCCTCCTGCGTTCCTTCTTCCTTCAGACCTGAACAACTGATGGCAGCGGTGGGTTGTCATCATCTGCAACTTTCTCCTTCGTCAACCTTACACCGTGCGCCAGCAAAAGCAGTCGCAAGAGCGGCTATCTACACATTCTAAAAGCTAGACCAGTTCTGCAAGCTAGTACATACTAATCGTACGTGACAAATAGGAAAACGACTGAGGGTAGGCACGAAATCACCACGGATACAAGAGCGATGCCTCATTGATCTGGTAATGTGCTGAACCAAAGGAGACCACGCTGATCTAAACGTAATCTCCGAGAGCAAATCGCCTAGATGCCACCCCCTCCCCATTAATGGCACTCAAGGAAAATTGGAAAACGTTGAGACAATCAACAAATTAGCCAGGTATTAGATACACCGTAAGGTAACCTTAAATTAACTTTGATTATATGTTTTAGGACCATTTGAAGAAACATATATATTGAGCTTTTACTTTTGGTTGTTTGTCTCCTCCTCACCTTTTCACGTTTTATTCGTCGCAGGACGTTGATGCCTGTGGCAAAAGATTTGCGAAACTTTTGTTCGAAATTTCTTGACCTATGTAATTTCACCATGCATGCTACTATCCTTGACATCTCGGCACCGCAGTCTAACCGAACGCCACGACTCTCAAAAGAAAGAGCGTTGTCCTACCATGTAATCTTCCGGGCCGCTTTTTGAGTACCAGAACCTCCAGGCTCAATTTCATTCATGACGGTGGGCAATATACCAGTGACTAAAAGGGTTCATGGAAGATCGAATAGAAGATACCCATTAGTTTGTTAGCAACTTACCAATACCGTCATCGCGAAAAAGTCGCAGCTGTTCGCTCACGCACGGCCGCAAGTAAAATGGTATCGCTGCAACAGCACAAAGAATTCCCACTTAAAAAATGAACTTAACTATTACAGTTCAAAAAAATTCTAAGCTTAAAAGGTGCCAGCAGTTGTTTTGCCTGCTTGAACGGGTGTTAATATAATTACGTTTTTTATAACAGAAAGAGTGCCGACAACATACCACACCAGCCACTCGCGACACGTTCCCGTCGTCGCATAATATTGTATTTGATCCTGATCAGATGCAAACCTTTCAGGACGTCTCGCAGACGCAGTATTCAAGACAAAATTCAGCATGCCAGAACGAACACAAAAAACGACTGCAACCGTACAATTACTTTTCATGGAAACACGGAGCATCGCACGTTCGAGTGGGTGGCCAGACACGGGATGGCGCCGCCCACTAGGCAATGTGGCGGCGACCTGGCTAGAGATGTATATACGGACTTGGGCACGTTGTAAAACGAGGAACTAATGAACTAACTCTTTTGGCCAAAGTTAAACCCTTCCATTCTTCCTCTCTTCTTTCTCTGAAAAAAAGGAAAGGAAAAAAAGATGTTTCATTCAAGACTCGGTGCTTCCAGGTGGTCTCCCTCCCAATGTACATACCGAGCCCTTTGCTACTTAGGTTCGCTATCCGGACGAGAACCGGCGCTTTCAGCTTGGTATGGTTAAAGGTAGGAGCAATCATATAACAACAACAACGTTTTTACCCGACTAAGTGATTATTAGGTCCATTTCGCCAGGTTAAGCCTGATGGTTTGCGCAGTGCGTTAAATTCTTTTGGCGAAAAACGGCGTAGGTGCGTGACTATGGTCTGTTGATCACTGCCAGGAAACGCACCTTGTTTCTTCGCCACCAGCCGTGCGCGTAAGAACCTTACCGTAACCTACAAAAATTTTTTCGTAGGCTTTCCTAGCTGAGTGGCACACGAGTTGCCATTATAAAGCAGGGCATACCTGGATGCCCAATAATGATATTGTAACCCACTACGGTGGTCAAGAGGCACTGGCCTACGGAGGCGCATGGCGCGTGGTTTCGTGGCCGCAATTTATATAGAAGCCAGAATGGTTCAGACCCGTGTTCCTAGTTTAGAAGTAGGCGCAAGTTAATTACCCCCAAACGGTTGAAATTTCCGAAGCCCTTCTCTACGGTATCTAATATATTCATATGGTTGTCAGACCAAAAATTTAATGCCATTCTTAATGCCATTCTACTAACCGTCCGTTAAATCTTTTGAGCATGGACATAACGGATTTAACTTCGAATACGGCCAAATTCTTGCACGAGTGCGCATGCACAGAGTTTCGATTCACCACACGCATTGTCCTTCTTTCATTTCTCTACGCAAAGTTCACATGATGAAACGAGTAATGAATGATGTGGAACGGGTGAATATGCCCCTTCTCTCGTATCTTCCTTTTTCACTAAAACAAAAAAGTAATACATAGAGTGAGGGCAAAAAGAAATGAAAAGATGATAGCGTGCGCACTTGGTGCCACATTTGAAGCCGTGTGTTCACGCATAAAGTATTGTTTCGCTATAAGTTCATGTGCGCGTGATGAAATGTGGAACCAATGAGGTGTCACATAAGTAAACGACACCCTACTTCTCTCTCTATTCTTTCTCCGCAAATAGGAGACAAAGAGCAAAAGTATGATGTCATCAGCAATGTGCATGTGGTCTCCCCACTTAGTACTGACCGAGGGCATTATTTCGGTGATCGGAGAAGAATCGGCGCATTCAGCATATTATTGCCGATAGTAGGAGCAGTCATTCTACAGCACTAATTATACTCGACTACGCGATTATTAGATCCATCTCGCCAAGTTAAAATTGACAGTTTTTGCAGTTCGTTAAATTATTTTTGCTGCATAGTACGTTGGTGCGTAGTAACTACCGTTCGTTCTTCTCCGCAGAAAACCTACTATGTTTCTTCGTTTGGGCGCAACAGAACGAATGATCCAAACTTTCACGTATGGATGGCTGGACGCTAACTGTCTGGCGTACACAGTCGACCACGTTAGTAACTTTCCTTAACGCACCGAACGCCTGTTGCGTGATATTTTATAACAAAGCGGCACACTTGTGACCGATGTAAAGCAGGGATAATTTGAATTTCATTAAATGCTATTGTAACCCACCACCTTGGTCTAGTGGTCAAGGCATTCGGCTGCTGTACCACAAGTCACGAGGTTGAAGTACAGCCCCAATTTCAAAGGAGGGGAAAATGCTTCAGACCCATTTGCTTAGCTTATGCACACGTTATTTACCCTAAATGTTTGAAACTTTCGAAGCCCCCTCTACGGCATATATTATTATTTTGGGGACGTTAAACTTCAAGAATGATTATTCTTAATGCTATTCTACCAACCGGAGGTGAAATCTGTTGCACAGGGATATCACAATATTGAACTGCTTGCGCGACATATCTGAAGACGCGTGCGCGTGTATCAAGATTTGACTCACTACATGTATTGTAGTGTTTCTAATGTTACGGCTGCGCTGGACGCCGGAGCCTAATTGCCGGTGGCGTGGCGTGGTACTGATCGGGGTAGTTGTCTAACGCAAGCCCAAGGACGTCATGAACGATAGACCAAGGGAGAGACCGACATTGGGAGAACCTAACAGACACTTATATACATCATAGAAGACACAAACGGATACTTCCGAACGATTCCTCGACAAGGTACCACTCGGTCGCTCAGCAAGTATTCGTTGTTATCTACAGTGCGAACGCCCTTACATTACAAAAGCTCAATTCCACCCTGATTGTCAGTCTTTTTACGCCCAAGTGACAGAGTCCCAGTTGGCGCCCACTTCAGCCCCTTTCTTCATTACAGACCCGTTTTGCAAGATGAGAGGGGGATGCACCTGGTTGCCTTGCACGAGCAGGACGGGCGAACTTACAGTGACGAAAGGTTGGTCGCCCCAATGCAGGCGACTAATTGGAAATGTGTGTGTCACACACACACACACTTGGCACAATGCATTCGCTGTCTCTCACCATTTCTGTCGCTCACACAATAAACGTCCTGCAAGTTCAGCTGACACGATCAACCCGCCGCATATGCAGACAGGACAGGAGCACATTTCTTCGGAATTAGCCACGACGAAGGTGACTAGTTTTCATTGAAAACCAGGCCGGTCTGGGAATGTGGTTCTTGCTTGTAACAATTAGCTTACCTTAAGTTGCGTGCGAGGAAACAATGAACGAATGACATGGAAAAGGTAAACAACTCCTCTACACCCTATCCCTCCCACAAGAAGGAAAAGAAAATTTATAAAAAGAGATCGATAAAATAGAAAACTTCATACCACGCACACTCAATGTCCTGTTGAGTAGAGATATCGCACAATTCAACTGTCATTCGCGCTAAATTGATGCCTATCTGTGAACGCATGAAGCTTCCACGTGCGCGTGATGCAACGTTAAACGAATGACGTGGCAAGATTAAACAACGCTATCGTGCCCTCTTTCTTCTTTATTAAATATATAGACAAAAAGAGAATGATAAAAAGAATAAAAAGATGATGCAATGTGCATTCGGTTCCTTGTGTAAACCCGAGTCAACAAGCGAGAGGCACGTACGCTTGCAAGCAAAAAGGAAGTTTGTATTTTTCGCGACAATCCTTTCCGTCGTATTCGCTCTAACGCTCTTTTGCACGCAGCCATTTTAAGGGCTACAGATGTCGTCGCCGCAAGGCCGCAGCAAGACAGAATATCAACAGTACTTCATCCTGGCTACTTGAATAATTTGTGGGGTTTAACGTCCCAAAACCACCATATGATTATGAGAGACGTTGTTGTGGAGGGCTCCGGAAATTTCGACCACCTGGGGTTCTTTAACGTGCACCCAAATCTGAGCAAACGGGCCTACAACATTTCCGCTCCCATCGGAAGTGCAGTCGCCACAACCGGAATTCGATCCCACCACCTGCGGGTCAGCAGCCGAATACCTTAGCCACTAGACCACTGCGGCGGTGCCATCCTGGCTACCTTGGCATCCACACTGGTGCCCATGCAGCAGCAGGAACCAAGGAAGCCTGCGCGCTAAAGAACAAACCCCATCGAAGGAGACCGGCAGCCATGACACCGCCATGAACTACCTGCCTCCGAGTGAGGGGAAGAGGCAAACCTGACTTTCCTTCTTCCAGCCATGGCCATAACTTCCTGCAAGGAACACACCATCTTAATTCATTTCGCAACGCCTGCAACTGCTCAGCAAAAAGGGCCATCCCCAAGTTTGCACGTGCCTTACACCTTTTCCAGCCCCTGCGGTGTTCCCGCTGCCAACGCATCAGGCATGGAACCACCACCACCTGCCCGTGAGACCAACCATGCCTGCGCTGCGGCGTCAAACACGCCAGGGACCATGTGCAGCACAACATTACCGCTCGATAAATTGTAGCGGAAAACAATTCGCAACCGAGCTGCGCTTCACTTTTCAGCAGATCCAGCGCATGGCCACGGTCTTCATGGCCTCATCTGACAGCACCGTGTCTTGCCGTCAACCCTTGCAACACGCCAGGAGGCTTGGAGCCTGCGACGACGATTATGGACAGCTCTTTCTGGGATGAGCTCCTCCGTACCAGCAGCGTGGCTCCGGAAGCCGCCGTGCGACCTAGATCGAGAGCGCCCGTCGTCCCCTCGAACACGACGATGGCTATGTCCATCGTCTGAACCGGCTGTGTTCGTCGTCACTACGCGCTCGACGACGACGCAGACACCATGTGCTTCATCGCATGTGCTGGCTGCTGCTGCCGTCGCGAAGACTTCGACGACCACGCCGCCCGCATCCTCACAAACACAAAGATTGGAGCACTACTTGCCATATTACGCGTGCTGTGATCACGATGTTCCTATAGTCGACTCTCCGCAGCGACAATTTTGTGCTGCGGCCCTCCTTTTCGTGAGAACCTTCTGAAGTGGCGCAACCATCGGGGTCAAATGGACTTGCTTGTGTGTTTCGAAGACCCATTTTTTTCTAAATGCCCGCGTTAATTCGTGCGCATCCCTTGTACCTTGACTTTCTCGGTAGGCTGCACGTTGCGTTGGTTCGGGCGCGTGTCGCGGAAGGAGAGTCGAACGAGTCGCATTGCAATTTTAAAGACGATAGCCTTTCTCGGAGACCTTCGACGCAAAATCTTTGGTCTGTCTGTCTGTACTATTGTCTGTTTGTCCACCGTTACAGCAAACTGGGTACTAAACAGCACCAGCCAGTGTATTGGTAATCGGTGACCAGCCGATACCCCAAACAGCCGACCCCATCCGCAGCGCGCACCAATGTTGCTCAAAGATCAACGTTCATGTGTGTGCGATTTTCATTTAAAAAGCAATTATTGTGCATATCTGAGGCACCATAATAACACGTATTTATTCTGCATGTTCCTCTTTTACTAGAAAAGGCATACATAAGTAATTCTAAGGACCGTAGCGCTTTTCACGCTTCACTGACCATGCAATGCTTGCACGAAGAAGCGAGTGTTTCCAACGTTTTGCTAAGACGGTGCGGTGGTTGCACCTACCCGTCGCCTTGCGTTCCTCACCTTATCACCTCTGAGACGGGCACGCGCGCCCGTCTCAGGGCCACGCGCTTTGTTTTCCAAATAAAACTGCCGGATGGCGCTCATGTCTCACATGTGACGTGAGTTGATGCACTCGTTCGCCTCAGCTGCACGCTCGAGGCACTGTAACGAGCACCTCCGGAATACCATTCACTGATTTTCTTGTGCAGAACATCAAATTATGTTTTCTTCACTCTCTCCACACGCAACGACATTTGCAGATTACATGCAGATATGGGGCCAATTTTTTTTTTCGCCCTGTCTTCTCCTGCCATCTGAAACCTATGCCTTCTATTCCCAATGCCCCATCCTTGTGCCTGCCTGAGAAGGTGTCATCACAAAGGAAACTGAAGAAATTTTGCAATTCAATAAACTTCACGTTTAGGAAGGACCGACATTACTGTTGAGGATGTCATAACTGTTATCGTGGCTCTAGCAGTAGGAACTCATCCACGAGGCCACACTTCAGATGTGCTGCTGTTACAGACGACGCGCCATACTTACAATGACGTCACCGTGTTCACTCGGCGTCTCAAGAAGCCCGGAGGCCGCAGCCCCTGTTTTTTCTCCGAAAAGTGCTATTGGCGTTAATATTTCAGAACTTTCACGTACATTTTTAATTCAGCAAGGATCGCCCTGCCGCGGTGGTCTAATGGCTAAGGTACTCGGCTGCTGACCCGCAGGTAGCGGGTTCGATTCTCGACTGCGGCGGTTGCATTTCCGATGGAGGCGGAAATGTTGTAGGCCCGTGTACTCAGATTTGGGTGCACGTTAAAGAACCCCAGGTGGTCAAAATTTCCGGAGCCCTCCACTACGGCGTCTCTCATAATCAAATGGTGGTTTTGGGACGTTAAACCCCACAAATCAATCAATCAATTCAGCAAGGATCAAATTGTCCGTACACGCTCCAACGTCAGTTTTTATAAAAGTGCTCCTGCGTCCCTTTAGGGATAGGCAGTTATGGGTGGCACTTATCCGTTACATAACCATTTAGAAAGTGAACACGCATCAAATTTTGATTCCCTATAGACCGTACCATCCGGCGAAAAGGACGGGACTGGCAATGAGTGGCGTTTTCGGACAATTTAGCATGTGTTAGGTCAAACTACGGATTTTTTTTCGTTTTATAACAATGTCAGCCAGCGAGCGGCTGACATTGTTATGTCTAGCCCAGCCGTAACATCAGGAAAAAAGTACAATGCGTGTAGTGATTCCAAACTTGATATGTGCGCACGCGCCTGCAAATGTGTCGCGCATGACAGTTCGATATTGTGATATTGCGTGATGACCGCGGCTTGGCGCTCGAGCTGCCAAAAGGTGAAGCGTAGCTCGGTTGAAGGTTAGAAGGTGAAGCGCAGCTACAGAACACCGAGTGCGCATGGTATCATTTTTCTATTTTATTGATCTCTTTTTATCGATTTTCTCTTCTTTTCTGTAGGAGGTAGCGGGCTTTTCAATGCCATCCGTTAACGGATCGTTTCATCACGCGCACCTTAAGGTATGGTCATTGTTACAAAGCAAGAACCACATTCTTAGGAAGTAAACTCTGCTCAACAGAGTTTACTTCCGGTCGGTAGACTAGCATTGAGAACAATGATTCTTGAAGTTGAACGTCCATAAAACAATGACAGATGCCGTAAAGGAGGACTTCGGAAGTTCCAAACTTTTGGGGTAAATAATGTGCGCCTTATCTAAGCAAACGGGCCTGAAGCATTTTCATCTCCTTCGAAATCGTCGCTTGAATTCAACCTCGCCACTTGTGGTACAGCAGCTGAGTGCCTTGAACACTAGACCATATTGGCGGGTTATAATAGCATTTAAGGGAAATCAAGTTATTCCTGATATACATCGGTCACAAGTGTGCCGCTCTTTTATAAAAACTCACGCAACAGATGTTCCATCCGTTAAAAGAAGTTACTTACGCGGTGGACTGTGGTCACCAGCCCGTTAGCGTCCAGTCATTTATACGTAAAAGTTTTGATCATTCGTGCTTGTGCGCCCAAACGAAGAAAATTTTCTGCAGCAGCTTTTCTGCCGAAGAAGAATAGATGGTAGTGACACCAAAGTATTTTGCAGCAAACGGAATTTAACGTGTTGCAAAAGCTGCCAATTGTAACTTGGCGAGATGTATCTATAAATAACACATTCGAGTATAATTAGTGCTGTAGAACGGCTGCTGCTACTATCGGCAATACTATATACCGAATGCGCCGATTTTTTGTTCGATCACCGAAGCAGTGGGCTCGGTAAGTACTAAGGTGGGAGACCACCTGGAAATTGCTCATGACATCATCCTTTTGATCTTTATATCTTTTATTTGGCAAAAAGGAATAGAGGAAGAAGAAGGGCGTCGTTTACTCTTGCGGCATGATTGGATCTACAATTTATCACGCGCACATGAACGTATAGTACGCCGGGGTTAAAGTTTGGAATGATCTCCCGTCATCTGTTTTACAATCAACCAGGGTAGATCAGGCGTTAAAATACTTTTTCTTGCATCACACAGCATCCAGCTTATCGAAGAACAAAAAGTGGGAAAATAACATCAACTTATAATACCTTGTACATGTTTTTCCTACTGCTGCTGTTTTATGGACGACGATAAAAATTTGCAGCCTTTACCACGGACGATGTACTGCAGTCCTGACGTGTGGTCTTCTGTATGTGTGTTATTGCAATGAGAACTATACACAGCTGTCTTATTTATAGTTTTTGTATAAACCGAGCGTTTGCTTTTAGCACTGTAATTTATCTTGAATGTATCTTTCCTATTCATACACATGCTATTTATGGACAATTTTTGGAACACCTGTATATACTACATTTCCCCCCCCAAACATGTGATTGTACATACATAGCCCCTGATTCATTTGTATTATGTTTTTAATGGATCCATTACTAGCCAATAGGCTAAGGATCCAGACATTCATGCATGTATTTAGTGAAAATGAAAAAGAGACAATAAACAATCTTCAATCTTCAATAGCAAATCGAAACTTGATGCGTGCGCACATGACTTCAAATATGGCACCGAGTGCGCACGCTATCATCTTTCATTTCTTTCTGTCCTCACTCTATGTATTCCTTTTCTTTGTTTTAGAAAAAAGAATAGAGAGGGGGCGTTATTTACTCTTTCCACGTCTTTCATTTCTCGTTTCATCATTTAAACATTTACGTAGAGAAATGAGAGAATGAAAATGCGTGTAGGGAATCTAAATTTTGCGCGTGCGAACTCGTGCCTAATTTTGGCAGTATTCAAAGTTCAATTCGTTACGTCACTGCGCGAGAGATTTAACTGACGGTTAGTATAATTGCGTTAGGAATAATATTTGTTGGGTGTGACATCCATATTATTATAAGAGGCGCCGTAAAGGAGGGCTTCCAGAATTTCTACTATTTGGGGTAATTAACGTGCGCCCATTTCTAAATTAGGAACACGGGTCTCAACCATTCTGGCTTCTATCTAAATTGCGGCCACGAAACCACGCGCCGTGCGCCTCCGCAGGCCAGTGCCACTTGACCACCGTAGCGGGTTACAATATCATTATCGGGCATCCAGGTATGCCCTGCTTTATATTGGTAACTCGTGTGCCACTCAGCTATGAAAGCCTCTTAAAGAAACTTTTTGTAGAATGCGGAAAGTGTGTTACGCGCACGGCCGTTGGCGGCAGTCCGTAAGCGCACATTCGTAGAATATGGCGCATTGATGCTTGTGCAGCCCAGCGATGAAACAGAGTACGTTTTCTGGCAGAGCACAACAGACGATAGTCAAACACCTATGCCGTTTTCCGCCAGGAGAAGTGATTGCACTGCATACACCACCAGTAATAACCTGGCGAAATGGACCTAATAATCACGTAGTCGGGTAAAAATGTTGTTGTGCTATAATTACTCCTGCCTTTGACCATACCAAGCTGAATGAGCCGGTTCTCGTTTGGTTAGCGAAGCTAAGCAGCATTAGGTTCGGTCAGTACATTGGCAGGGAGACCACCTGAGAACACCGAGTGTTGAATGCAGCATCTTTTTTTTCTGTTTCCATTCGTTTTTATTTTGCAGAGAAAGAAGAGAGGGAGAAGAAGGAGAATTAAAGGGTTTACCTTGCGCCGATATTGGCTCCTTGTTTTACAAAGCGCACATGACCGTATAGACCTCTTTATTAGGGTCGCCGCCATATTGCCTAACGGGCGGCGCCGTCATGGGTCTGGCAACTCACTCGATCGTGCGATGCTCTACGTTTCTATTGAAAGTAATATTGCGGTTGCAGCAGTTTTTTTTTGTTCTGGTATGCTGAACTTGTCTCAAATAGTGCGTCTGTGAGACGTGCAGAAAGGTTTGCATCTAATCAGGATCAAATATGATAATACGCGACGACGGGAATGTGTCTTGAGTGGCCGGTGTCTTATGTGATTGGTATTTTTTGTTGAAAAATCTTAATTATGTTGGGATCCACTCAAGCAGGCAAAGCAAATGCTGCCACCAATTAAACTTGAAATGAATTTTTCAAACTGTAATTCTTAGGTTCATTTATTCATTTGCGATTGTTCGAGCTCTTGCAGCGATACCACATGTACTGGCGGCCGTGCGTGAGCGAGCAGGTGCGACTTTTTTGTGATGGGGGTATTGGTAGCTTGCTCAAAAACTAATGGGTATCTTTTGTTCGACTTTCCATGAACCCTTGTTACTCACTCGTATATTGCCCACTGGCGTGGATGAAATTATAACTGGTGGTGCACGTACTTAAAAAGCGGCGCGGAAGTATACATGCCAGCACAATGCTATTTCTTTTGAGATTCATGGCATCCGGTTAGATGCGGCGCCGAGATATCGAAGATAGTTTATGCATGGTGAAATTACATAGGTCGAGAACTTTGGAACAAAAGTTCCGCAAACCTACTGCCACAGGCATCAACGCCCGCCGAGAAGTAAAGCATGACAAGATGAGGAGGGGACAAACAACCAAAAGTAAAAACTCAATATAATTGTTTCTTCAAATGGTCGTAATTGTATATATGTCAAAGCTAATAATAAAGTTACTTTACGAAGTGTCTCATACCTGGCTAAATGATTGATTGACTAAACTTTTCCCAATTTTTTCTCGAGTGCAATACACGGGAGGAGGGTGGTATTCAGGCGATTTCCTCTCATAGCTTAAGTTTAGATGAGCGTCGTCTCCTTTGGTTCGGCGCATTTACAGATCAATGGGGCATCGCTCTTGTTTCCTTGGTGATTTCGTGCGCATCCTCAGTAGTTTACATATGTTTTATGGGCTCTAGCATCGACTCTGCTGCGGGTTCTGCGCAGGACTGGTGGTTTCAAATGGCATATAAGCATTTCTTAGCGAAACTTAGTGACTATGAATACATCCATCCATCCATCCATCATCCTGTCCATCCAACCGTCCGTCCATCCATCTTTTCGTCGACCTATCCGTCCATCCTTGCTGTTGAAAAATGCACCGCAAAAAAAGCAGACAGTGCGACATCGTGAAGGAAGAAGAGAAAGCCGAGGACACAGAGCTCGCAAGAGACAGCAAGACACATAGTTCGCCATGAACGCAGTATATAGTCGCGTTTTCTCTTACGGTTTGTGAGCCCGTCCTTTCATAACATTTGGTTGGGCGAAACCAGGGGCTGCCCCTCAAGAGACGCCTTCACGTCACGACCATGACGAACTACGACCAACTGTGGAAGTAGCGTGGTGCACTCAGGCCTGGCCTCACGCGAGCCCTAACCCAGCTTACGGATCTTCTGCAGCAAACAGATTTTGACCTCTCGCAAGTTCACGTGCACTTTGATTATATCAATGACAAAGAGCTTACATTTTCGAGACTGGACGTCGCAGTTCTTTCACTAACAGGTGAAGATGAAGTTGACTGCGAAGTGGAAATGGCGCAAGTTTGGAGCGGAGGATCCGCTACGCCATCGCGTGCTCGAAGTATTTGTTGCAAGGTAGTCAGCAAGTTACCACGAGGCATGCCGAAGGTTCCGGGTCAGGATCGTGCAACACAAAGCTCCCGAGTTCCGTCAATGCTCCGGACTATGTGAGAGAGCCAGGTCACAGATCGGTTTACTTACCAGGCTATAGATACATACCTTCGACGGTAATCTGCATCACTGGCGGGCCTATTGGGATCATTACAATGCCACCATACACCAGAACCCCAACCTACCATGCATCAAAAAATTCAAGTATTTGCTTATTAACTGGCAGCGCTAAATGGTCAATCGAAGGAATCCGGTTAGCCGAGCAGAATTATGACTTCACGATTAACACGCTCATGGATAGGTTCGGATGGTGAGATCTCCTCATCAGTGAGCACGTGATTCATTTTTTGGCGTTGAAGTCTGTGAACAGCTCATCAGAAGTTGCCAAACTTCGCACACTTCACGACAATGTGCTCTTCCGATTGAGCGCTTTAGAAGGCGTCGGTGTGTCCCCGGATCAATACATCGTGGTACTGAATCGGGTCGTGAAGTGTTGCTTGCCAGACTACCTGGCTATGATGTACCGCCAAGTGATCAAAGAGGATTACGAAGCCTATAGCAGGGCGGAGACTTCAAGACAGACTGTGCCGAGCGAAAGACCTGTTGACATTTCTTCGCATCCAAGTAGATGTGCGGGAGGATGGTTGCCTGCAACCACGTCCCCACTCCTACGAAGGTGAAGACAGCATGGTGCCCGAAAGCCCGAACGGCACGGAATTCATTCCATCGGCTGCAGCTCTTACGTGGTCCACTGCAGCGATCAATAAAGTCTGCCCACTTAGCAATAGACAAAAGAGCAAAGCATTATGACCTGCACTGCCAATCCGTCAGCGGAAGAAAAGTGAGCGAGGCCACGGTATAACAACTGCTGTTTCCACTGCAGTACTCGCAACTACCCCGCAAAAACATGCAACGAATTCATCAGTCTCACATGTGGCTCCTGCCGCCGTCGCCACCTCACCATTCTGTGTGACCTGATCAGACCCGTCATCCAGAACCCAGTGCCTGCTGCGGAATCTGTTGCATTGGGAAGACCATTTTCGCCAAGGCTTTGGACCATTACAACGACCCAAAGTACGCACGTCGGATGTACGGCTGTATTATTGTAGACGAGGCGCATATGGGCGAAGTCCGCAAATAGACGCCTCCTCGATCGGGTTCTGTTAAACAGCGGTAGCCAGTGCAGTTATATTTGCACAGATGAGGTCACAATCATTGAGTGTTCTGTCAATGGAAAGAAAAAACTTTCAATAATGAAATTTGGAAGCTTCACGGCTCAGAACCGACTCTGCGCTGACTGTGTCTTCATATGGTAGGGCAGCCGATTTAGCGATGCTGGAGTGGAGTTATAAGCCTTGACAATTCCAGAGATCAGCTCCGTAACGAGTCCACCACTAGAGCACCATATCTTGCAGACGCTCCGCGATAAAAATACCATGTGACTGACGCATGTCAATCGAATACGTGGCAAGAAGGCAAGGTCACCACGCTAATAGGATATAACGCTTCATGGAAGGTGACAACCGGCAAGATTGACCGCATCAACTAGACGCTAACAGCGATTGAAAGAAGGTTTAGATAAATGGTACAAGGACCCTTATCCCAAGACATTCATTACCCGTCAAGCGCACAGTTCATAGCGAGCTGCAATTATTCTCTCCAGACATAGACGTATCTTCGATGTGGTGTCTTGATGCGATCGAAATCGAGAGAAGCTTTTCGCAACCGTTGGAAATCGACGCGCACGTCTCCGCATTTGAGCGCTACATAACGAAGAAAGGTAAACGTTATCAGGTGCCGTTCATGGTGGAACATCCAGGACTACCAGCCAGAAACAGCAATTGCCCACCGGTAGAACAGCGACTACAACGTCAAACCAACCGTTTCCATGAGCAGCCAACGTTACTTGAGAAATATGACCTGAATATTACTGCATATTTCGATGACGGACATGCTCAGAAGGTGCAAGAAGTGCGGCCAGTCGGAAATAATGCATACTATATGCCTCAACACACAGTAGTTTGTCGGGATGCCGTCACAACGAAGCTTCTAGTGGTGTTTGATGCGTCATCACATGAAGCTGCTCGTCCCTGCCTCAACAATATCCTCTCGAAAGGCATCAAACTTGGTGTGGACATTGTCCAGCAAGTACTGAACTTTCGCTGCCACCCTGCCGTTCTTGCATCCGACATAAAGAAGGCATACCCCCAGCTTTCGATTCGGCCCCAAGATCACGATCTTCTGAGGTTTTTGTGGCTGGAACTTCAGCCAATTAACGACGAGCCCATCACACCGATTACAACTTTGAGGAAGACCGGAGTACCATTTGGAGCTGCATGAAGCTTGTTTCTTTTGGCGGCTACAATTCATCATCACCTGTTATGTTGTCAGCACAACTATACAGAAACAGTAGCCTTATTGGTGCACGCGTTCTACGTGGATGATCTTATCGTCGGGCTGCCCAGCACGCAGGCGGAAATGAAGGTATACGAAGAAACGAAACAAATATTTTACGAAGCAAGCATAGAAATTCGCAAGTGGACCTCAAATTTCGTCGAGTTGAAAGAAAGATTCTTACGTGATGGCTGCGCCATCGAAAATGAAGCTGGAGACAATCTAATGATGAAGGTTTTAGGTGTTCCCTGGGACTGTTCAGGTGATCACCTTTCCTTGACTACTGAACACACAGCTATATATGTTTACCGCCGGAAAGCCGACTACGAAACGTACGGCACTGAAAACCTTGACCAGAGTATACGACCCACTGGGTTACCTCACTCAATTCACTAATAAGACTAGAATGGTATCCCAGAATCTATGGGAAAAATCTTGTGTGGGATACCAGTATGCCTGAAGCTGAACAGGCCGAATGTAATAGTTGTTCTGAGCTGTCCCACTTGTCAATCACTATTCCACGATCTATATTCTTTAGAGATAGCATCAAGCCCTTTTTATTTGATCTGCACATCTTCGCAGATCCCGGTCCTAGAGCGTACGGTGCTTGCACTCACGTACGAGTTAACTCGCAATCCGAAACGTGCTTCACACGACTCTTGATCAGCAAGGGCCGATTTGTTCCTTTGAAAATGGTATTGATTCCACGCCTGGAGCTCCTGGAATGCACCATCGCGATGCGGAATATGCCGTATGTGCAAAAGGTTTTTTTTTTTCAACACGCCACTGTTGCCTTTTGGACGGACTCGCTTGTGGCGATAATCTGGATAAACAGTTCAGCGACCAAGTAGGAGTTATTTGTAGCCCACCGTTTCACCAAAATCTAGCAGCGTACCAGACCTGTCCGATGATTTCATTGTAGCAGCAAGACAAATACCGCTGATGTCTACACTCGAGGATTATCACTCTCAGATCTTGCCAAATCATCCAAGTGGTGACATGGCCCGACTTGGCTTTGTGACAAATCCAGGTCTTACGATAAAATCATCATCATCAGCCTGAATACGTTCACTGAAGGACAAAGGCCTCTCCCATGTTCCACCAGTTAGCCCGGCCCTGTGCTTGCTGCTGCCAATTTATACCCGCAAACTTCTTAATCTCATCTGCCCACCTAACCTTCTGTCTCCCCCTAACCCGCTTGCCTTCCCTGGGAATCCGGTTAGTTACCCTGAACGACCAGCGGTTATCCTGTCCACGCGCTACATGCCCGGCCCATGTCCATTTCTTCTTCTTGATTTCAGCTATGATATCCTTAACCCCCGTTTGTTCCCTAATCCACTCTGCTCTCTTCTTGTCTCTTAAGGTTACACCTACCATTTTTCTTTCTATTGCTCGCTGCGTCGTCCTCAATTTAAGCTGAACCCTCTTTGTAAGTCTCCAGGTTTCTGCTCCGAAGGTATAGTTCTGCTTACGAAGGTATAGACGTGAACGAATCTAACGACAAAATACTGTTCACCAAACCGCAGCAACCGAAGAATGATCGAAGATTTCCCGCAAAAATTACATCCATTTGTTTATGCGTCATTAACATTCGCCAAGGTGTCGTGCCCCTTGACAACTAAAGCTCTTTAGCAAGACTACTAAGAGTAACTGCATAGACCCAGCGTTCCAGCCGGCGCGCCATATGCTGCCCGTCAGCAACTGGTCCCCTGACTGCAGGAGAATCATTGCAAGCTGAGCATTATTGGTTGCATATAATGCAGGAAGACTCGTTTCCAATCGAGGTCTAAGCGCTGCAGAAAGGTCTACCGTTTCGTTCAAAATCCCCAGTACTTCGTTTGTGCCCGTTTATGAATGAGGACGGCCTACTTTGCGTCGGTGGGCGACTGCAAGAGCTGCACGCTGAAGAGGACATTCGTCGCCCCATCTTACTATCAAGCGACCATAACCTTACCAACTTGCTTGTTTCGGCAGCACATATGCGTACGAT
This sequence comes from Rhipicephalus annulatus, assembly GCA_013436015.1. Lineage (NCBI taxonomy): Eukaryota > Metazoa > Arthropoda > Arachnida > Ixodida > Ixodidae > Rhipicephalus > Rhipicephalus annulatus. The sequence continues at coordinate 100,930 of WOVY01001500.1, forward strand.
CCACGGTGGTGCTGAATGAACCCTCCCTGAGCTTTGAAAGCGTTTCTGGTTATTGAGAGGGCATCAAACGGTGAAGAGGATCAGCTTTCAATGTATAATGTGCAAACGCTAGAAAAATACAATAGAGACAGCAAACATGGCCCAACTTCCTTGCGAAAGAATTACGGAAACCAGCCCCTTCATGGTCGTTGGGCTTGATTACTGCGGGACGCTGTACGCGAAGTCAGCAAGCGGTCCAAGAAGGACTTACATACTTTTGTTTTCATGCGCCGTCACACCTGCCATTCACATTGAGCTAACATCAGACTGTCCACCGGCACAACTTTGCTCGCCTTTCGTCGTTTAGTCGCACGCCGCGGTGCACCCTCAATCATGTACTCTGAAAACGCCCAGACGTTTTGGAGTTGTCCTAGATGGTTTGCATGAGCACGAACTGCTCTTCGCGAGTACGCCGCGGAGATCAGGATATAATAGATGTTTATCGCAGAACGCGCTCTATGTTGGAGTTGATAGTGGGAGCGCCACATTGGTACGACAGAAACTGCGCTCAAAAAGTCACTCGGGCGCAGTAGTCTTAACGTGGAAGGCCTCACAACTGTGCTAGGTGAGGTTGAAGCTGCGATCAACAGCAAGCCACTAACCTATCTTGAAAGTGAGCCTAACGAGCTACAGCCATTAACTCCACCGCATTTCTGGATTGGTAAACGCAGCACATCATTGCCACCACAAGTTTGCCCATCAGAGCCTCAAGTATCCGTTGATCTGCGACGAAAGGCTCGTCATCGCCACAGTTTAACGGTGGAACTTTGGAAGAGATGGGAACGAGCGTACCTGCTATTGCTATGGTTGGCACACAATTGCTTGACATGCCCAACAACAGAGCTCCGAGTTGGTGATGCAGTGCTATTGGAAGAAGACACGGCACCAGCGATGTCATGGAAACTGGGCAGGGAGAGATAACATTGTACGCGCTTGCTCCGTCCGTCTCGCCAATGTTTCAGTTGTGAATCGCCCTGTGCAAAATATTTGGTTGCTCGAAGCCTCCGATTCATCTTGGCCCTGTTGCAAAAAACGGCGGCGCCAACACGGTCCCGAAAGCGCCACTGCTTCGAACTCCGCCGGGAAGGTCACCAGCCGTTTGGTAGCGTAGGTTTCTCAGCTCGCGACTGCTTCTGCGCAGAGCTGATAGACGAGCAGACGAGACGACGGTGAGTTAAACAAGGTTTATGTACAGCATACATACAGAGGTGTTACAAAGTCGGCACTGGGGCCGACAGCTTAGAGACCCGATTAGCCGAGCTCTCCTCTCTAACACATAGGTCTGCTCTCAAATGGGTCTGCTCTCAAATAGGTCTGCTAACACATAGATCAACTCTAACACAAAGCTCAACTCTCAAATAGGTCTGCTAACACATTTGTCAACTCTAACACATAGCTCAACTCTCAAATAGGTCTGCTGCTCGCGACGTGCCGCAGGGCTTCTTTTATATGCACCGGGTGGATTCTTTGAGTAACCAAATGTCCAACCAGAATCGCCGCTGGTCGTGAGGTCAGACTCCTCCAATGGGGTCGCCGCTGGGCCACTTCATTCTTTCTCATCGAATCTGGAGAGGTTGCGCTGCAGGTGGCTGCACCCAAGGACGAGTGACGTCGCCAGGCATTGCGTCAGACACGCCAGACAGGAAGGCGCCGGTTGCTTGCTCGACGGGCTCGCTGGCTGAGGAGACTCACTGTGCGTGCGTGGCAGAGAGGCACCGCCGCGTGTTGACGCCGTTGAGTTGTTCGCGTCAGGCGGGCTCGCGGGCAGGCCTTGACACAGATTGCCTTTTTCAGAGGCATGGACGTTCGCTATGGACTCGAAGGCATAACAGCAGCCCCGCCGCCAGACAATGCGCCGGAAAGACGAGCTGCTGGCACGTGGCTCGGATGTCAGGTGCGCTCGTTCGCCAGGTCCCTCAGGTTCGCTCCCAGGGCCATGGGGAGAGTGCAGCTCCAGACTCTGTTCCGGGAACACATCCCCTTCTTGAGGATGGATCCCAGCTCCACTGGCTTCTCGCCACAACTTGTCGACCAGCTTCACTCGTCTCTTCTGACCATCTTTGGTCTCAGCACTTGTCGATGGTTCTGCAACTTGTGAAGAACGGTTCGACAACAGACAACACACGACACAAGCAAGTGCCCTCGGTCACCCGACAGAACACCAGACAAAGTATAGTACAACATATACCTAGCTACGTGTCTATCAGGATTTCGTTCCCTCTACATCAAGAGGCACATGTAGGACACAAGACTCTTAAAATGACCGCTCAAATTTTTATACGCAAAATAACTTAACGAAATAGAATAGAACATAAAGTTGGCTCCTTGAGCTCGTTCTGGACGAGAGCACTCAGCTAAGGCCGTGATGAGGACAAAATTTTGCCCCGAATCACCAGCGAGAAACCGAAAGGTGGAGAGGGTACTAACTGAACGCACGGCTCAATGCGTCTGCATTAGCGCTTAGCTTTCCTTTTTTGTAGCGAACGTCTAATTTGAGCTGTTGAAGCATCATGCTCCATCTCAGTAACCGGCCACTTTTAGGCGACGATACTTATGCCGTACTAAGGGCTGCTCGTACTTGCAACGTACAGAGGGGAACAACGATACGGCTTGCTAGGGATTGGCTCCTCACAAGTTAGCTCGATATCGTGTTCGATCACCGTCGTGTTTGCGGGATGGTCCGAAAACACGTATCCAAACTCGGAAACAATCTCTTTCGATTACCTCACTAGAACTAAAAATTTCCGCTCCCTCTTCCTCTAAAGGATTCAAAAGCAGATTTACGACTGCTTGACGTTGAACGTATGGTTTCATCATGTTACTGTGGTAAATTTTGTTCGGCCGCCTTCCTAATTTCACTTCATAATTGATATCAGAAAGCTTCGATATTACTTTGGCGGGCCCTTCCCATTGAACCTCAACCTTGTTCTTTTTGAACGGCCGCAGCAGCATTACCTGACTTCCTACTTCAAAAGCGCGCTTCTTCGCCGATTTGTCGTAGTACTCCTTCGACAACACTTGCGCAGCTTTCATGTGCCTTTTCACTAGCGCTTTTATCAAAAGGTCCTCACGCTGCTCTCAAATGAGCGTTTCTGGATCAACCCTCAACAGCTTACTCCAACTTTCCGCTACAGGCGAGATAGTTGCAGCCCTCTCGCTCTGATTAAATGGCGCCATGTCGTCTCCCCCTGCTACGAAAACCGCGCCGGTCGCTTCGGCGACGGGCCGCTCGAGTGACTGCTCACATGACTCACGCGAAAAATTTCCTCTCTGAGGTTCCGTCGACCCGCCGACAAGGTCACTTGAGAGTTCACCGCATTGAACAAAATCAAGCTCCTGCGAAAGCTTCCGCGCTTGCGATCGCGTGAGGGCCATGTACGCTAAGTTGGGGAAGAACGATTTACCTTGCTCTTTGAGAAGCTGCTCTGAGTTGTTAGAGAAAAGATAAGGGAAACGATCGGGAAGTGCGGCAGACACAGCCGCTTCGGTGCGAAGCTTACCGAACGGGCCTTCAATAACAACCGTAGCGATTGGTAAGCAAGCACTCTGCTCCTCGGCGACTTCCCTGATCCACGTGCATTCTCCTGTAAAGTCATCCGGAGACACTAATGAAGGATGGACAACGTCCATGGTTGCCGCTGAGTCACGAAGTGCTCGACACGTTTTCTCATTCACACTAATTTCTTGGAAATATGGCTCTAACAACCGCATGTTCTTTTCCGATTCTCGGATTTATGCAAAAGCAAACTTTCGCTGACAGCTTATCGCGATGTGCCCTTCCTTTCTGCAGTTGTAGCGAATTCGCGGCTTGCGTTGATCAGGTTTCTTTGAAAAGCCCTCTTTCCTTTCATCCCTTTCAACGCGCACTGCCCTTCTATGCAACTTTCGGCGAGTATACTACTCCTCAGCTAACTCTGCTGACTTGTTTAGCTGTACTTCACCAAGTTTGTCCTGCAGCCAAAGTTTGACATCCTCCTCGATGCAGCGGTAGAATTGCTCCAATGTAATGCATTCTACCACTTTATCACGGTCGTCATAAACACCTTCGCCCTTGAGCCATTCAATTAAATCGGCTTTAAGACGAAACGTGAAGTCAACGTGTGACTCATTCCCCTTTTTAGCATACCGGAACTTTTGCCTGAAAGCCTCAGGTGACAACTTATAATGTCTCAATAGCACTTCCTAAACCTCGTCATAGCTCTCAAACGTTTCCCTCGACAAGCTAGTTATCGCGTCGGACACTTCGCCGGGAAGAAGAGCTAACAGGTTCTGCGCCTAGAGACCGCTCCAAAGCATTTCGCTCACAGACGTGTTCGAACTTGACGAGATACTTCGCCATGTCCTCGCCTACTACAAACGGTGGCAGTTGGTCCCGAATTCTATAACCGCTGACCTGAATCGTCGGAGAAGCAACGCTAGACGCCTGCGAACACTGTAGGATTGCCAATTCTATTTGTTTCAACTCGAGACGCTCCTGTCTCTCGGCCTCCTCGCGCTCGCGACGTTCGCGCCTTTGAGCTTCTTCACGTTCGCGAGCTTCTACTTCTCGCCTTTCAGCCTCCTCGTGGCGTGCTTTGATATCCGCCCAGGCCTCATCGACTTCCTCAGCCGACACTCCTTCATTCTTCATGATCTCAAGGATCGATTGGTTCCGTTTCGCACAGCTCAAAGTAATGCCGAGTTCCTCACAAATTTCGATGAGTTCGTTCACTTTAAGGTTCTCCATCGTTCACACTGGCCTCTTGCTGTTTGCCCCTGTTAAGAATCGACTTGTCGTATCCAGTATAAGCCTACTAACAAGACGCGCAAGCAATTTTTAACACTCCCGTGTTTACCCCCTCCGCGTTAACTTTGGTTTCAAAGCACTTCGACTTGGCTTGAAACGATCAAAGCTCACTCTAATGCTTCGCACAGCCCTTCTCTAAACTACTATAACCTGTGCTAGAGTAGTCTGGTGAACTGAGGGGAAAACATCAGGCACTCACCGCAGCAATGTCGCTGACGCCGGCCGATCCCGCAGCTGCCAACCACTGTTGCGAAAGACGGCGACGCCAACACGGTCTCGAAGGCGCCACTGCTTCGAACTCCGCCGGGAAGGTCACCAGCCGTTTGGTAGCGTAGGTTTCTCAACTCGCGACTGCTTCTGCGCAGAGCTGATAGAGGAGCAGACGAGACGACGGTGAGTTAAACAAGGTTTATGTACAGCATATTGCCACATGGTTTGCTTGGGTGAGATCGAAGAGTGAAAGAGGACAAAGACGATCTCTCTGAGCCGCTGCTTGGCTAGTCGACTCAACGAGCCCATTATATCAAGTTGTCGTGAGTAACGTGACAAGACTGGTGGAGTTGCTGGGTACAACGTCTCACGATCCACCCGATGCCCAAGACCCCGTCCAGCAGCCGGAACACAAGCCCTGCACCCGTGGACACTCGTGTTCATAGAGTAAGCCGCCGCCAACGAGGCCTACCACCTGAGACACCAACCATTGACGCAGCGACTATGACTTCGACACAAGATTCCGTGCAAGCTCCGACACCTTCCACGCCGATCTACTGCACCGTCCGGATAGCCCCTTTCATGGAGAGCAGCATGAAGATGTTGACGACTGGCTGAGTGAGTTCGAACGTGTCGCAGCGATCAATTACTGGGATGATGCCGCGAAGCTCCGGAACGTGTACACTTGCCTAAAAGACGGTGCCAAGAAGTGTTTTTTGAACAGGGATGATGTTCTGACATCTTGGCGCGAGTTCCAGCGTCGCCTCCTGGAGACCTACAGGAGTCCCGACCGCCGCGAACGGGTGGAGCGTGCACTACAATCACGCATCCAGATGCCCATCGAGACCGTCTCGATGTACGTCGAGGACATGACACGGCTTTTTAAGCGAGCGGATCCTGCTATGGCAGAAGAAAAAAAGTTGCGCCACCTCATGCGTGGTGTGAAGAAACAACTTTTTGCTGGTTTGGTGCGTAGTCCCCCCAAAAGTGTTGCTGAGTTCCTTACTGAAGCGGAAACAATGGAGCGAGTACTGCACCAACGGCCTGTTTGACCGTCAAGTGAATGCTGCCTCAACTCCCGAAATTTTCGCCACCCCTGGGAGCAAGAGCCCCGAATGGATTCGCGAGATCATCCGATCTGTCGTCCAGGAAGAAATTGAAAAGATGTACGGGACAAGGCAAATCGATGTTGGTTCTATCACCAGTGTCATCCGTGACGAGGTCCAGCAGGTGCTGCACGCCCATCGTTTTCCGCCCACGTCGGTTCATTCGGAAACGGCCCCTGTGTCTCCTGACAGTCGCCGTCGTACGTACGCGGAAGCCATGCGATCTGCCACTCCTCTTTCTGGTCATGTAGTCCCGACCCAGCCAGTGCCGCACGTCCCGATCCAGGCAGTGCCATGCGTCCCGATCCAGACAATGATGCCGTCAGTCGCGATTCAGACAGCGCACGCTGATTTGGACATCGATAGTCGCCGTGCACCGACGCGCAAGTCTGATCTCTGGCGTACGCCAGACAGACGACCCCTCTGCTATCAATGCGGTGAGGCTGGTCACATACACCGCGAATGCCCATACCGGCAACTTGGACTCCGCGGATTTTCCGTCAATTCCCCTCGTCCCCGAATTGGTCAAAGGCCAAGGGATATCGAAGTGTATCTCGCCTAACAGCGTGCACCCTTTACACGACGGCAATCATGGTCACCATCTCTGAGGAGACCCGCAGCCACTGGGCCACGTTTCGAGGTGACGGCACGGGAACGCTCCCCGAGCCCTCGTCGGGAAAACTGAAGGCAGCGGCCTTCGGGGGCAAGGTCGCTGAGACTCAAAGTGCGGAAGACCTCCCATCGACGCTTGCACGCAACGCCGAAGGCATTTCGTCAGAAAATCGCAGTACCGAACAAACGCTGACATCCACATCTGAACCAAGTGACCGCGTGTCACTCGACATACCTGTGCTGATTGACGGTCTTCAGGTCAGTGAATTGGTAGACACTGGTGCAGACTATTCGATTATCAGCGGGAGGCTAGCGAAAGATCTCAGGAAAGTGATCACGCCGTGGAATGGAACACGAATTCGAACAGCTGGAGGACACGTTGTAACACCGCTAAGTCGCTGTACCACAAGAGTGAAAATTCGTGCGTCAGCGTTTGTGCTCAGCTGCCTCGTTCTTCGCGACTGTTCGCGTCAGCTGATTATCGGCATGGACTTCCTTCGAGAATACGGTGCCATCATAAATCTCCGTGAGCGCATCGTGACCTTCTCGACTCAAGCCGCAACATATCGAGACGCTGATAACTGCCATAGACCTGCACTGCGTGTTGCTGACGGCAGTGTGACACTGCCACCTCGAGCAACTGTTCCCATTGAAGTCACTTGTGAAGACTTCCAAGACGGCGACGTGGTGGCTGAAAGCAACCTATCACTTCTGCTGCTCCAAGGTGTATGCGCCGCCCGAAGTGTCGTGCGCGTCCGTGACGGACAGTCAACGATACTAGTTACGAACTTCAATTACGAGCACCGGCATCTTTTCCGCGGAACCACCCTAGCTTATGGAGACCCTGTTGCCGACGTCATGGAGTGCTTCGCGTCCGAGGAAACGCATGAAGATGAGGAATTTCTAGACCGCATCGACATTAATTCGACGCTGTCAGACGAGAGAAAGGCTGCACTTCATGACCTTTTAAGGGAGTTTCGACGTTGCTTCGCCTCTTCTTCTAAAGTCCGTCAAACACATCTCACGAAGCATCGAATTATTACCGACGATGACGTCCACCCCATCCGGCAGCAGCCTTATCGCGTTTCTGCCAAAGAACGCGAGGCTATTCAGACACAAGTAAAAGAGATGCTCGATGACGGGATTATTCAACCATCCAGCAGCGCTTGGTCCTCGCCAGTCGTTCTAGTAAAAAAAGACGGAACACTGCGATTCAGTATTGACTACAGGAAGCTTAATAGCGTCACAAAAAAGGACGTCTACCCGCTTCCACGGGTCGACGACTCCCTCGACAGGTTACGACGCGCGAAGTATTTTTCGTCCATCGATCTAAAGAGTGGCTATTGACAAATTGAAGTGGATGAACGAGACCAAGAAAAAACCGCGTTTGTGACTCCAGACGGACTTTACGAATTCCGAGTTCTTCCCTTCGGCCTCTGTTCTGCACCAGCCACTTTTCAGAGGTTGATGGACACAGTTCTCGCTGGCTTGAAGAGGCAAAGCTGCCTTGTCTACCTCGATGATGTGGTCATCTTTTCCGAGAGCTTCGATGAACATCTGAAGCGTCTGAGAAAGGTTCTGGAAGCCATTCGCACAGCTGAACTCACGCTAAAACCTCAAAAATGCCATTTCGGCTATGAAGAGCTGAAATTTCTGGGACATGTCATTAGTGCGCATAGAGAGCAACCTGATCCAGACAAAACTGCTGCTGTCGCCGCCTTCTCTGTTCCATCAGATAAAAGAGCAGTACGCCGTTTCCTCGGCTTGTGCGCGTGTTATCGCCGATTTATCGCCAACTTCTTGAAGATAGCTGAACCTCTTACGCGACTCACCCGAGATGACGTGCCCTTTACTTGGGGCGCAGAACAAGATACAGCGTTCACAGAGTTACGACAGAGAATGCAAACAGCCCCTGTTCTTGCCCATTTTGATGAGGACGCTGCTAAAGAAATTCATAAAGATGCCAGCAACGTCGGACTTGGCGCTGTCCTTGTACAATGACACGGCGGCGTTGAGCGTTGAGCATGTGATAGCTTACGCCAGTCGTACTCTTTCTCGAGCCGAGACCAACTATTCTACGTCAGAAAAAGAATGCCTCGCAGTCGTGTGGGCGACGACCAAATTTCGGCCTTACCTCTACGGTCGTCTCTTCAAAGTGGTGACTGACCACCACTCGCTCTGCTGGCTAGCAAATCTCAGATTCATCCGGCCGTCTCGCATGGTGGATTTTGTGTTTGCAGGAGTTCAATATTACGATTGTGTACAGGTCAGGGCGCAAACGCGAAGATGCCGACGCGCTTTCTCGAGCACCTGTGGGGAACGCTGTCAGGGGCTCCGAAGATGAAGATGCCTTTCTCGGAGCAGTTAGCGACTCCGAATTTATGTCAAAGCAGCGGGCAGACGACGAATTACGCCCAGTCATTGATTCCCTGGAAGACCGCAACTTTCAGGTCCCTCAACACATTGCTCGCAAACTGTCCTCTTTTTGTCTAAGAAGAGGCATTCTTTACGAGAAAAGCGCCCGTGGTAGCGACAAAGCCTTCCTACTCGTTGTTCCTACCGACATGAGGGATGAGATCCTCCTTGCGTGCCACGACGAGCCCACGTCAGGACATTTGGGCTATTCGCGAACTCTCGCCAGAGTACGCCAACAGTATTACTGGCCGCGACTATCAACTAGTGTACATCGATATGTGAAAGGCTGCCGTGAGTGCCAGCGCTGCAAGACTCCGCCTGTGAGACCCGCGGGCCTGCTCCAGCCAATCGCACCACCACGGACACCGTTTGACCTCGTGGGAATGGACATTCATGGGCCCTTCCCTTTGTCGTCCTCTGGGAACAAATGGATTATAGTTGCGACGGATTATCTTACTCGTTATGCTGAAACAAAAGCGTTACCCCGTGGCACAGCCTCTGAAGTCGCGCAGTTCTTCGTGCACCAAATCGTCCTACGGCATGGTGCCCCGTCATGCGTGATTCCGGACAGAAGGACGTCGTTTACAGCACGAATGATGGAGGACATTTTTAAACTGAGCTGCACAAGTCATCGAAAAACAACGGCTTATCACCCGCAATCCAATGGACTGACAGAGAGGCTTAACAAGACAATAGCGGACATGCTGTCAATGTACGTGGACGTACAACACAAAACCTGGGACGAGATTCTTCCATACATCGCGTTTGCTTACAATACCGCAACGCAAGAAACAACGCGATTTCCGCCTTTCCGACTTGTTTACGGAGAAACGTGCGAACCATGCTCGATGCTATGCTTCCTTGCGACCAAAGCAATGAACTTGTTCAAGACGCTGAGCAATACACTCAATACGCCGAAGAAGCTCGTCAGCTAGCTCGCATAAACACCAGTCACCAACAAGATGCAGACGCACGACGTTACAACCTCCACCATCGAAGTGTCACCTACCACCATGGGGACCAAGTGTGGGTCTGGATCCCTGTCCGGCGACCAGGCTTATCCCAAAAACTCCTAAGCCGTTATTTTGGACCGTACAAGGTTCTTAGACGTGTCAGCAATCTTACCTATGAGGTATTTCCGGACGGCGCAGCGTCTTCTCGTCCACAGCTTCAGCCCGAAACCGTGCATGTCTTTCGGCTGAAGCCCTACTTCACACAGTAGCCCTTGTGGTTTCACGTGCTACGACATGCCATGACTTTGCGTTGCTGCTGCAGTTGTATTCTCCTGTGTGTTTATGCCTTTTCTTTTTGCGCTTAGCGCAAGCGTTGACGAAACTTCCTCATTTGCGCTGCGAGTACTGGCACTCTCTCTCTTTTGGTTCTCTATATCTGCGTGTGTATACCTTCATTTTTTTATTTACGAGCATCGAGTCGATGCTTTCACAGGGGGGGGGGGGGAATATTGCCACATGGTTCGCTTGGGTGAGATCGAAGAGTGAAAGAGGACAAAGACGATCTCTCTGAGCCGCTGCTTGGCTAGTCGACTCAACAAGCCCATTATATCAAGTTGTCGTGAGTAACGTGACAATATATACAGAGGCGTTACAAATTCGATCCTGGGGCCGACAGCTTAGAGACCCGAAGCGCCGAGCTCTCCTCTCTAACGCATAGGTCTGCTCTCAAATGGGTCTGCTCTCAAATAGGTCTGCTAACACATAGCTCAACTCTAACACATAGCTCAACTCTCAAATAGGTCTGCTAACACATAGCTCAACTCTCAAATAGGTCTGCTGCTCGCGACGTGCCGCAGGGCTTCTTTTATATGCACCGGGTGGATTCTTTGAGTAACCAAATGTCCAACCAGAAGCGCCGCTGGTCATGAGGTCAGACTCCTCCAATGGGGTCGCCACTGGGCCGCGTCATTCTTTCTCATCGAATCTGGAGAGGCTGCGCTGCAGGTGGCTGCACCCAAGGACGAGTGACGTCGCCAGGCATTGCGTCAGATCCGCCAGACAGGAAGGCGCCGGTTGCTTGCTCAACGGGCTCGCTGGCTGAGGTGACTTACTGTGCGTGCGCGGCAGAGAGGCACCGCCGCGTGTTGACGCCGTTGAGTTGTTCGCGTCAGGCGGGCTCGCGGGCCGGCCTTGACACAGATTGCCTTTTTCAGAGGCATGGACGTTCGCTGTGGACTCGCAGGCATAACAGCCCACCCCGGATGATGTTGAAAAATGAACCGGAATGGAGCAACTAGAACGTACGGCACGGGGAAAAAAGAACAGAAAGCCGTGGACACAGAGCTCGCGAGGGACGGCAGGAGAGATAGTTCACCATGACTGCAGAATAAAGTAGCATTTTTCTCTTACTGTTCAGAAGCCACTCGTTTTACAGCACGTCCGTCCATGCTTCCATCCGCCAATCCATCCATGATATGCGTGTCATGTAACAACATGACTACATGACATGCTCATGATGCGCTCACGGCCGTTTCGCTAGCTTCACATATACCAAATTTGGTATTACGTAACGCTAATAGACGGCGAAGGTAAATGACAGGTTCAAAAATGATAATCATGATATGCGTGTCATGTAAAACATGACTACATGCTACGCTCATAGCGCGCTCACGGCCGTTTCTTTACTTATGATACCAAATTTAGTATTACGTGACGTGAATGGATGAAGGTAAATGATACGTCCAAATTTTGATAATCATGACATGGAAGTCACATACGGCCTATCTTACGTCCACATCGTAACGTTGTGGTGATTTCAAAGTGACATATCAATCTTCATCATTCGTGCTTCGCATATCATCAATTCCCACTGTACGTGGGACCTGCCATTTTTTTTCGTTTTATTTACCTATATCTCTCGCCTTCTCTACGACCACTGATTCCCTACCCTGTGCAAGGTAGCAAACTGGTTACTTTTACCAGGCTAACCTCCAAGCGTTTTCATTTGATCTTTTTCTCTTTTTCTTATCTCGTATGTTTAAAGTCTTCTCTTTAAACTGCAGTGACTCTTTCCAGTTATCTTCTCATCCCGAGGAAACATTGATACGCTGATGAATGAATATGCGCTGATGCCGCATATTCATGCGACATCAGCGTATCATCAATAAAAACAGCCTCCCATTTGTCATCTCTTTCGTACCGACGTCGCATTTTCAGCTTATATGTATTTCACAGGTGTTTTGCAATTCCCTTGCCATCGCACCGGTCATTCTTTAACTCTTGTGCGCCACAATGTGCACATTGTCACTTTTTCATCTTTTTTCCCTCATGTAGCTGTGGAATGAAACGGCCTTCCCTACTACATCTCTGCTATCACCTGCTCATCTGAGTTCATCGAAGAAATGTCTGTATTTCTGTCACGTTATTTTTACAGCGAAAACTGTTATGACATCACAACTCGGGTCACGCGCAGTTTTCCGCCACCACCACCACCGGTGTCCGTAACCACATTGTACGAAATTAGAAAAAAGCAATAGCACCAAAGACACAGTGGGGCTTGAGCCAAAGTCTGCTGGGTGCTAGCTCAGTATTTTACTACTGAGCTACGCCGGTGCTTGTGACTTGGTGGCAAACTTGCCTTAGGCAGGCTTGTCGGGAAATCAGTCGCGTTAATATGACTTATAAAGCGTTTTAAAACAGCGAAAGGACAACAAGTCGTCGCACGATACGAATAGCGTAACCAGTGGGCCGTCCAATGCTCCAACTCATTACAAAAGTTTTTACAGCGAAAGCTGTTATAGGATCACTTTTTGGGTCATGCGCAGTTGTTGTTGTCTGCAGCCGCCGCTGATGCCACCACCACCGGTGTCCATAACCACATCGTGCGAAATTAGAAAAAAAAAACCTTGCACCAATGACACAGTGAGGATTGAATGCGGGTCAGCTGGACACCAGCTCAGTATTCTACCACTGAGCTACACCGGTGCTTGGGACTTCTTATCAAACTTGCCTTAGGCAGGTTTGATGTCGGGAAGGCGATCGCGTTATAACGACATATAAAACGTTTTACAACAACGAAAAAACAACCAGCCGTCGCACAACGCGAATAGCGTAACCAGTGTACCGTCCAATGCTCCAAACCATCACAAAAGCTTTTTTCTTGTTCCCCTATTAGCTGTGGTGTCTACTCACTTAAGCCATTATTCCTTATGCCCCGCCGCGGTGGTCTAGTGGCTAAGGTACTCGGCTGCTGACCCGCAGGTCGCGGGTTTGATTCCCGGCTGCGGCGGCTGCATTTCCGATGGAGGCGGAAATGTTGTAGGCCCGTGTGCTCAGATTTGGACGCACGTTAAAGAACCCCAGGTGGTCGAAATTTCCGGAGCCCTCCACTACGGCGTCTCTCATAATCAAATGGTGGTTTCGGGACGTTAAACCCCACAAATCAATCAATCAATCAATCATTATTCCTTATCGTTGTCAGCCACTGCACGAACAATTGGCACAAAATTCCTTGCAAGTTTTTAGCGGATACCACGCTTCTCGGAAGAATGACGAAAAATAGCATAGCAAATGCGGGCCTACTACCCAAAGTTTATTATTAAGGCCCTAATGGGTATCAAGCAAGTGTGCTTGCAGTAGCTACCAAATGAATGTTTGGAAAGGTCCTGAAAGGTCGCTCTTCTAGCGTTCGCTGTGACAGTGCTGCGCCTAACACGCAGGCTTGGTTTTTTTTTCTTGTTCTTGTTCCCCTATTAACTGTGGCGCATACCCACTTCAGCCATAATTCCTCATTGTCATCATCCACTGCATTAACAATGGGTACGAAATTCCTTGCAACTGTTTAGCGGATACCATGCATGCTTCTAAAAAAAATGACGAAAAATAGCATAGCAAATGCCGGCCTAATACCAAAATATTTATTATTAATGATCTAGTGGGTATCAAGCAAGTGTGCTTGCAGTAGTTACTCAATAAGTATTTTGAAAAGCCTCTTTGAGGCCGCTCTTCTAGCTTTCGCTGTGACTGTGTTGTGCCTTCCACACAGGCCTGTCGGTGTTTTTTTTTCTATCTTTGTAAACCTACCACTTATGTAATACCTCTTTTTGGTGTCTGGGGCCTTTAAGTAATAAATAATGAAAGAATAAACTTGTGAAAAGCGGTCTTAACGCGACCAAAAATGCTGCGACAGCCACTGCTTCTGTCTCGTCTTAATATATAGTGGGTTGAACTTGTCGGCGGAACTTCCCGCACGTTTACGGTGTGAGCGGCAGTAATATGTACGTATAAAATCAGATTATTGCTCTATTCTAAGAATAAATTCGTTTATGTAAATATTTGTATGCATTACATTAAGCACCACACTTTCTTAGGCTATCGGTAATCTTTCTGTTATACCTCAATCATTCCAAATCTGAACAGTAAATTTTAAAACCACTCGATTCTTGGCCAATCCCCCACAGTGGGTATGCGCCACTAACAATAGGAGAACAACAACAACAACAACAACAAATGGTGAGGGACAGCGAATGCATTGTGTCAGGTGTGTGTGTGGTCCACATATTTCCAATTAGTCGCTTGCATTGGGGTGACCAACCGTTCGTCAATGTAAGTTGGCCCGTCCCGTTCCTGCCAGGCAACGAGGGGCGTCAGTGCAGCATCACCCACTCATCCGGCAAAACGGGTCTGTCATGAACAGAGGGGGTGAAGTGGACGCCAATTGGCACTCCGTCAGTTGGGCTTCGAAAAATTGACAATCGGAGTGGGATTGGGTTTTTGTATTCTAAGGGCGTTCGCACTGTACAAAAAGCGACGGATATTTAACGAGCGACCAAGCGATAGCTCATCGACGAAGCGTTCAGAAGTTCCGTTTCTGACTTTCATAATGTTATTAAACGCCTGCTAGGTTTTCTCAATTTCGATCTCTGCCTCAGCCTACTGTTCGTAATGTCCTTGGGCTTGCGGTAGACAACTCCCCCGCTCAGCTCCACGCCACGCAGCCAGCGGATAGGCTCTGGCATCCAGCCCAGCCCTATAACATCATGGAGAATGTCGAATGCGTGTAGTGAATCGAAACTTGATACCCACGAAAGCGTCTGTGAATGTGTCACACATGGTAGTTCGATAATCTGATATCTCTGCTCAACAGATTTTACTTCCGGTTGGTAGAATACCATAGAGAATGATAATTGTTGGAGTATGACGTCCATATAATTATGAGTGATGCCGTAGAGGAGGGCTTCGGAAATTTCAGACTTTTGGGGTTCAATAATGTGCGTCTACGATAAGCACACGGGCCTTAAGCATTTTCACCTCCATCTAAATTGAGGCCAGAATTATTCAACCTCGCGACTTGTGGCACAGCAGCCGAGTGCCTTTACCACCATAGACTATGGGGGCCGGTTACAATAGCATTTAATGGGAATCGCATTATTCCTGATTATTATCGGTCACTCGTGTGCCGCTCAGTTATAAAATTCCATGCAACAGAGGTTTGGTACGTTAAAAAATGTTACGCGGTCGACTGTGGGCGGCAGCCCGAACATCCATACGTAAAAGTTTTGATCATTCGTGCTTAATTGTGAACCCCAGTGAAGAAACAGAGTAGGCTTTATGTCGGAGTACAACAAACGATAGTGACGCACCAACGTAGTTTGCAGCAAACAGAAGTAAACGCGCTACCTAAAGATGTCAGTTGTACGTTGACGAGACGGATCTATTAATCACGTAGTCGAGTATAATTAGAGTTGTAGAACGGCTGCCCCTACTATCAGCAACATCATTCTGAGTGCGCCGATTCTCGTCCGATCACCGAACTAATGCGCTCGGTCAGTACTAAGCGGGGAGACCACCTGGAAATCGCTGATGGCTTCATAATTTTGCTCTTGATATCTTTTACTTGCGGAGAAGAAGTACAGAAAGAAGAAGGGCGTCCTTAACCTTTGCGACATCATTGGTTTTACATTTCATCACGCGCACATGAACGTATAGTGAACCGAAACTTGATGCGTGCGCACACGGTTTTAAATGTGGCACCGAGTGCGCATGCTAACATCTTTTTATTTTTTGCTCTCTTTTTATATACTCTTTTTCTTTGTTTTAGAGAAAAAAAAGGAAAGAAGAGAGAGGAGTGGGGGCGTTATTTACCCTTTCCATTTACTAGTTTCATCATGTGAACAGATACGTATACAGAAATGGAAGAATTAAAATGCGTGTAATGAGTGGATACTGTGCGTGCGCACTCGTGCATAAATTTCGCGGTATTCGGAGTTCAATCCTTAATGTCTCTGCTCGAGAGATTTAAGTGAGAGTTGGTAGAATTGCATTAGGAATTATAATGATTGAGGTTTAACATCCTTATGATTATGAGAGATGCCGTAGAGGTGGGCTTCAAAAATTTCGTCCTTTTGGGGTTAATCAGCGTGCGCCTAATTCTAAATCAAGGACACGGGCCTCAACCATTCTGGCCTCCATCGAAAATGCCGCCGCGATTCAACCACGTGAAGTGCGGCTCAGCAGGCCAGTGCCACTTGACTACCGTAGCGGGTTACACTGTCATTGTTGGGCCTCCAGGTACGACCTGCTTTATAACGGTCAATCGTGTGCACTCAGTTATGAAAGCCTACGAAAGAAAATGTTTGTAGGTTACGGAAAGTGACTTACGCGCACGGCCGGTGGCGGCAGCCCGTAAGCGCACACACGTAGACGTTGCCGCATTGGTGCTTGTGCGCCCCTGCGAAGAAACAGAGTAGGTTTTCTGCCAAAGCACAACAGACGACAGTCATGCACCTACGCCGTTTTCCGCCAAAATAATTTAATGCAAGGCATTAGCCATCAATGTCAACTTGGCGAAAAGCTGTGGGTCGATATGATCACCCCCCCCCCAAAAAAAGAAAAATTCTGGCTACACCACTGGCTCGTTGCACCAAGCACCCATTTATTTATCTGTTATCAAAGGCAGCCGCCTGGTTTGAGCGTCATGCAAAGCTTGCGACTAACATTTCCGTGTGCATTGCCTCTATACGTTACGCTAGTAATGGCCTTCGTTATCGCTTTCAGAGAATTCCACAGCTCGGGGTGCAATTCTTCGTTGAACAAATTTTCGGTGGTGCCAGCTCTTATATGTGGCATGACGAGGGCACTTCAGTATGAAAGACTTCTTACAGTCGAGCTCTACACACTAAAGAATACAGTCAGCGGGCTGTCGCTGCCGTAGTAAACAGGCCACTAGAGACCGAGACGGTGCTCATGCGCCCCCACCCCCTCTCGTCACCTAACTCTAACGTAATTTAAATTGTGTGGGGCAGAATTAAATCATCTCCTTCTCACCGTATTCTCCACGTCAACTATGTGGATTACCTTTGGGCTTCCGTAAGAGAGGGAGCAGCTTAAGCGTGATTCATCCTTCGGAAGCTCTGTACAGGCCTCCGCCTGCAAGGTTGAAGAACTTACTCGACGCTGGAGGCGACATCACCCTATACTGGACGAAGCTTTTCATTCTACTAACGTTAAGAGGCCGTAGATCTGGCCTGGTTTATGTATTGTCACAAAAATAAGACGAATGAATTTGCTCTTTCGAGATTACCCTAATGTATATCTTTACTCACTTCATTTTTCATGCATGCACATATTGAAGAAACGCAGTATTTTTCATAAAAGTGAATGTTATCGCAGTTCTTAATATGAAGCTTCCTCATATGATGCTTCAATATTCAAAAACTTACACGATTTAGAACGTTAACACTGATACTTGCCGGGATGTAGCAAGCCAGAGCCAGGACATCATAAGGAATCACGCCGTATTGATCCTTCGAAATTATTTCATCCTGTAGTGTTTTTCTAACTCGCTACGATGGTATTGGGCCCGAGGACATTCCATGGCGCCACTATGTGGAGACGTCCATGTGACGTACGTGGTTGAATTGCTCCGCCACCCTCTCGCGCGCAGCCCGCAGCCGCTTTCGCGTCTCCTCTTTTTATTATTATTTTCGTGGTACTTCACTCAATGGAATCAGTAAAATACTGCCGCAGCTTCATGACTGTACAAAAATATAAATAACTGCCTGGAAAAGTTTCACGATTTTCGTAATGCCTGAATGCCCACGTCGTCTGCTATGGCCAACTGAATGAAAACCACGGGTGCCGAGCGCGCCACCTCTGTAAAAGGTGGCAACTCATTTGGTGTCGAATTGAAGTATCAAATGGGTAATAACGGTAAAGAAACTTATCTTTGCTGCAAGAAATGCGTGCAACCACGCTACTTCTTGCAGTGTGGGTTTGCGTCTAAAGAGGGGTACGGTCGACATGACAAGCATGCGCGAACTACAGCTTTGTTTTGCACACAACCCTACGGAGCACAGCGCAAGTAGATTATGCGCTTTGTGGGAAGCAACACAGCCTTTTTACAGCACAGCCGTAGCCTTTATGTTATCATTGCGGGCGATGTGAGAATCACGCACGCACGTGCCTCATTCAGACTTGTAACGTTTCTTTGAGGCACGATCCTAATGTTTATTGCGCAAAATTTTTATGGTAGTCACACGCTGCACATTCGATTGCCATCGAGCCACACATGGGTGAAAGTTATTAATGATTGTTCAAGCTCCAGAGCTTCTTTAAAAATGTAAATCATAATAAAAATGCGATCAGGCAGCCATATTATTTAGCGTCCTTGAGTATGCATGCTTCGATGTCTTGCGTACGGTGATATAAACGGCAATTTCATGTTTCAGTGAAATTGCCAATATGCAGTTTTTTTTTCATTTTACAGCTTAATTCATGAGCTGTGTTACATTTCACCGCAGCTCTTAGATGAATTAGGTCTCGAAGCTGACCAAGTTTACGCCTGTAGATCAAAACAACATTGACAGGAAGTGACAGTGGCTATGGGCGCATTCTTCAGACGTAATCTATAAGCAAGGTGTTAGACCTGTGAGCTGAAGTCGCAGACAGCAGGGGCGTTGGCAGAATTTTTTTTTCAGACGGGGCACCAGCTTGATTATACACTTGGGCCCGAGCAGTCAGAGGTGGTACACCATTATTTTGTGTGCATATACCATGGGATTATTTTTGTTGAGGGGGGGGGGGGGGCACGGGCTTCGTGTGCCAGCCTCTGGCTACGCCACTGGCGGATGGAAACCCGTGTGGGCGGGTACACAAACGGGGACGGACGACCGAGGAGGAGGATAGTGGTGACGCAGACTGCGGTAAAGGTTACCTTGGCGAGAGAAGCAAGCTTCAGCAAAGAGTAGAGCGGCACATGTAGGATGTAAGAAAGGAGGTTTCGTCGAACGAGCTGGCCGATTACGCAGAAGCAACTGGGCATGAAATAGACCGAGATAGGGTGAAAATAGCAAAAATAAAGAGAAAAGAATCGGACTTGCGGGCTGTCTTGGCCCTCTGTCAATTCAGACAACGGCCCACATTTTTCAAGTTAATAACGGCAACTTTTCCCACGTGTACGCTTATACGTCCTATTTTAAGATATACATATTTGGACCGTTTCACATTCATTTTTCGTTGTGAATGAGGCTCCCGTGCGGAAACGGAAACGATCTGTTTTTATGTGAACATTCGTGGTCTGTGCTCATTTTAACCCCATGTGCTCGAAATAACAACCACAACAAAGAAGGAAAAGTGGCAGTGGCATCGCATACGAAGTGAACTGTGGCACACCGCCGGTAACTTTTATTGCGACTTTTCACATTGTGTAGTCTTCAGAAGTCCACGCGCTATAAGTCAGAGCAATACAACGCTGTTAGAAAATGAAAACACCGCCAAGTCGCGGCTAAAACAGCGCATCCAACCACCAGCTTTCCTTCGCCAGAACGAGGCGAAATCACATGATCACACCCTGCACATCACAGCGATTGCAGCGCTGGCGCCTCCAGTGGTGGGCCTCGCACTCAATAGGGGTTATGGTGCTCGACTGCTGACCTGCAGGTCACGGGATCAAACCCCGGCCGCGGCAGGCTCGTTATCGATAGAGGCTGTAATATTCTAAGCCCGTGTACTTTGACTCGAACCCCAAGGTGGTTGAAATTTCTGGAGCCTTCCACTGCGTCGGTTCCACCACTCTTCTTCGATGTTAAACTCCTACATTTATTGCTATTGAACGTTTAATAACACGATTTTAACTATAATCGCAGGTCTTTTCATTGTATATCACCTTTAATCGAAATTCCACTACTGTGGATTTGAATCGCATCATTTCAGAACTGGTGAGATGCCACAGCTAGAAACCAGCTGGACCTTTTGTGTGCCTGCTGAATACCTGAATAGGCGCCGGCAAAACAGAGCGGCGGCATGAGTCGCTCCACGGAAAAACGAAAGCGCTCAGCAAGCGCAGGGACGGTAATAGCAGACGAAACCCGACTGGTCCCTACCAGCAAGATTTGCTTTGGTCCAGCATGGTAAATCATCAGTGGCCAAGCTATCCATGCTTGCAAACTTATTAGAGGCCAAAGAGTGTATGTGCTTGAGAAGTGTGACAAGCCTACCATTGGCCAAACACAGGAAGGCCGTGCTTGGAAAATCATCCGAAACACCCCTTTCCATGGTTGGCACTGTGTTGGAATACCATGCAATAGCCAAGCAAGTTCTTGGCATGGGAGCCAAGCATTTTGGCCAATGCAATTTCTGGCTCATTTATTTTAGTGTTTCTCTTGGCTACAGTTTGTTGCCCGGCTTCTTTTTTCTAAATTTTTCGTGCCCCCCTCCCCCTCCACGAGAAGTAACAATATAAATATTTTTAGTGCTTCAGGTTTATTTTACACGCAATATATAGAAGACAACATGAAATTTTTCCATTTCACGAACTCTTCTGATTCTGAAGTGTTGCTTGGGCTTCTCTTTAAGTCATCTGTCGTAGCGGCATGCTTTCTCGCATAGGTGCATCTTCTTGATCTGAAGCAAACATGAGCCATCCTTTTGCTACGTCCGAAACAGCTGCGTCAGTTTTGATGAACAGGGTATGTCTCATCTGGAAAATGGGAGAAGAAAAAACATCATGAGGTCTTTTTCTTTAATAATCTATCTCTTAGGCAACCGCTTTCATCATTTTTCAACAAAACAAAGAGTAGGAACATTTGTTGGGAAACTAATTGGTTATGCATGATTATGAGGATGACAGCACCTGCACAGATGGGAAGAAAATACTTGTTGGACTGCATGATGCATTTTAATTACTAAAGTAGTGTGCAGTCATGACACATCCTCATTATTACAAAAAAATGAAGACAAACAATTAAATAATCCCTTTATCTTCGCACAATCTAGATTATATGTTCTCTGAATTGAAAAAAGGTATTTTTTTTACTGATAGCATTCTGGAAGCAGCATTAGCACAGAAGCACTGTTTAGTGTCCTTGTTTTTTTTCTTGTAAGTACGTACCTTTATATTTATAAACACTAGTTACTGAGGTAGCCAATGAACCTTTATTTACGAAGGTTATTTTTGTCGTGTAGCTTCTGTTGTCGATGCTTTATTTCATTTCAATGCTCAATATTGAGCACTCCTGCCGCTTAGTTGTGCAGCCAACTGTTTAAACGTTGAAATTGGTTATGTACTCTGACTACCAGCTCCCACAAATTGGCAAGCCGATAGAACAGGTAATAAGATTATACAACATTTAAGTAGTGAATATGGCGGCAATGAAACTGTTTCAACGCTCAATCTTGCTCCAGATGGCAGAAGTTGGTTTTTTTTCAGGAGGGCAGCATATATAAACTAAAAAAACAATTGTATAAGTAGGTCAACTTTTCAAACAAACATCATTGATGCGGTATGTGCAATATTTTGGTCCTAGTGAAACATTTTGTAAAGAACAGCAACCAAAATACCACAGCATTAAGAAGTCTACATAACAAAAAGCCAAAAAGATGTTGCCAATGAAAGGCGAAGCAAAACCAATTTATTTGTTTTCTGTTGATGCTCACCAAGCAGAAGCAGCAGCACGTTTGCAGGCTTTTAAATAGAAAATTGTTCTCGGCGGCCCAGCAGTGCT
Source organism: Rhipicephalus annulatus (assembly GCA_013436015.1). NCBI lineage: Eukaryota > Metazoa > Arthropoda > Arachnida > Ixodida > Ixodidae > Rhipicephalus > Rhipicephalus annulatus. The sequence continues at coordinate 123,053 of WOVY01001500.1, forward strand.
TCTTTGTAACCACATTAGTACAATATGATGGAGCTTTTTGTGCACAGCGTATTCAATGCTGCGGACGTTTTCTATGAACAAATAGCTGACCTGTAAAAAAAGCAATACAGTAATTGGAAAGCTCATAATTGTAACACATGTTAAGAAGCTTTGAAAAAGTCTTACTATATGCAGTTGTTGTGGTGCCAACAGAAGGATAATTTTGCTATAACAAAACAGCATCAATTCATCAAAATATTCATTGCACATTCTACGAAGTACTTGAAGGGCTGACAAAAATATGCCTTGGTTGTAAAGAATTGTGATTAAAATTCTCGAAACCCAGTAAGTATTAGACCCTATTATTTCTTGCACACAGCATTTTTGGTGTAAATTTGATAAAGTTTTTGTTGGACAACTGGAAGAATCGTGTGTTTTTGTGTAATTTTTAAATAGTCTGACAAGTGGCACTCACTCCACGCAAGAAAATGGAACAGATATACGTTACTAATAATACATTTAGCTGATGATAGATCATTTACGACAGATTATACAAAAAAAATTTGAAGAACGCATTACCGTGATTCAGAACATCGTCACTCGCCAACGTTGCGTACTTTTCCAACAGCTGAAATGACTTTTTCAATATCGGTAAATCAAATCCCGAAGTCGCTGAAGTTAAAACTTTATCATAACATTTTTTTTCTTCAAAAGTAGTATCCCACTAAAGTAGACCCAACAATAGCGAGGAACCTTACTGAGTCTAAGCATTATGTAAAAAAAATATAATACAGGCGCGGCTGAATTTGGATGGTAGATGACCAGTGACTTTCTGGCATTCGGCACCAGCATTCATATCTATTTTACCTTTTAAGCATGACCACACGCACAAGTTTATAATTTCTAATTAATGAATAAAGCACTGGCGTTAAAACCCTAAATCGCATGGCGCATTAGCGAGATGCACTCGTCGTCAGTGACTGGCAGTTTTCACTTGTAACAAGAGACTGTAACTACGCCATGTGATGTGCGATCTCGCCGAGACGAGCTAGGAGTATACAGCTGGGACTACGAAGCGCCCGCTTCTTAACACATGCGCTATTTTGGCCGCCGTAAATCTGACAGCCGATTGGCATATTGCACTGAGAGAACAAGGGCAAATACAAGTACTGCTGATATTTACTCAACCTCTATTTTCACTTGAATAAACAGCTCGTCCCTGCAAGGCTGTGACATCCATCAACGTGCGAACGAGGTGAAGACGGCGCGCAGTCATAGACGTAACACACGGTGGAATGTGGAAGCGAGCACAAACGGTGCATGCGTGTATACTGGCTTAAAGCTAAATGAATTGCAATATTTTTGATGACCTTTGTACTACTACGTATGTGCTTTAGAGCCGTTCCACTTTGTGGGCTTCTGAAAATTGCCTGTCTGGATGATTTGGTAAACTATTTTCTTAAGCGCAGTAGGGCTGTGCATGGACCAAACAGCGCGCGCGCGGTAAAGTGTGCAGTTTAAACGCCACACAGCGCACTTGCTAGTACACGTCGCTCCTTTGGATAAAAAAAAAGGGTATTCTGTAGAGAAGCCAGTACGAACTGAATATATGACCGGAACAAATGAGCGTCCGTGGCTCTTCGGTAGCTGTTCATCTGACTTTACGACAAAGCGACCAAAGAAACAGACACATCCGTTCGAACTACTTTACATTTTTACCGCTTGCACGTGTTCGCATGCCACGAATTTCTGTCGAATAGATATATAATACACAAACGTCAGAAGGCTAGATGAATAGGCAAATTCAGTGAGTATTGGCCAGTAACCACGGTTTAAGTCAGGAAAGCCCTTGGCCTCCATGTTAAATATCACAGGTAATTTGCAAAACTTGTGTTTCGTTTTAATTATTGAGAAGGGCAAACAACTAAGAGAAACGCACACTTTAAAAAAGAAGACTTGAGGCTTTCGCTACCATCTCGCCATTATTTTGCTTGCAGGCCACGCGCTTTTCGGTCATGCTGTCCGGGCATTGGCCAATGATAACGGAAGCCGGTGGGAATCCAAGCTGTTCCTAATCATCGGTCCTCGGCCACTGTGGCCGTCGCTGCTGTGACCTGGTGAGAATAGCTGGTATGCTATATTCACCCGGTCAAAATAAACGGTATTTCACCCAACTTGGCTTGGATCTAGGTGAATTTGTGGAACATTGCGGCTTTTCGTCAATGTTTACAACGCCGGTTCAGGCAACCTATATGGAAGCTTTTCTTTTGATGAAGGCACATCGGGCGTATTTTTTTTCGTGTTTATGGTCGGCTTGGTGTTCACGTCGTTGGCGCACACTGTGATTGTGTTTGTCGTTGCAATGTGCTTTGTGAACGTGAATAGTTAGATTGTGTTCGCGTTTGGAACCACTAAATTTTGTGGTTCACCTAAGCTTGCGTGAAGGTCACAATGTCTAGGACTCGTGAACCTGTTTCAGTGCTCTTTGACATCCGTGATATTTACTTCTGTTGTGTGTGAGGTGGTGACGATGTGGTAGTCCGTACGTGTTGCCAGTTTTGCTGGGTGCGCCTGTAGTTTTATGGTTTGCGCGGCCGTTCAGCAACCTGCTCAGATTATTGCACTTGTTCATCGAATACTTCATTTTACATGCGTTGTAGCATCGAACTCGTATTAGCCGAGCTGTTAAATGCGCGGTACTTTAACCACTACATCATTCAGAAAAGCTGCCGACCATTTCTGATTTCAAAGTACAGGCATCACACAATATAATTTCTATGGCTATGCAGTCATCAAAGTTTCTTGATTGCGTTAGATGCGTGCGAAGATAAGTCAATCACGGTCCATAAATTCAACTTCGATAGAAAGTGCCAATGTTACACCCGCATGCTCAATCAAGCCTCGTTATTCGCTTCCATGGCTGCACGAGCGATGAAAAAACATTTGACTCTGAGCGTGCGGCTAGCACCCCAGCGTTTCTGCGCATGGAGCAACATATGGGGCTGCGGACTAGTTGGTATTTCATACTGCAAACTGCTCAGCGGTAAACACAGCAGCACAAGTGAGACGAGAATTAGCGCCGACATCCAACTGAAATTTATCTCAACTCCCGAATGTGTTGCCTACACCCGAGATAACAACATGCTTATGCTGAAAACGAAAAAATCGAAGTAAAGCATAAAATTACAGAGACCACAAAAAAACAAAAAGCGGGGACATGGAACATGCCAATGAATTCAGGTAAGCCAGTTCTTTGCAGTCGAAAATATTGAAGGTTCTGGGTGCCATCATGAGGATGAGTTATAAGAACTTGTGTTTTGTCAAACAGGCACTGGCAATTGTATTTCTAATTATGAGAATCCAAAGAAACGTCTCTATCCATGTAGTTTACTTTTTGCAAATTTCCCTGTAACCGTATGTTTAGATACTTTCCCGTTTTACCAATGCACTGAATAAGCAATCTCATTTATGTGATTGAACTTGTGATGTTGAAAGAGCTTTGAACCATAGCCAATCTATGCACGGCAAAACTTTGTTGACTGTGCAGGAGGCATCGATTACAGCATATCTTGGTTCTGTGGACACAATTATGTGGGTCAATGAGACAAGTGCCTAAGTATGTGGTTGCAGGAACATTGTCAAAAGGTAACAACTATAGACAGAGATGGTTCTTTGGCTTCTGATTGTTGAGATTGTGATTGCCAGCCTCTGTTCGAGAAAACGAAAGCTATTGCAGCTCACCTTTACGATAGCACCAGGATTATCATTGAGGCTGCATTAATAGCTAAAGGAAGCTGGTGACATTAAACCTTCGATGTTCCTATCTGTTAAAGAACTGGCTTACCTGTATTCATCATCATGTGCTATTTTGCCTTAGTTTTTTTTTACAGTTTGTTTCAGTGCACTTTCACTTAAGTTATTTTTTCTTACCATAAGCATGTTAATATTTTGTATGTGGGCTATATATTGTATGCTGTGTAAAATTTCAGTTGGAAGCTTGTGCTTGTCCTCGTGTCACTAGTGTTGCTTTATCTGCAGTTGTGCTGACTATTTTCCAATCTCTGCACAGATGCATTGTATGCATTGAAATCGACACAGCGAAAAAACGAGGACGCAGGAAGAACAAATACACATCACTGCGCCATCTCCTAACTAACCTTTTGCGAAAGCACACCATCAGAAGGAAACCGAAAGTATCAAACTCCCCTGATCTGGTGGACGACAATCACAAAGTTTAGTCCTGAAAAGGCTAGCATGGTGCAGAAATTTGATGTGGAGGAGGGGGTGAAAAACGTCAAGTCATGTAATTTGAAAGGCCTTTTTACCGCATCCTATATATGGGACATTTCTTAGAGAGATTTGTCATTAAAATTCGAGAGAGATGATGATGATACCGACATTCAGAATGGCTAAAACACGGATGCTGATTACAAAATAAAGAACATTTACTTCGTTGGTATGTTCTGGCTGCATGGGGTGCTTGTGGAACAAAAGCTTTAGACCAAGTACATCTGTGTGATTTGCCTTAGCACGTTATTAAGAGCAAGAGGCAAGAAATAAGTGCGAGTGAAATTTAGCGAAATGACACAACTTTCTTCCTTGTAAAGTGCGCCCCGCCGCGGTGGTCTAGTGGCTAAGGTACTCGGCTGCTGACCCGCAGGTCGCGGGTTCAAATCCCGGCTGCGGCGGCTGCATTTCCGATGGAGGCGGAAATGTTGTAGGCCCGTGTGCTCAGATTTGGGCACACGTTAAAGAACCCCAGGTGGTCAAAATTTCCGGAGCCCTCCACTACGGCGTCTCTCATAATCATATGGTGGTTTTGGGACGTTAAACCCAACAAATCGATCGTTCCTTGTAAAGTGCAAAACAGCTGCTGAAGTTCTGAACATTCTCGTTTGATGCCTTGCGAAATTTAGCCACGACAAAAGAAGAAGTAATTGTATTCTTCTGCAGAGACGATCCTCATGGTCGATCGCAGAGCCTCGTCAGTAGGGTAAGAATATCGGCTTCAGAGTATTTTGTGCAGGCTTGGTCACTCAAGAAATGTCGGCGGGTCACGTTTTTCAGGCATTTGACCTAATCTGCAACCAGTGCCGAGTGTTGTTCTCACGTGATAACAATGGGACGAAAAACAGACAGATTTGCAATAGTGGTGCCAAGCCTCAAAGAAATGATACTGAACAAATTTCCTTCTTTTTGTGTTATTAGTCTTTTTTCTTCCTCTTTTTCTTTTTATCTGTTACTTCTGTCTTCTTTCCTACAATTTATTTTTGTCTCTATTTTAGATTCGATTCTATTTCTCTTTCTCACCTTTCTCCCTTGCTTTTTGATTCTGTTCCTTAATCATTCTTTCTATGCGACACCTTCTCCCTCCCCATATTTTTTCCTGTTCCGCACTCTCGCTTATCTTTTTAACCCCCTTGCACTCTACACTGTAAAAAGCTATCATGAATTTCGCTAGCGTGCCTGCATAGCCGTATGGTTGTTCTCAGATTGTCAGTACATAGATTTGAATGCCGTCTCGTTAAAATTTTTTATGCCAACATTTCGTTCTCTTTGCACTCATTCTCTAGTCCATCAGTCCTAATGCGTCCCATGCCGGACGTTTCGGCGCATGTGTCCTGGGAGCGAAGCACAGCAGGACAAAAATGAACAAGAGGCCTAAGAGAGCATGTGCCCGTTCATGACATGAATCGCATGCTTACACATTGGGTTCTCTCGGGAGAACCCAAGATGCACTTTGCATCCGTAAATATTGTTGCAAAACGAACTTCTAGTACAAATGAAAGAAGTTGTGCAAGGAATACGTAAAGGCGACAATCAACAGCATGATGTAAAACCAATGTGACAATCACAGATGTATTAGTTATAACAGCCGAGTTTATTGTATGACTTACCCCCGAATGCAGAGATGTTACTTGGCTCGCGACTTCGACTTGACTTGAGCAAGTCGGCGCGAAGCAAGCAGCGGACTTCAAAACGCCCAAGTCAGCTTTCGCGTTTCATAGATGCTCAGGCTGTCTTGCTTGGTAAAGTCAAGAACGAGCTTCAAAGCAGAAACACGCTGCTCGCCTGCTAACGAGGGTAATAATGAAGTTGCTCGCGTAAGGCACGCATTACACCAAAAAAAGACCATACGTTTTAAAATAACTATAAAAACGAAGGGCCACAAGCATATTCTTGCCATTTTACGGCTAACGAGCGGCACGTGGTGCCTGCTACCACAGCGATGCGCAGTGTTGCTTCTGTAAAGCGTTCGTTGCCCGCTGGTTTTAGTGGCCACCCAAATGCGGTGCGTTTCTTCATGGTTGCTTGTTTGGAGGCGAAACAAGCGTCGCGTTGGGTTCTTTCGTCGTTTTCTTTTGTTCTCAATCGAACGCCATGGCATGTATTTGTGCTGACCTGGCTTACGAGGTGACGCGATTTTCACGGTATTTGCCTTTCTGTTCGCCTGTGTGCATGCCTGTAATGGGCTAGGTCGCAGTTATTATGAAAAAAAAACAAGTTCTGGGAACAAATGTGATTCGTATCCTTTTGTTGAGCTTGGTAAACAAGAGAAAAAGCGGGGGTCAGGACACTGCCCTCAGCAGAATTCTGTCTCGCGGGATGCAGCAATGTATCGCTGCATGATGGTGATGCGGATAAAAAAACCCGTGATAGGGGCACCACTTTTTTATGTGTGTGTAATTTTACGAGGTGTCTCCTGACTGGAAGAGTACCAGAGTCTTGGAAGAACGCTAACATCATCTTAATACATAAGAAAGGAGATGACAAGGACTTGAAGAATTACAGGCCGATCAGCTTGCTCTCTGTAGTATACAAGCTATTTACAAAGGTAATTGCTAACAGAGTAAAGAAAACATTAGAATTCAGTCAACCAAAGGAACAAGCAGGATTTCGAACAGGCTACTCAACAATTGACCACATTCATACTATCAATCAGGTAATAGAGAAATGCTCAGAGTATAACCAACCACTATACATAGCCTTCATAAATTACGAGAAGGCGTTTGATTCAGTAGAAATATCAGCCGTCATGCAAACACTGCGGAATCAGGGCGTAGATGAAGTATATATAAACATTCTGGAAGAAATCTACAGGAGATCAACTGCTACCATAGTGCTTCATAAAGAAAGCAACAGAATACCAATCAAGAAGGGTGTAAGACAGGGGGACACAATTTCCCCAATGCTATTTACCGCGTGCTTACAGGAGGTTTTCAGAAGCCTAGATTGGGAACAGTTAGGGATAAGAGTCAATGGAGAATACCTTAGTAACCTGCGCTTCGCCGATGACATTGCATTGCTGAGTAACTCGGGAGACGAATTGCAACTCATGATTACGGAGTTAGACAAGGAGAGCAAAAAGGTGGGTCTTAAAATTAATCTGCAGAAAACGAAAGTAATGTACAACAACCTCGGCAAGGAGCAGCGCTTCGAGATAGGTAATAGTGCACTTGAAGTTGTAAAAGACTATGTCTACTTAGGGCAGGTAATAACCGCAGAGCCGAACCACGAGATTGAAGTAACTAGAAGAATAAGAATGGGGTGGAGCACATTCGGCAAGCACTCTCAAATTATGACAGGTAGATTGCCACTATCCCTCAAGAGGAAGGTATATAACAGCTGTATCTTGCCGGTACTTAGCTACGGAGCAGAAACCTGGAGACTTACAAAGAGGGTTCAGCTTAAATTGAGGAAGACGCAGCGAGCAATGGAAAGAAAAATGGTAGGTGTAACCTTAAGAGACAAGAAGAGAGCAGAGTGGATTAGGGAACAAACGGGGGTTAAGGATATCATAGCTGAAATCAAGAAGAAGAAATGGACATGGGCAGGGCATGTAGCGCGTAGACAGGATAACCGCTGGTCATTAAGGGTAACTGACTGGATTCCCAGAGAAGGGAAGCGGGTTAGGGGGAGACAGAAGGTTAGGTGGGCAGATGAGATTAAGAAGTTTGCGGGTATAAATTGGCAGCAGCAAGCACAGGACCGGGTTAACTGGCGGAACATGGGAGAGGTCTTTGTCCTGCAGTGGACGTAGTCAGGCTGATAATGAATGAATGAATGAATGAATTTTACGTAGCGTTGTGCTACAAGCGATGCCTTTCTGAGCGAGAAACAGCGCCCTAGACGGGACGAAAGGATAGACGAGGCACACGGACACAGCACCGAGTCGATTTTTTTTTACCGAAAGAGACGGAAAATGTCGTCGTGTTTTAGAAAAACAGAAATAGTTTTTGCGGTTACGGAACACTTCGGCGTTGTCGACACCGGGGCTATTAATACGCACGTGTGTGTAGTCGACACAACCTGTAACGCAAGGGAACTCGGCCACTTCATAACAGTCCGCCGGCTGCGGAAAGCGCACCAGCATCGCGTACAGGCGCTTTGCGATGAGTAGCGTAACTTTTCCGACTGCACGGCACACTGTCGACTACGGAATGCGGACGAAATGTCCGGTGACTGGTTGGTATGTGCCAGCGCTGTAAAACCTGAGAGCCATCAGTAGCTGTAACACTGGATGCACGGGCTGTCTTGGGTTGTCCCCACTTTCACGGAGCGGCAACATAACGAGCAGCTGCCCCACGGCATTCTTCATGAATCTGTACCTAGCGTGGAATTGTTGCTCGTCGTACAACTCCATCGGATTTCCTTGGTCACGTAAAGCGGTTCCAAGAATCTTCGGCAGGCAGGGCGCCTCAAAAAATGCTACGCTTATGGCAAGGCAAGCAAACTCAAAAGCGGCTACCTTTCACGCGACGTCCATTCGAGAGGTGGCCATGTTGGAATAACGCACGAAGTCGCTTTCAAGCTAGCCCCGCAGCTGACTTGAAACTTGCCCTGACTTCAACCAAGCCAAGTCGCTTTCAAGTCATCCGCAAGTAGAGGTGTGCGCCGAGGCGATTTCGACCGGCGGCGGCGTGGGGGTCGTCCAGAGTCGGCGGCGGCGGCGTTGTCGGCGCACGCCGGTTTTTTCATCGGCGGCGGCGTGCGGCATATTTTCGTCGGTGGCGGCGGTGTCGGCGGCGCAGGAACCGAAACTGAAAATTCAAAAGGCTCTTCTGCCACAGGTTACTGAATTCGTTGAAATTCAGGGATTTTCATCCAAATAGCATAAATGACACTACACAGATGTGTCGACATCCCGATGAATGCAAAGCGTTTTGTAAAATAGTTTTTACTTTGCATTCATAAAAAATGACGCGTATTTCAATCTATGTCCATGTTCTGCCGTAAATGTGCAGCACTTTGCTTTTTTTTTAAATTTAAGATGCAGCAGTTTGTTGTTGTTGTTGGCTACGTCATACTTTATGAAACCTTCTTTCATTGAACAATGAGCAAGCAGTGACGCACGTCACTCATTTCGCTTTTTCCGAATCCGATCTTATTTTTACACTGTACGCTGCACAAAAAAAGAAGCACCTCTGCTTCGAGTGTTCTTATTGCGATTGCATGAAACCGCTTTTTTGAGTATCTGTCATGCTTTGAATGTAAGTTTTCTTCAAACGGATCAAAATACCTACTTTTCACAATGTGAGAATCTTTTATGCAGCGGTATAGGATGCGGAAGGAAACAAATCTGCGCATTTATTCAACTAGTTCTCAGCACGGTGTCCAATGAATGAAGTGTAGACATGGGCGTGGGCGAGGCGGGTGGTGCAACACGGACACTTGAACCCTTCAAGCTCCACCAGAACTTGCTACCCACTCTAGCGACACCAACACGACCCGCTCCCTCAGTCGTGATGCAAGTTGAAAGAAGGGTTTGCATCTCCCCAAGACAAAAACCTGTCGATGGTCATATGTGCAGATGAGAGCAAATGCAATATTTGCTCAGATACACAGCCCATACTGGTCACGAGCTGGGCGTCCATTGACCACGCCTGCAGAGAACGTTGACTCCCCGACCCCTTGGTGTTTGGTCAGGGGAGGGGAACACCCCTTGCAAGTGGGCCCCATTAAAATTGCTCTTGAAAACGTCACAAATAAGAATGCTTGATAAGTATGTATAAAACATTCAACTTTTCAATGCTTTTTTTGTAGCGTGTTCACGTGCTCAATACCCATCAGATGTGTGAGAAATTGAAATAGCAACTGCCACTCTCGACTTGTTCCGGAAAAGACACAATAGAACAATGCAATTACGAGTGCTGAGAACCTTTGTTCTTTTGTATATTTAATTTCTAGGCATGATTTTAATTCCTATATAAACAAAAATAAAACCTGCAACATATTAAAAAAAGGCTGCTATTGCGAGATGTGTGTTGCAAGACGCGATTTTTCTAGACTTACGTCTCTGCAAGGCACATCTGGTGTCACAAAGTTGTAAGTGTCCCCCCTTTTCCCCACGACATCTCCCGATCCCCCCCCCTCCCTCTCTAATAAAAGGGCACCAATGTAGGCCTCCATAGGTCTCCATGATTGCCTACTGGCGCGCGGCGGGCCATTCCGGTGGCTAGGTCCAACAGTAGCGATTCCGACTTGCTTTATTGGAGGTGCTGAAGGATCAAGAAAAGGCCGATATTTGTAATTATCTTGAGAGTTCAGTGGTATTTTCTTCATGAATACCGTGGATTATTGCACCTCACTTTGTGTATAATGCTCCAATGAAAAAAAAATGGTTTCATCCTGTGTCCCTGCAGAGTCAGAAGCCATCACATGTGCAGGCATCATTAAGCTTCTATATGACATTGCTAATGTTCAGTACATTTGTACAAATAATTCTAGTTAATTGAACATTTTGAGTAGAATCCTTGCATGGGTTAGTATGTGTGAAACATAAATTTGAGATTTAAAATTATCATTGTGGGTTTCTGCAGCAAAGACACATTGATTAAAACTGATGACTCCGGAGCTACGGCAGAGGTAACATTCGTTCTGTTTTTTTTTTTCGGTTACGGTAACGGTAATGCGTTACCTTTTTATGTATCTATATATAACGTGGAGCCGTGAAACGTTCCCCTGTTTCTTATTTGAGTAACAAGTGAGATATTTAGTTACTTTTTACTGTAACGGACACATCACTAAATAGACTTACAGGAGTGATGTCGGCCCACACCGTCAGTTGTTGCGGTCTATAGGCTGGCTGAAAACATTACATGGATATATTCCTTTCACCCAGCACGTGGTAGGAAAGGGTCGCTCGACCATTGAGGATCTCGACCTTTCAGAAATACACAACAGCAACAGCTTCTTAATGATATGCATATCATCCCACCGAAGCGTGCACTTCGTTTCGTTAATATTTACAGTCAACGTGAGTGCTGTCGTCACGCCGTATGTTTTAGGTAGAAATTTAGCCTACTCAAAATACCTAAAGACGTCGATCCACCTTGCAACGTGTGGCCACCCGCTGACGGTTCTGTATGAAAATGGCATCCACAGTGAAACATGTTGCATCTGCTGAAATTTTGTCGCAACATTATTATACTGCCACGCTCGCTTGTATTTTTATGTCACTGTCCTGCGCAAAGGCACTGCCGTAGTGGTTCAGTAGCTAAGGTACACGGCTGCTGACCCGCACGTCGCGGGATCAAGTCCCACCTGCGGCTGCTTTATTTTCGATAGAGGCGAAAATGCTGTAGGCCCATGTGCTGCGATTTGGGTGCATGTTAAAAAACCCCAGGTTGTCAAAATTTCTGGAGTCCTCCACTGCGGCATCTCTCATATACATGTGGTGGTTTTGAAACGTTAAACACCACATATTAATCAGTTGCCTTGCGCAAAGGACGCTTGGCTGTCTGGGAAAACTCTACATTATTTTAGAATCTTCTGATAAGCTTGAGACACCTACGATATGGATGCTACATGTATAAATGGTGACGTACCTTCTTGCAGATCATTTTACCGACAACCAATGCTCTTATTACCGCTATATGTGTAAAGCACGAATTTCTAGTACTTTGCACTTTCCTATGTACATGTTCACTCAATAAAAAGTGTCGTCTTGAGCAACCCACGTACCATATTCTTTGCCGCCGCAACCACGTGACAATGCCGTAAGTGAAATGAGAACGCTGAAATGATCGATACAAAACAGTGAGATGGGGCGTAAGTGCACGCCCAAGTTTGATTTGAGATGCGTATACCACAAGCTATTTTCTTCTATAGAACCAATATGATGCGGATTTGTTAAATTACTGTGAAGTTGAATGTCAAGAAAGGAAGAACACGAACTTGGAAAGAGACAGTGGAGACGAAAAGTGATAGGTATTCACGTAAAGTTTGATCGGTCATTCCACTATCTCAGGTGTATTCGAAAAATGTCGCGCTGATTTACTCTATTGAAAGCAGTCTATTGCGAAAATGTTTTGCAGCAAAAAATATTTTTATATGTGACCAAAATTCCGGCTATAGGATGGGCCCTATATCGAGTCCTAAGATAAAAGCACATTTACTGAGTGAGTCTATGTGGGCTCCATTTATTTGGCCGACCTATTGTTCCGAATATTTAAAACCTCCCACGATGGCATGCCTTGTTGTCGTATTGACGTTCCGGCTTGTAAAGCCGAAAATTTTATTTTTAAATTACAAGACTGTTACTATCTCCCCCTCCCCGGAACTCGTTCTAGGGTTAGTCCTTTGATAAAAACCAGTCATATATCTTTAAAAAATGCTTGGATATTAACTATTCATAACTCTCATTTACGGATGTGGAAATGAAATGACCATCACTAAATGACTGATGAGGTGAAATATTAACATTAAAAAGCATAGTAAACGTGACTAAAAAGCTAATTCTACAAAAACAATGTAACCTGAACTAATGAAGTCACCACACATCTAAAACCTCATGCAATGTATATTGCATACCTGCAAGGTGCAGTTATTCAAGCACTTTTTGCACTGAAATTTGGTCACAGAGTTAATCCCGTTCACGGTGGTGCTATTTTTAATTTTAACGGTTGAATATCTAACGAAGCATTAGGAAGTTCTTTGCATGAAACACGTATTTTTTGCGATGTAATTGATCATTGTATACATTGTGCTGATACGAAGTTTAATGCAGGTGATGTGTTTATAAAGTACACCGTTCGGTGACTGTGGTAAAATAGAAACAGCAATTTATGTTAATTCGTGCTACAAAACTCACGTGACCTGCTCCCAGAGAATAGAAGAATGCATAACGAAATGCTTTACTAATGAACGGAAGAATTAAATAATTATCGGTCTTTAATGTTGTTTCTGTAGTCCAATCTACAAACGTTCGTATTAAACTAGCATGACGGTACGAAGGTATGGAATTGGGTTCTGCAGCATGTTGTGACGCATGTGGCACTGCCGGTCACATTTATTACGTGACATCGGAATCCACACTGAGCTTGATCTATGATTATGTACCTAATTAACGGAGTATAACTGCTAAGCTCCGGTTTCATTATTATTGTGGCTTCAAGGACGAGAAAGCAGCACGATTCGCGAGCAATCGAGCACCCATACTGTTTTTCTATTGCGTTGAACTGCTTGTGCCATCAGACGACACTTCAGTTTTTTCTTGAATAATTGTGGCGATTGGGAAAGTTGTGAGGGCCAAACAAGACGTTAACAAGAACGAGAGAGACAGGACAGATGCTTGTGAACGTCATGTGGAAGCATTAGTTTGCCCTCAAAATTTCCCGATAGCAATGCGCCATCTGGCTGAAATTCAAGTTGTGTTAAAATGTTGCAATGGCACAGACCATGGGCTTTTGTCATGTCATTTGCTACCAGTTAAACAGCGGCGGCGTACTTTAAGGTACCATGAAAATTGTCGCGGTCATATTTCAAGAAGGAAGGAGACAGAAACGCACCGTTCATGTCGTACGTGATCCTTTATCACTCGCGGAAGTAAATTTATTGGTCGAAGAATTCTGTTACCTCTCGGCAATCAGAGAGGCTTTTAATTCTCGAGTCTCTTTATGAGATATTGCTGCCATCTTTTTCCAACAGGCTTGCAATTCTGTTGTACTGACACAACATAGCAATGACCGTGTTTTTGTAGATTTTTTTTCGTTCCCATTTAGACACTTTTCCATTCATAGACATCTTTGAAGCGCGTAAGAACTTCCCGTCACCCCTCACACGTCGTTGCATTCGCCCAGTCCACATTGCAAAAGGCTTGATGGCAAAGTTGTTTCCACGCTCAGGTTTCTCGTACCGAAGCTTTCGCGCTCTTTGTGCACTTCAAGGAATGCAGAAAGACTACAAAACAACGCAACGAGCTCTACACCCTGCCATCGGGACTGGTATGGGGCAAACTTGTTGCGAGTGGTCTCGCAGTGTTCTGCCATTGTGCTTCGTTCGCTGTTCCGTGAGCTCAAGTTTGGTCGACACGCGGCGTCGTCGCGGCGCCATTGGTGTCGTGTTTCCCGTGTCTTTTCTTATACACAGTGTTCTGCGAATAAATGCCTGTGTGTAGCCGCTGGTGCCGAGATCGCGGATTACGTTTTTCCTTCTTTCCTTCCGCAGCTGTGGTGACAATTGGTGGTTAGATTATCGGTTTTTTCTTTACTTATTTTAGTTTTCTCGTTTAGCTAGTTTTCTGTATTTTTGCCCAAGGAAGGTGATCCAGAATTTTTTCTTCTCGTGGGAATGACCATAGGTATCTGCGTACATGGTTGCAGCTCCACATTTCCAAGTTGTACGACTCGGACTGCCCTGCCGACCGCCCCTATTCTCTTTCTGCTCTAGCAGCCATGAGCGTCACGTTCTTCAAACCTTCTCCTCCTACCTACTTCTAAACTATTTACTCCACTCTCCCCTTTCCCTTTAAGGGACTGAGCCGTGGTCTCGCAAGGAAAGATAGTGTCTTTTTCTTTTTCTTCAACCACACATTCATCCATTCAGGGGAAGCTTGCATGCAGTAACTGGTTTGGAAAGCAGGTAAGGTTCGCGGAAAGTCACCTCACCTACCCTGATTTGTTCCGGGTCAACGCTCTCGAGGTGCGCCAAAAGAGGCGACAACACGAAAGTCATACTTCGAATTATTTAGGGCTGTTGGCTCCCCTCGTCAAAAACTCTTTGGACACGCCTGACTGACTGACGGCCTAGGAAGAGCTGTCGGAAATCGAGGCAGCTTGATTTGTTCGACGTGCCACGAGACGCGCTTAATAATTAGCCGAGAGGTTGGGATCCGTCGTCAGGTTTGTTTCCCACACTCTGTGGTACTTTCAAGTCTTCCACTCCCCCAGGCCCTAGCCTGCCTAGCGCTGCAGACCCTATTCTGCATGTGCGATGCAACGTTATTGCACTGTGCTGTGTTATGCGTATTATTGCATTATGACCTACGTTGTGTTTCTCTCTCGCCATGTGACGAACTGAACATGCATCCTTTCTATTTCCTGGGTAGAAAAGAAGGCAGTGTTTGACTTTCTCTCTCTTTCTCCTTCTCGTTTTTTTATCTTTATTCGCTGCGCCGTGCTCCCTGCTGGGCTGCAGAAATTAGGCGCCTTCTTCTAACCACTACCCCCACCATTTGGGGGACGGAGATGAAGACGACAATTTTTTTGGACTGCCCTGGACTGAATGGACATGCAATCTGTCCATTTACAGTGATCTGCAAGGCGGCTTTCCTGTAAGGTTTATTTTCTAGCCAGAACTATCGTTCACAGACTGCTTTTCTCCCTCATTGTGTCTTTACCTCTTCGAATTCCAGCGAATACACGCGAGCACGCGACTACAACAAAATGTCACCTCTCCAAATTCCAGCAAAGGCACGCGAGCACAACAAGCCCTCAAAAAGGTGAATGGCAAAAACAAAATGAGCGAGAAAAGCAGTCTGTGAACGAGAGTTTATGGTTGGAAAACTAACCTTACAGAAAAGCTGCCTTGCAGATTATTGCAAACTGTCTATTGTTTTCTCCTGCAGAGAATTTTAGGAAGACCACGGCTTAAGACGCGAGCACCGAGACGCTCTGAACCAGCTCTCAGAAGCTCTCATCAAGCTTCCATGATGCTACCTTGAGTGTGTAAATAGTGAACATAAACGTTGCTCTTATCAGCCCCTGCTACTCTCCTTGTTTTCTACCTGAGACTTGGCTAACTCCTTCGAACACATCACGAGCAAGCAAAAGGGCACGGAGTTGTAAAGATGAAAATGTGCAACATCACATCGCTTTTATTACGTGACATATTCGTTCTCCGCCGCATTCGCCCGATCGTGTCCACATATAACTTTCCAGTTTTATAGCGACGACACACCGTCGATTGCGGTCACGTCATTGAATGTCAATTAAACAGCGGTTGCATTATTTATTTGCAAATTACTTCTTCATAAAGTATGGAGAAGTAATTTATTATTTGGCCCCCTGAGGAGCTTTCTAACTTGATTTATTTTTTTATCAAGACTTGAATATAATATTAAGTTTTATTTGGTTGACTCTGAGCATTACCTTCGCAAGAGAAGTACATCTGTCAGCGACAATCATTCTTAACCTCTCCCAGTGCCAGTAGGTCGGTTCAAGTTACGTGATGAAAACCAGTTTGCTGAACTATGTCATATATGACATGTCGCGCAAATGTCGGTCTCTGCATTTTTGATGAATCCAGCCGTCTTTTGTAAATTGTCTACTGGCAAGTTTTTTAAATTTTGTTTTGTTCTGTTTTAAAACTTGTGGTCTCAGACAAGCCTATTACGCCTCTTCTCACCACTGGATAGCCGTTGTTACGCGCGGCGCCTGGGCCGACGGGGGAGGGCCGCGTTCTTTGTTCATCAAACAAGTCACCGAAGGGCTGCCAGCCTGCTGTCCGCCGTGTACGGTCCATATTAGCCGGGAAGTGAGGTGGCATTCCGACATCATAAGACGTTCGACGAGACGACCACAATGGTTTCTTGGTGTCACAGGTGCAGTGTGGTGGCCACGTTCCAATCAAAGAACTTGACTTGAGCGAGTGTGAGCGGCACCGTCAGAAATGGTGTCTCGCGATTCAACAGCGCATTCTGGACCATTCCCTGATTTCGTCAAAACGTACACTTTATAGTGAACCACCCAGCTCATCCGCAAGAGACCTCTCGCCCTGTCTGTACAGAATGTAATAAATCCTCTGTTAAGTTTGCCATCTTACTCCTGAGTGCACATGCGTTTTCTTTTCTTTCTCTCTACACGCCCTTTATTGCCCCTATTTCTCAACCACCAGTGCTAGGCAGCAAACCGGATGCCAAGATATGGTTAATTCCGCAGCCTTCCTTTCTCTCTCTTGCCATCTTACTGCCTTGGCATCTTCATCCCGGGTATCCAATGTCTTAAAAGGCCGGTACAAACAGATAAGTTAAAGAATAAAACAGGTGGTGAATATTTTCTGCAGCATGTTCAGACGCTGCATATAAGTGGTCATCCTCGAAAATTATCAACTTTAACACCACGGACAGGTGCTGATATACCCTGAGTAGGTTCGAGCATGTATTATGCCTTGACGCTTTTACTCTTGATTAAACTTCTCCCTTTTGATTTCATCCTTCGGGGTTTTGTGTAGTTCTTCATCTAACGCCTAACCTCCCTGTCCTTCCTCATTTATTCCTCCTCCTCCCTTCATCTAACGCGCTGCATTCGTGCTGCACTCCTACCACTTCATATACGCCCTGTTTCGGGCACAATTATAGGCTGCCATCTTGGACTGATAATGATGCCGTTTTCCATCTGTATGAATATTCGAATTGTGCTATGGCGAACTCGCACGCATCAAAACGCTGGGCCATTACATTCAACGTCGTATCACCATAATCATAGCTAATTACGACACAAAAAACAGCAAAACTTGCTTTTAAGCCTAAGATGGCACTGTCTATGCTTTACTGTAACTGTTACATTTATTTTTTGTCAATTTGTCCAATATGTCATTTCATGCAGCGGCCGCCGAACTCGTTCCGCTGTTCATAGTGGTACTCTCGGTCTCTGAAGCTGGATGAAGATAACTAAGAAGCCTTGTTTTTACTGGCTACATAAAATGTGAAACGAAGCTATAAATCAAGATGAAAAAGAAGACAAAACTGTGAAAAGTCAGTACTGGCGCATAAATGGCGCGCCAATTGCGCCGATGAAAAACGTCGGCGGCGCGCCGATCTGTTCGCGTCGGCGGCGGCGGCGCGGCGAAAACTCTCGGCGGCGGCGCGCCGACCAGTCGGCGCACACCTCTACGCAGATGGCATTGACAGCCGCGAGATGGCACCATGGATGGATCGATGGATATGGCTGTACCCTTTAGATCGGGCGGTGGCTAGCGCCACCAAGCCGTAATACCTAATGAACCAAAAACTATATTTATTTTTTTCCCTTAAAAAGTGAGTTTGAGGATTCGTACTTTGCAGTGAAGAGTTTAATTTTCACTCGCACCTTGACTTTAGCCACCAATCAGATAACCTCCTTCTAGTTAAGTTTACTCGCTTAAAGTTTATTTTGCCCTCCCGGTCCCTAAACCCCAGTGCTTTGAAAAACTCTGCGCCATCATCCTGAACTATAGGGTGAAGCCCTTTACAGAACATTATCAAGTATTCGGCAGTTTCTTCTTCCTCTCCACACGCACTGCATACTGTGTCTACCCCTTCGTATTTGGCCCGATATGTCTTGGTTCGCAGCACTCCCGTCCTGGCTTCAAACAGTAGAGAACTACCCCGAGTATTATCATATATCCTTTCCTTGGCAATTTTCTGCTTTGTTCGATAGATCTCTAGTGCGGACTTCTTAATCATGCCATTCTCCACATCTCAGTCTCAGTTTCCTTCGCATGGGTGGCGCCATCTCACGGCTTTTGGGTGAACCGAGCGTTTTGGCCCTCAAAAGGTTCGTGCCACCCGGTGGCAGCAAACGCGGCCCTTAGTACACCAAATCAGGCAGTGCAAGGTGATATGGGATGGACATCATTTGAGGGCGGGGAAGCTAGCAGCAAGTTAAAATTTGAGAAGCGATTGAGAGAAATGGGGGAGGAGCGTTGGGCTAGGAAGGTTTTGTGCTACTTGTACATGAAGAATGTCGATACAAAATAGCGGAAGCGAACCAGGAAATTGACTGGTAAATACTTAGAAAACAGCAGGTGGCCAAACCAAAAATAACTATCGGTTAAGAAGAAAGTGAAGGAAACGGAGACTGACATGTGAAGAATTGGCAAGAAGTCCGCACTAGAGATCTATTGAACGTTTAAGCGGGATATTGCCAAGGAAAGGATCTATGATAATACTCGGGGTAGTTCTTTACTGTTTGAGGCCAGGACGGGAGTATTGTGAACCAAGACATATCGGACCAAATACGAAGGGGTAGACACAGTATGCAGTGCGTGTGGAGAGGAAGAAGAAACTGCCGAACACTTGATAATGTTCTGTAAAGGGCTTCACCCTATAGTTCAGGATGATGGCGCAGAGTCTTTCAAAGCACTGGGGTTTATGGACAGGGAGGGCAAAATAGACATTAAGTGGGTAAACTTAACTAGAAGGAGGTTATCTATTTGATGGCTAAAGTCAAGGCACGAGTGAAAATTAAACCATTCACTGCAAAGTACGAAACGAATCATCAACCTCACTATTTAAAGAGAAAAAAAGATAAATCTAATGGTTAGTTCACCAAGTATTACGGCTAGGTAGCGCTGGCCGCCACCCGATCTAAAGCAACGTTTCTAGACTAGGTAAGTTGCAAAACTCCCCGCGTCAGACTACTCGTCACACGGCGCCGGGACAGCTTCCGGTTTGGAGGCACTGGCGGCGTAACAAGCTTCCGCTAGCAGACGAAAACGCGTAGTCGTCGTGGCAAGACGCCGTGGCGGCCGTTCTGGAAGAGCTTTGCCAACAGTATATTATCGAGATTTTTTGTGCTGCCGCAGAAACTTAATACTGCGTAATATTAAGCGGTGTAAGGCAAATACAGTATAATTATGGTTTTCTGAACTGCCCACAATAAACAATGCTTGATATATATAGCATCGCATACGAGTTGTAGGTTAGTTGCTAGCTAGTGTACGTTCACAATAGATTTTTAGACGCGAAAAACCCAATTACAATGTCTGGCATCCTTTTTTTGTGGCCGTGTTTTTCGGGCTTGAAAATAAATTACAACTGTGTGGCGCAATCTGGTGGCTTTTGTCTGGTTATGTAGTCAGCTTTTTTTTTTTCATGTCAGATCACATTCTTTAGCAACTTAGACCGTCGAAAAGCTACGCGTGCGGCCATTTTCTTCAGTATGTCTTCCCTCTGCTTCTTATGGAGTTCCTCTAATGAACCCTTTTAACACAGCTGCAGCCAAAGCTTCGAGCAGAGACCACACTTTGGGGTATCGGTGAGCACTTCGTAGTCATTACGCACGAGTCTGCCTGTTGACGCATTGGGACAACATGAACACACTTGAAGCTTTTATTTGTGTTCCAGAAGTTCGGCCCATAGGGTGATGGTATCTGCATTGCCAGGCGATTTGGTTAAGCGATTGTGACAGCTGCTAATGGTGACTGTCATGTCTTCTGCGACGAAAACGCATTTCTGCACAAATAGTGCTTTTTTTTCTTTGAGCCCTAGAAACACCACTAGACATCTTGTCTCGCCATCCTACACAACTTTCCGCCAGCATGCAAACAAACGTTTTCTATGTCTTTAAGCGAAATGACGCCACTAGTTGACGGCATGTCGGGACTTGGTGATTTCACTGTCTTCGAGCTCAGTGCTCGGAGATAGTCTATTCTTTTTCGCCGATGATATTCTGGAAAAGACCCCACTCCTATCGGGCAGCTTTTGCTTTTTCGTCGCGGGCCCCGCAACAAAAGTAAGCGGGCAAGGTAAGCGGGCCAATTCGGGAATATTCGTGGAACGCATCCTTCGACGAGGTCCCACTTTTCTCTTGCGATTTGTACCTTCTTACCATATAGCGTGAGTGAAAGTCTTCAGGATGTCCTTCTCATGAAAGAGCATATCACACACACGCGAGGTGCTGGGCAGTTTCTTATCCGCACGAAGAATAGCGTGGTTTCATACCTCTCGCTGCTCAGGTACACATGGGTACAAAAGAAATGTTGTGGTGTCTCTCATTTCCTGTAGCTACTCTACAGCCGAGAACGCAACATCTGGGCATGATGAAAACACGTAACACATACAAAGCAGAACAGGGCGCGCTGAAGCATAAAACTGTTCACGCAGAAAGAAGCCTTCACGGATAGAGACGCACTGCGACATGCAGAGCCAACGAAGGTTACGGGAGTGACATGAGCGAGCATGCAGTGAGTGAATCCGGATGCGACAGCAGCGCCACATTTGTCGCTGGCAACGGCGGCGCCGCCCAAGATCGCTCAGTTTTGCAACTTACCTAGTTCGAGAAACGTTGATCTAAAGGGTACAGCCACATCCATCCATCCTGTCACCTCACGCTTTGCCTTTTATGCACTTCTGTGCTTCGATATTAGTAATGACAGGGCTTTACCGTCCCAAAACCACCATATGATTATGAGAGATGTCGTAGAGGAGTGTTCTGGAAATTCGACCACCAGGGGTGCTTTAACGTGCACCTAAAGTTAGGTACACGCACCTCAGTATTTGCGCCTCCGCCGAAAATGCAGCCACCGCAGCTGGGATTCGATCCCGTGATGTGCGCTTGCATACGCCGCGCTTGTACTATTGTGTTTAATTGCTGACACGTCCGCGAAAAACTTTCTAATGAGTTTGTTTGTACTGCATTCAAAAATTAAACGAAATGTCAAAGCTGCAACACACAGTCCAAATGCAGGCATTAACAAACGACGGCGAAGCAGTCATCCCTGCAGAAACTGAATAAAAAATTAGGAAGATTGAGGTATCTAAGGAGCGTCTACAAATCCGAAAGTTTCTTGTTTTATTACTGCTATATCGTGTCGTAGTCTGCACACTGCGACAGCTTTGACTTCCTTCGTTACGCGCACGGCATCGTTGTTGTCGATAGTTGAATCATGCAATTTTAATTACGTAGCTAAGGGGACAAAACTGACATTTGATTGAGAGGCACGCCGTAGCTGAAGACTTGGGAATAATTTTGACAATCTTGGGTCTTTAACGATTACGCGCCCACCGAAATGCTGCTGCTGTGGCCGGAATATTGCACTGTACAGTCCAAAGGAAACATTACTTGGCACCACTGTAAGAAGAAACCTTTTATTTACAAGCGCGCATACTGCAGTGAGCAGTAACACCGAACAAATTCGTCGCCATTCCATGGAACTAGTTCACGATCACTTCATCACGGTGGCACCTTTATGGACACCAACTGATTTTCGCGTGCAGCTTTTTTTTTTCGTTTTGCCACTCGAGACTGGTTGATACACTTCACGAAAAAATGAAGTCGTGACAGCACGTAAATTTCCGCTCTCTTTAACACGAGATGCGGTGCGATATATAAATTCAAGATAAGCAAAGCTTGAGTAAGCGTTCCAGCGAAGCTGCAGTCCCTATTCGCCACCTCGGAATCGTAGTCAGCAGGAAGGTCCATCGATGAACCTGGATCAGTGGCCTCGTCGTAAACACAGGGTGATGCAGTTTTTTTGGAGATGGTAGATTCGACCGCCGAGTTCTTCCGCTTTCTCGGAGGTCTTGGATGCGGCGCTTTCTTCGATAAGTAGCTTCGAGCTACTTATCAAAGAAAGTAACGTCAGGCAGTAACGTCAGCACGGCGTCCGGCGTAAGCTCTGGTCCCCTACGTGGTACGCGAACTTCTTCGCCGTTTATAACGTGCACGTAGTCTCCGAGAACACATGAAGACTCGAAGTGTAGCTGAAATACAGAGCTAGCAGCTTTCGTTCAAGGTCCCATCCTTCGATGTAAATTCTGTTCCCAAACCTTCCTCCATGCTTCGTCTTTGGGTGCAGCGAAAAGCGACGGCTGCTCACCTTTTTTTTCCAAAGGTATACCCTGTTTCACACCTGGGTGCAAAGCAGTGTCGTTGCCGCCGATGACTCGGCATCGCCTCACTGTCGCATGGCCAGAAAAAACATTGCCAGAAAAACTTTCGTTAAGCGGGAGCGAACACAAGCAACTAGGTCACTGAACAGCACCCGAGAAGGCAGATCGGCGCGGAGCTGACAATCCAGCCAGCCCATGCTACGGCAGTGCCGCCTTGAGAACCGGTTTTTTGTCCACGTGCGCCGCTTCACGCGATGCATAGCGAGAGAGGGGCCTGAACACACTACCCCATATTCTAGTACACTATAGCTGTGCTGCCACAGAAAGTTGTCAACATGGCTGTTCTGTGCCTTCGTATTTGGCTCAGTACGTCTTGGTCCGCAATACTCCCGTTCAGGCCTCGAACAGCAGCGAACTACCCCGAAAATTATCGTAGATATTTTTTTTGCAATTTCCTGGTTGGAAGTTCAGTATGTCACCAGGGACGATTTCGTAAGTTTTCCAATCTTCCACATGTCTCTCTCCGTTTTCTTAACCTTCTTCTTAACCGAAGTTTCCTTTTGGCTCGGTATTCTGCTGTTGTCTAAATACTTGCTTGACAATTTTCGAGTTCACTTTCTCCATTTAGTATAAACATTCTTAATGTACAAGTAGCTGAAAACTTTTCTAACCCAACGCTCCTCTATCATTTTTCTCAATCGCATTTCAAATTCTATCTTGCAGCTAGCTTCCCTGCAATCGAACGATTTCCATCTTATGTCTCCCCGTACCTCCTGATTTGGGGTATTCCCGTGTGGTCCCAAAGCAAGTCTACCTATGCCAAGATATTTATTTTGAAATCTTGCTTAAACCTCTGATCTCAAGCACAAGACCGCATTGCCGAACGTCAAACCCGGGACCATGACACCTTTCCAAATCCCACTCACGAGTCACAAGCACAACGTCATACCTACTGTAGGAATTCCCGTAGTTCCACAGTGTCCTATTTTTCATTACAGCCATATAAAGTTTCTTATTATTTTAAAAAACTCTATGATTACAGCCAAATGCCCGGCAACAGCGCCACTGCATTTTCTCAACGACGGCTAGTCACACAAGTGCGTCAGAGAACATTTCCGTGGCGCACACATTTGAAAGTTTTGTGTTTGGCGACACTGCAATCCCGTTTCTTGTGCAGAAGTGCATCACAGTTCTGAGTGCTGATGTGGTCGAGAGCTGCACACACTAGGTGACGATAGTTACACCCAGGTACTTCTCGTTTTTGGAACATAGAAATATTACACTCCCCGCACACACAAAATGTATTATGTAGTTGTGACGCTAGTATGACTGGGAGACGTGGCCTGGCTCATATCTTCCTTCTCTGCCTCTACCATCAGTCCCTACCTTCTTACGTTACATGGTTAAGTGTTTGACACGACTGGTGGCAGAATCGAGGAGGCAGTGCTGACGATCTTGGATCTTGCTTGAGGCCGCGGTGAAGCACGGTCAGTTTTATTTTCGGGGACAATTTTGGTATTCAGTAGCAGATGTTTTAGAGCTCTCTCAAACCGAAACTGGTCAATGAGGGGCCTGTAATTATTTATCTTTCGAGTACTGCATCAAACAGATCGTGTTATAACTAAGAGGCCCCCAGCAACACATTGCAGAAGAATAACGCGAGGCCAAAGCTTTTGTGTCAGTACGCCTTTAAAGAACCCCAGGAATGGTCGGAATTTTCGGAGTCCTTCATTACGGCGCCTCTCATAATCATACGGTACTTTTGGGACATCAAACCCCAGATATTATTTTATGTGGTGCGTGATAAACCTTCAGTCGCTTGTACTTGTATGTTCGTGGTCCATGCTTTCTACCACACAGTATACATCTATCATGAATCACAAAATGCCACATTTGTCTACTTTGACAACACCTACGATACTTTTCAAGTCAATGATGTGCGAAAGCCGCGAGACACCACCCATTCTTGCATTCTTCAGACTTCATGTACGACAAACACCACGCTCAAGAAAGTTTAATAATTACAATATAGCAGAATCACAATTTGCACAGAAGATGCCCCACGCATTGGAGTAGGCAGCACAGTGCAGTTGCTAAACGAGTGTCACCACCTCGACATAACTAAAAACAAAAAAAACCAAAAATATCTAATAAACAACCGGTCAGCTGTGCGCAGATGTTCACCCGCTTGCTTTTGTCGAGATGGCGCGAATGCTACCCACGACCTCCTCTATAAAAACAATTATGCTACCACGCGCCGACCTGATCACCTGCCTTCAATGGAAGAACCCTAGCAGAAAGATAAAGTCTCGATTTACAAGTTTTATTCATTGGGGATGTTATTAGAAGTAATTGTAATGTAAATCTGAAGAAATGGCAACAGGTGGCACTGATTAACGCTTCTATGACTAAGTACACATATATACCCAATAAAATGCACGGGAGGGGGGGGGGGAGGAATGACCACCTCATAGTTCAGTGGTAGAGCATCGGATGCGTTTTTAACAGGTCGCAGGTTCGGATCCTGCTGGTGGAAGGTCATCTTTTTTTCCACTTTTCTTTCTTTGAATTTACACTACAATGATATCCCATATACTTTCACTGGCCTTAGTGTCTGTTCTCGTTAATATAGTGTCTAAAAAAGAAAACAAGCCTTCAAATTTACACTTAATTTCCTTTGAGCAGTGTCTTGTACTTTTAGACACAAGAACATTGTTGAATGTATCAGAAATAGATACTAGTCTTATGAGAAGTATCACCATAGAGATACCCAAGAAGTGTCTCAGATATGACCTAAGTACATGTACATTCAATACGGCCCAGCACTGCTGCTAAGGACTTCTGATTTGGAGCAATTCTTAGAGCAGCAAAATGTTTATTTTGGAGCACTCTGCAGCCAAAAATTTTGCATCAGGGGGCTTATGCTGGAGCAGCTAATTTAAATCTTGGAGGGAGGAAGGTTAAGTGAAAGGAAGGCAGGTTACCCAAAAGAAAACTTCCGGTTAGCTACCCTGCACAGGGGAAGGAAAGGTAAGAAGGGAAAAAGAAAAGAGAATTGTTTTAAAAAGAAAACGCGCACACACTCAAGCATAGGAGTGTCAGTCGTTTTGCGAGTCCGGTTGACCGCATAAACTTCAGCAGCACCTTCATTGCTTTCTAGCTGAAAGCTCGAACGTTCCAGCACTGCAAAATTGACTCCTCCGAAAGCGACTGGTTATCGAGCCGGGCTATCGCTGCCGAAAGCTGTTTTCTTTGGGAGCTGTAATGAGGAGAATCACAAAGTACGTGTGCGATGGTTTCCTAACTGCCACAGTGATCACACACAGCCCTGTCAGCCATTCAGATGCGGTAAGCATAACTGTTCGTGAATGACACTTCAAGACACGAGTGGCAGAGGACGGTTGATTCGGATCACACAGGAGTGCAATGGAGCAGCAAGATGCTTCAACATTCAAGCACCTAAATAATCAACATGGGGCTCTCATGAAGGGCTAGAAATAGTGATTCTTTGGAAATCTCACGAAGAAAATCATCTCAGCAGCATTTCATATTTTACTCGATAATGAAAAAATAAGGGCGTCATGCAGTAGTATTCGAGAATAAATTGGAGATCCATTTAATGTTGAGATTCCGTGAAAGTGTTCAAAAGGGCATTTAACAGAGGATATAACAAACTTCATTTTCCTTTTACAAAGAAGCTGCATTTCATTTGTACTCCAGTGTGCATTGCCCTGATGCATGCGCTGCCCTGATATTCTTTGAACAGGGTGACTCCACCACGCAGCCAATTTTCGCCTCGCGTCTCAAACGTCTCAGCGAAACAGCCATGTGGTGAGACGCTGGCAGGACGCCGAAGGCTTTACTATAACAGCTATGCCGCAGCACACGTTGCAGATGTCCTCACCCTAAAGCTATGCTTAAGTGAAGAAAGCGTGCATCAAGGCTGTGCCGAAGACTTTGTAATGTCCTCTAGAGACCAATGAAAAAAAAAATAGAGAGAGAAAAGAAACACTCAAAGGGCTTCTTATATAGTCGCCTTTGACGACTCGAAGGCGAAAGCCTTTTTTTTTTTTTTTCTCGTTGAATGTGTTGATACTCCCCCGCCTCTCTCTGAAAGCTTTCTGCATTCAACGTAGTTTTGTGCTGTCCCTAGATCGAAGCCATTGCAAGCTTTCTACAGATCCCCTCGTTTTGCACCGCCTCCTTCATCGGCGCACCGACCATAGAGGCAGAGCCACCCGATGATGTCATGTGATGATAACCTTAACTGAAGCACGATGAAAAGCTGCTATTACAAGACTCTCAGCGGCGACGTTGGTGCGAGCCTTCTTTATATCATGCGCACAATATGAACAATACACAGTGAAACCCCTTTCATACGAACCTGCTGGGGACGACAGCATAACTACGCACTAAACGTAATATGCATTAACCACCAGCTACGAATTTGCATCTCCTGACATGCGCCATCACCGCCAACAAAGGAAGAAACTCAGTGCCACAAGAAATATTACCTAAACTGCCCACCACAAAGCCAGTTCTTTCTTTTTGCTAAAGTACAGAAAGGTTTCCGACTCTCGCACAACAACCAAATAGCACGCGGTGGCGACGCCGAAGAGCATTTTGCAACTACAGCGGCATCTGGGATACACAGTGTGGTACAGCGACAGAACGAACGAAATCAGCTGTTCATGATACGGTTTTTCCACTGTCTGCTTCTTGGCAAAACCTGACACAGTTTTCTTTTTTGATTGAAATGCGGTACAGTCGCAGAGAGCAAAATCGTTTGCTGCCTGGGTAGTTGCATGCAGCCCTTCACTTACCCTGCACACACCGCGATTGCCGATCCGCTTGTGGTAGAGTACACCCTCTCCACCTTAGGCCATGCACAGATTCAGCGAATAGCCTACTGGGTTTTTAAAGGGCCACTCACCAGGTTTGACGATTTTGAGCTGACAAGTGCAAGGCGAACATGGGGCGTTCACGATCACGTCTGCCAAAATTTGGAATGCTACACGCCGCAGAAAAGGGACAAATTTCTAGATGAACGCTGTCCCCCTAACTTTCACAGGTGATGCCCACAGAATGAGGGCATGAATGACGGCACGTCATGCTCAGAGAATGAGGGCATGGCGTGCACATATAAATTGCCCTACGCACACGGCAGTGCAGCGACGTCAGTCTTCTACGTAGACAACTGTGCTCTGACGTTGCTGACAGTGGCGCATGACATGGCGAAAATTATGGAACACAAAATGCGTAATGTAATTTGTTACTTGAAGAGATTACTAATAAAACTTAAAATAAATAATGAGCACGTCTTTATTCCATTTTTTCCCATAAATCACAACGGCATGCGGGGCTAATGTGCCTGCGTTTCGCATGCAATCGTGTTCCCAAGTTAGCGCATCAAGCAGACGCCTGTACAGGAATAGAAATCAATGTTCCTACACGTTCGATCACTCATTATGCTCATCTATTCTACCGTGTCTAAAACTCGTATTCAGAAACCCTCCTTGACTTGAGCTTAACTTGAAACCACCTTCAATGCAGCATGTTTGAAACGCGTCTGTGCGTTTGCGCTGCCTTTGAACCGCCTACGGACAGCGCGCCAGAAACGCGTGTGCTGCATTGAAGTCGGAGGCGAGTCAAGTTCAAGTCAAGCGGCGTTTCTGAATATGGGGTAAGCCAGTGTTCCCAAACAATCTCGCAGAAACAAGCAGTAGACCAGAAAATAACGCTGGTCAACAAAACAACGCCACTCGCTTGCTCGGGGGTGGAGTTTGTTCGGGCACTATGTGACCTCTTGCTCAGATGCCAGAGAGGGTAGGGAAGAGATCTGGCTTGCAAAGGCTTCGCGGGGGAGCGGCAAGGGTTTCGAGCTCGCCTTTTTTCATTCTCATTCGGCGCCAATTCAAATAAAAAAGACTTTTCTGAGCTTGTAATGAACCGATTGAAAAAACTTTTTGTGGCATAATGGTTCTCATTGGGCCCACAACATTCACTGTCTAAGTAAAATTTGTTATGGGGCCTGGTGAGTGGCCCTTTAACGCGGCGACGAAGAGCTTTCCGCAAGCAATGCGCTCTCTGCAATGCTCTAGCAGTCCTGGCAGTCGTTAAATAAAAGCATCAAGCATGATAACGACAGTGCAACGCTCACTGTACGGTGCGCATGTTTAATACAGCAAGGTTTCTTGGTGCCCACGGCCCGCAACACTAAACTCTGCGACAGCGAGCTGCTTGCCTTTCTGTAAAGTGGTACCCGCTTGACCACGATCCCGAAAAATGAGGTGGCAGCGATCGGCGGCCCAGGGCGTTCAGGTAGTCCCCTACAAAAGGCGTGCAGTAGGCCTGATGTGACGCTACGCCACACGCGTGCCCGAGCAGATGACCGGGGAAGCTTACTGAAATAAGGCTTTTCGCCCACGACAAGTCATATCTGCGCATTTGTCAGTGGTCGCCACCTCGCCTTCATTTTTTCGTCGATGATTACTAGCAAACTCATCGCAGCAATCGCGCGGAAGTTGGAATAACTTATCGGCTAATCTTTGCACTTAACTTGACAGAAAACGGTTCATGGCACATTGCAGCGTCTGCAAGTTCAGCGGTGCAGTAAAACTTTGTGGCACAAAATGTTATCACGGTATGCAGT
The DNA here is from genome assembly GCA_013436015.1 of Rhipicephalus annulatus. NCBI lineage: Eukaryota > Metazoa > Arthropoda > Arachnida > Ixodida > Ixodidae > Rhipicephalus > Rhipicephalus annulatus. The sequence goes on from WOVY01001500.1 coordinate 152,497, forward strand.
TAAAACGCACTAACTGGTAGGTATAAGCCGAACACTACGGCTTAAGTGGTTTGCGAATGCATTAGTCTCTATGAGACTTTATTTGGGGATTTGTCACAACTACATTTTAACTGTTAGTACGCCTAAAGCAGGTATGCACTGACGAGGTTTGACTGTAGTGGGAAGTCAAATGGGTGCTTTAGGGTAACTTACATAATTTGTCAGAAATGTGCATTTCTCAAACCTACTATTTTGCATAAGAATGATCGAAATATGCAGGAAAACATAGCCAGTTGATTTCGTTGAAACCTATTTCCCTTAAAAAACTACTAAAATTTTGGGCACGATTCCCCGGTTCCAGCATGAATATGACAGCTCAACATTACACAGTGTGCAATACAAATGATTGGAACTATTAGAAGCTTCACCTAAGGTGGAGTGCCATAATTTATGGAATTGGCAAAATTTTTTACTTCCCTTCTTTTTATACAGTATGATTCAGGTTTAGGGTAACTTGCATAATTTGTCAGAAATGTGCATTTCTCAAACTATTTTGCATTAGAATGATAGAAATATGCAGGAAAACATAGCCAGTTGATTTCGTTGAAACCTATGTCCCTTAGAAAACTACTAAAATTTTGGGCACGATTCCTCGGTTCCAGCATGAATATGACAGCTCAACATTACACAGTGTGCAATACAAATGATTGGAACTATTAGAAGCTTCACCTAAGGTGGAGTGCCATAATTTATGGAATTGGCAAAATTTTTTGCTTCCCTTCTTTTTATACAGTATGATTCAGGTTTAAGGTAACTTACATAATTTGTCAGAAATATGCATTTCTCAAACCTACTATTTTGCATAAGAATGATCGAAATATGCATAAAAACATAGTCAGTTGATTTCGTTGAAACTTATGTCCCTTAGAAAACTACTAAAATTTTGGGCACGATTCCCCGGTTCCCACATGAATATGACAGCTCAACATTACACAGTGTGCAATACAAATGATAGGAACTATTAGAAGCTTCACCTAAGGTGGAGTGCCATAATTTATGGAATTGGCAAAATTTTTTGCTTCCCTTCTTTTTACACAGTATGATTCAGTCTTCTTTATGTCCAAATTTAGAACAGCTGCCTTTTCTAACCATAAATTCTTGCCAACTTAGTTTTCAGTCATCAAAGGTGCACAACAATGTGTGCAGTTGAGCAGCATATATTTTGATGCTGCATCACCATGGTACAAGCTTCTAAACTATCACTGCATTTTATAAAGCTATGCAGCCAAAACATTAGAACCGAAGAGGAAGTATTTGAAACATTAAACAAGCCTCCTGTTATGATTATCAGAAGCAAATCCCACCAATACTGAATAAAAAGTTTGAAGCCACAAGTAGCCGTTCTACTTTTATTTTTGCAGTAACTGATTAAACTCATGATTGGGTAGGAAGGAACTGAATGAACTTTAATTACACGACCTAGCAGGCATACACCATGCTAGCCCCTAAAGCCCAATCGAGAAGACGTGGAATTTCGCACGCATTACGGTGTGAGCTCATCGACATGCGAGTCGTATATCATAAATTGAGTCAATAAGTACCATAAGTAGACAGCTGTTGCCTTAGCATGCTGCAAATAAAGAGGCAAATTTATTACTCCATGGCTTGGCGTGCAGCTATACTTGGGTTATTAACAGTCTCTCCTAAAGACTCCAGAAGTTCTTTGCGATAATCTTCAAAGTCTCCATCAATTTCTTCAATTCCCTTGTGCTCAATCACCCACAGTTGGCAATTTGTTTCACGTATGAGGCGCTCATCGTGGCTCACAATGATGACACCTAAAGCAACAAGCAAAGATGGGCAAAATTTAGACTTGAACCTATGTGCTTTTGCAGGAACACGAACAATGACAATGAGAGAAGCTTACCTCCTTCATATTCCCCGATGGCCTCTGCCAAGGCATCAATTGACTCAATGTCCAGGTTATTTGTGGGCTCATCCTGACAAGGAAAATTTGCAACACACAATAAATAAGCATTACATGCAACAATACTACTTACTGTAGCAGTTAAGTAGAGTTACAGTTGAACACCTTTATAAGAGAAATTAATGTAACAGACAATAGGGTATAAGAGACACTAGAGTGCTTACATTAAATAGGGGTTGATACGAAAGTGCATAGATGGTACTCTGCTTATCAGAGATACCTGATATAAAAGACGAGAATTGCTCGCTAGTGCATGTCTCTTATAAAACAGTATAGCTGTATCATACACAGTTTCCAAATATTTGTAGTGGTATTGCAGGAAAAGTTTCAGAGTGTAAAAAACTATGTGTGCTCAGCAGAACACACATCACAAAAATATGGGTCATTCCATGCCAAAATGTCTATAAAACTGAGCCCTAAAGTCCCAGAATACATTCTTAAAAACTTGACTTTTAATATGAATTATTGGTGTTTTAGGTCCCACAACTTGTAATATGATTATGAGGTGCACAGCAGTGAAAGGATCAAGCAATTTCAACCACCTGGAGTTTTGTAAACTGTGCACCTAGATTTTTATTGCACATGAGCCTCTCGCATTTTACCTCCTTTGAAATTGGGCTACCTGTGCTGGGATTCGATCCAGCAACTTTTGGGTCAGCAGTCGAGCACCACAACTACTAGACCCTGCAGCAGGTAAAATAGGGCTCAATTATTTAAACATGCTATCATCCTACAATTCTATTATTTTTCTCTTTTAGTTCCTGAAAGTTAGAACTAATAATTTATGTCTTCAAGCTCCCCGAGATGAGAGTAAGACTGATTAGGAACACCGAGATTAAACATTATTTTAGACGTGTGTGCGTGTACACACACACATGCATGCGTGTATGTATGTATGTACATCTCTGTTCAATATGTCCACCTTTAAATTTATGAGTGTGTGTCCTTGTATATATATATATATATATATATATATATACACAGGGTGTGTCAAGTAATATGCCAAGTATTGTTTAAAAATCAGCAAAAAAACTCTACTTGATTGCTGTCTTCACAGCTACTTTTTCTGTAGCAGCAGGACTCTTAAGGGGAGATGCGGGTTGAAAAACACGAGTTTTCTTCAAAAGTACAAATTTTTTGCTTTCACCTGTTTTGGTAAATTTTACCAAAACAGGTGAAAATAAAAAATTTAAAATAAGAAAAAATTAAAAAAATTAAAAAATCCTCTACTGTTATGAAAAAAAAAACACAGGTCGAGACTTAACTGGAAATGCTTTATTATTGCACCTAAAGAGCACAAGGTGCCTGTTAAAAGGCCCAAAAAGTGCAGTCTTTGAGCACCTTGCCGCCGATAATGCACCACCGCTCGCTATTGTTGATCGCATGAGCCGAAGAGCCGAGCCTCACCTTCAAACAACAACAGTTTCCCTCGCTGATGCAGCGCAAGAAATAATAAAAAGAAGCACGCTTCTGCACGTTTTTCTAGCGCTGCGACTGGCTTATCAAGTGATACGGATCGGGGACCACCATTGGCCGCTGCGCACTTGTATGTGCTGTGAAGCCTATTTGCGGGGTCCATGTCTTGTGCAGCGCAGCTGAACAATGCTTTTCTCGTGTATATCTCTGTTATGAATAAAAAAAGCCACACGTGAAAGCCGTTGTGTGGCACGCTCTGTAGGAATGGGTTACAAGCAGCTGGTCCGATTTGCGGCAGTTGTTGGCTTGCAAAAGCCAATGCATCAAGAGTCATTCACACCCGTCATCCGTAAAAGTTTGTGATGCGGAAATGGATGACGTCAGCACCAATCTTGTGAGGTCGAAAGAGCTTGCAGTGAGAGAACTTAGCAGGGACAACACTGCCATTATGTACGATGGTATAAGGCACAAACATGGCCACAAAATAGCATGACACTGGACTTAGTTTGGATTTCGCAGTCCTGTCGAACTACTTCTTAGCTTGCAGTTGGCACATGGTTCTGCCAGATGGAGCGGAAGTTTGGCAAGCGTTTCATGGCCCTGCCCTTGAGCAAAATGTCTGTGAGGATTCGGCTCGAAAAAGCTGAGAGGGACAAATTTATGGTTCTGGCGTATTTTAGTGGCAGTGGCCACTACAAGAAAGATTGTTCTTTTTGGTTGTCAAATTTCATCAGATTTAATGATATCTTTCAGAAATAAAAACTCAATTTTAACTTTAAAACACAATTTTCTCAAAACACAAATTTCCCCATTTTTTTTTTCAATGTGCCCCTCCTTTTTCGGACACTTGTAGTGCTCGGATCTGCATAAAATTTCGCCCAAATTTTTTCTAAAGTATGACAAATACGACTATCTAGTTTTAATTTCAATATTTTATTGTATTATAAAGTATCGCATGTAAACCTTCATTAGGGTAGGTGAAATATGTAATTTTTATGTCTATAATTTTTCACACCTATTACATATTTTATGTGCTTACTAATTAGTTATTTACATTCTATAATTTATTTGAAACATTATGAACTACGTATGGTAAAGAATTACTGAAGTTTGGGGATGAAAAGAGGGGGGCAAAAGGATTAAGGTTTTGACTGTCATGTCTCAGAGCTAAAAGTATGCAACTTCCAAGAAAACTAATTATATATTTAAAATTAGCATAAAAAGTTCCATAAACAGCTCAAGTTTCATTGCTCTAGGGCACGGTGTAAGAATAGTTTAGGTGAGAGAACGGCGCATAGGGGAAGCTTCGTGGAGAGAGGCGCATGCTGTTCTGGTTAGGAAACCTTTCCAGAGAGGGCGCGCTAAACTAGCCACCCACTGCCGCCGCTTGCTCTACCGCCGCATTCTTGCTGACCCTTCACTCCACGCTGGACATGTCGTTGCTTGTTTTTCTGAACGTGCTCGCGTAAGTTGGCACTTCGACGTCCTTCGTTGTTCAGTGTACTAGTGTGCTTTGCGACGGGGAAGTGCTTTGTACCCGACTGCACCACAGGCTAAAGGACGTGCAAAGAAAAGTTTTCGCTTTTTATGCCACCGCAAGATCAAGCCAGGCTTGAAGCATGGAGGTGGGCGATCCCTCGCAAGGACCGCGTCCTTCAACGGACAGACCGTGTGTGTGAAAAACATTTCGCCCAGCATTTTATTTTGAAAGCGTGGTCTGCATAAATTAATGGCCACATTCTGATGTCTGGCAGCAGAAGAGCAGGACTTTCAAAGGACGCCTTGCCATCTATTTTCGAAGGAGCGCCTAGTTACTTGTCTAAGAAGATAAGGAGTCCTCGAAAACAGTCGAGGCGGCATGCTTGCGGTGCAGCTTCCTCTGCGAGCACAGGCGGGACCAGCAGCAGGTTTCAAGCCGAGTGTCAAGCAGCAACAGCCCCGAATTCAGATGCTAAAGTAAACGAAAACAGCGATGTCGTCGCGGCAAGTGACCCCGCCACATCACCTTTCGATGAAATGTTCTGTGCTGCGTCGACTTTGTGCCTTCCGACGCCATCGTGGGGTGTTGATCGCATTGACTTAGAAGGGTATCGTGACCTTGTGTACCACGACGCCTCTCTGCTGCGCACAAGTGATGGGTCATGTGTGTTTTTCAACAGAAAAACAGTGCATGTGAAATGTGACATGACTGTACAAGTGCATATATTTGGCAAGTTGGTCGATTGTAGCGCAATGGGTGTAAATAATTTTGCTGCAACGGCATCACCAATTGAACATATCTAGTGTAGATGTCTGTGGTGGAGGACCCAGTTTGAAGGATTTTCCTTCTGTGGCCCCCGAGTCTGCTTTCATTGACTGCCAAAGCAAATGGGGGCATAAAAGGTGCCAAGTGTTGTTACCGAAGGGAAGCATATGTCGTGCATGCAGCAGTCTCTTTGATACTTTCAGAATTCTCGCAAAGAGGCAGGCTGCTCGAACGGAACAACGGCAACCACTGAAGCGCATCAGGCTGTCTGTGTCGCCTACCAAGTAACACAAAGTTGATGCCTTGCGTCAAGCAAGGTCCATTTTAAAGAAGGCACAAGCACGGCTACTGAAGCGCAACCAGCTAAGTACTAAAGAACTGGAAGAAAGTAAAGCTGAAATATTGAAACTGCAAGAAGAGGATATTAAAAAGAAACTCCAAGCTTTTGATATTCCACCGATACAGCTTCTTCTTGTGCAAGAATGTATATCTGCACCGAAGTGCACTACGAAGAATAACAGGCGCTATACAGATGACTGGCTACTCCTATGCCTCTTGCTTAAGGGGGGATGCTACACCTTCCAAAAACTCTTATTTTTGCGAGTACCTCAGTCAAATTTGGAGAGCCTATGTAGATTTTACTGCTGATTTCAAAAATCTAATTCTTTTTTTGCTGCGACAATTAGTTTTAAAGAAATAATGAACTGCGACTTTTTTGAATTAAGGCCTAATTAGCTAATTAACTGTAACTTGGATATTGATGTGCAACCTATAGAACCAATTCGGTATGTTCACAGTGTGCAATAAAGTATAAATCATTGTTCTGGGCTTTTTCGAAGTAAAGCTGAAATATTGAAACTGCAAGAAGAGGATATTAAAAAGAAACTCCAAGCTTTTGATATTCCACCGATACAGCTTCTTCTTGTGCAAGAATGTATATCTGCACCGAAGTGCACTACGAAGAATAACAGGCGCTATACAGATGACTGGCTACTCCTATGCCTCTTGCTTAAGGGGGGATGCTACACCTTCCAAAAACTCTTATTTTTGCGAGTACCTCAGTCAAATTTGGAGAGCCTATGTAGATTTTACTGCTGATTTCAAAAATCTAATTCTTTTTTTGCTGCGACAATTAGTTTTAAAGAAATAATGAACTGCGACTTTTTTCAATTAAGGCCTAATTAGCTAATTAACTGTAACTTGGATATTGATGTGCAACCTATAGAACCAATTCGGTATGTTCACAGTGTGCAATAAAGTATAAATCATTGTTCTGGGCTATTTCGAAGCAAAGTTGTGGGATGTTGAATATGACACGAAAAATTTCCCCATCTACACTTGAAACAAAAGATCCATTTAGAGAATTTTCTCCAAAAATTATTACAATAAAACTTACTTTACGACACATCCCCTGCATTTATCTTCGAAACAAAAAAGAAATTGTAATGATAACCCAGATAGAACAAGAGATATTGCTCCGGCATAATGGGAAGCACATGAAAATTGTCGTTTTGAGAAATCGAGAAAAAACGTGGGCACACATTTTTATTGCAGAAGATGCAACAAGACAACCTCAAAACGCACCAGAAGCATAGTCTGAATGCATTCTGTGCTCATGCCTCCTCTTCACTAGCTTCCGGAGTTCCAATGAGGCTGTTCTTTTCTTGTTGGAGACAATGCTGCGACGGTGGTCTTTTTCTCTCGCTCTCCTGGCACCAGTACTTGTCGCATTCATGTCCATTTCACCTAAGATTGCCGTTGCAGAATTCAAATTGCCCGTGTTGAAGCGCAGCACTGCTTCTGCAACAGCTGCTTCAACAGCGAACAGGGACGCATGGTGCTCCTTGGGGGCCAAACTCCAGATTACCGAATGTAGGCTCTCGTTGGAGTTCTGCGTTTTGCCGCGTTCGCACCTCTGAAGCAGGGCTCTTTCCGAAAGCCGGGTATAAACCGGTAGTAATGCCTCTGCCACGTCTTTCGGTAGATTGTAGGCATGCCTGGGGTCGGGCTCACCCTTTGCTTTTGCGGCATTGTGCCGACACCATGAAGTTTCACCAGCTGGGCACAGACTGTGGTCCGAGCATTCATCAGTGGAGGTGACGTGGCGGTATGTGGCCATCACAGCCTTTTGCATCTCGCCCACGTCACCTTCATGCGATTTCAGAGCCCGGCCATAATATGTGCTCAGCCTGGTGATCAGCTCACCTGTGAGCCTGCCTTTCCCACCAAGGCCTCTTTTCCCATCGCACTTTTGTTTCTGCACCAGGTTTCTCAATGCGGTGCCCATCCGTTTCTGTACATGATTAATACAGTCTTCCTTCTGCACGTCAATGTAACCATACACCTTGGCGTCTTGTATGGCGCAAAATGTCCTAGAGTCTCCATCAGACAGCATAGTTGTGTAGCGCAGGCCATGGCGTTCAAGCGACCTCTGAAATAGAATTAGAGCCGCCTCCACTTCCATTTGCCCCGCTTTGCTGTTCGTATTTTTTTGGCATTTGTGGTTAGCCTTCCATTCTTGATAGCCCTCACTACTAGGCTTTGGGCCCACCTCGCAGCCTAGGCAAAAGTTGGAAAGAACGACGTAGTCCAACACGTAGCCACTAAATAATTTGATAACTGTGCCCACACCGATGTGGGAAGAATGGCCTCGCGTCTTCCACGTGCCGTCGTAGCTAACGGCAATATTGCCCCGGTGGCCGAAGCACAAGTCATCATAAATTGTTCTAACCTTTTCCGCACATTCGCTCATAGCGGACTCAGCCGCTCGCGTTGCAGCGGGTGCCAGCGTGTTCTTCAAATGCCGCTGAAACGTCTTGTGGTGCATACCGCGGTGTGAGATGCCCATTGTTGCGAAAATATCGTTCATTTTCGTTTGGCCGTGGCCGGTAGCCACCATCGCCCTCGAAGCGAGAAGATTTACTTCAAACGGATTGCACGTTTTCGTGCCGTTCGCGCGGGGCGAAGTCCATTCATTCGCGATCTCGCCGCACCTTTCACACTGCACTAGCACTTTCACGGCAAGTCCGTAGTCCCGATCCCCTCTGACGATCGTAGCCGGTCCGTGGCAGGCTTTGCAACACAAGGCACCCATTATTGCGTTTAGGATATCTAGATGCATAAGCAGATAAGGAGCAGCGTGGTCCGAGTCCTGTGCGGTTGCCTCGCTACAAACTCGCGGTGAAAAAGTCAATTTTCCGTGCAGTTGCTGGCGCCGATGAAAGCCGGTCGAGCGTCGCTTTCTCCCGGGCATGATTTTCTTCAACTTCGGCGTTTGTCACCACCTTGGCGTCGATTCGTAGTCGTCCGGAGTTCGCTTCACCGTCATCGTCGTCGGAGGCAACGCGCTCGGTCGCACCATCGCTGAACGGCCGCGGAGCGTCGACACATCGTTCGTCGGAGTCAACCAAGGGCTCTGATGACTTCGTAGACTTTCTCCCACGACCTTTGCGTTTCCTGCGACCAAATGCGTGCACGGTCCGATACTTTTTTGCGTTTCCAGGCATGGCGATACGATCAGAAGCTTCAGAGTGCTCTGCCGATTTCGAGGCGTCACAGCGGTAACCCTTTCAAAATGGCGTCGGGTCGCGTATGCAGGCGCAAGCCGCGAGCTTCCAGCCAACCGGAAAGCGCCATTTCAGTCACGCGCGCCGTTTAGCCAATGGCAGTGAGCGCGGCTCTTCGTCTTTGAGGCCCCGTTTTTCGAGCCGGAGAAACGCTCAATGTTGCTTACTGAATAAAAAAAAACAGCTGAAAACGCGTTCTTTCAAACAAGACCAAAATGGCGCCGATCGAGCGCGTAGTTCCCGCGTATCGTAGAGCCGAAACCTGCGCTATTCGCCCTCAATTTAAAGGGCAGGACGCCCGTTTTCGGTTTTTTAAAGTTGAATAACGATAAAAGTTGATGGTATTCGGCTATGAAATTTTGTAAATAGGTGCGCAATGATGTCGGGAACGCGAAAAGAAGGTCCGCGAAAACTCGATTTTTTGGCTGATTTTCGGTCCCGAAGTGCCGCGTTCCCCCTTAACATCAGGAGCCCCTCTACTTACGCATTTTTACGAAGCAATAACATATTGCCGATGCCATGCACAACCACCATTAGAAGATATATAAACATGGTCGGGCTCAAATGCGGTTTTGATGGGAACTTTTTTAAAGCTTTCAAGATTAAATTGTTAAAGAAGATGCCCTTTCAAAGCAGAGAGATGTTTATTCTAGATGAGATACAGGTCAGGAAAGAGATGACTGTAAATACGAAGAACATGACATATGCTGGTCTTGTTGACTATGGAGACCAAGGTGGACAAAGCAATGAGCTTGCTGACCATGGTCTAGTGTTTGCTTTTGCCCCTTTTGCTGACAGCCATTTACAACCAGCAGCAGTATTTGCATCAAAAGGTGCAACTAAGGGTACACTCCTTGCACAGCTGTTGCTTCAGTGCATTGTGCATTTAGAGCAGGCAGGAGTTTATGTTGATGGTGTGGTCTGTGACAATGCATCTACCAATAGGGCCATGTGGAAGCAACTTGGGGTAAGCGGTGCTCTAGGACATGTCGTAAATGCTTTCGAGCATCCCCTAGATCCATCCAGAAAAGTGTATGCTGTGGTAGATACCCCTCACTTGTTCAAGTGTATTAGAAATCATCTTTATGATAAGAAAATATTGAAAGTAAATGAGAAAATTGTGAAGTGGTCATGCTATGATGCACTTATTGTTGCTGGCACGAAAAACGCAGCGGAGCTTAGGGTGTGTCCAAAGTTGACTTACTCGCATGTTAATCCATCACATATGCTCAAAATGCGAGTGAAGTTGACCACACAAATTTTTAGCAACTCAGTTGCTAAGGGCATTTCTTTCTATGCACAGAGAGGCACACCACGGCTTGAGAATGTGGAATCAACTGTGGAGTTTACGCTCCTAATGAATGATCTTTTTGATGCCCTCAATTGTCGCTTTGCTGCAGAAAGCCTCACTCTTGAATGCAAAGACTTCCATGTTTTAGAGTCAGCATCTAGGTGGCTTGATAGCTGGGAGCAGGAAGTAGTGAGGGGTGACATTCACAAAGATCTTTTTTTAAAGCAGTCTACTGCTGCTGCTGAAGGCCTGCGTGTTACACTTAGGTCTAATCAGGAATTGTCAGGATTTCTTCTGAAAGAGTGCGAGTTCAAGTATGTCCTGTCAGCCAAAATGAACCAGGATCCTTTGAAATGCTTTTTTGGTATTATAAGACAAGCAGGTGGCCAAAATGAGCATCCAACAATTCCGCCATTTTTGCAGCTTTACCGCATGCTTTCCTTGTATTCTTTGCTCAAGCCACAAAAGTTTAGTAACTGTGTTTTTTCTGAGAAAAACCAATCTGCTTTTCTCACCCCGAGTGATTTCAGAGAAGTGTTCCAGTCTGCACCTTTCCAGCGCACAGATAAAATGCATAACCTCAAGCAGAAACTAGATGGCCTCATCAGTGAGGAAACGTGGGAGTGCGATGAAGTGTTTCAGCATGATTATTCTGATGCCGCCGTCGTGGACTGCATTGTATATTATGTCACTGGATTTGTGTCGCGAAAGCTTGCCACTCAAACTTCCTGTACAATTTGTAAGGAGGCCCTGGTTAGGCAGAAAGGTATCTTAAAGGTACCAGAAGCCGACTTAGTAAATTGCGAAACCAGAGGGGGGCTCACACATCCGAATGTGCAACTACTTCTTCTGTTTAAAGAGGCTGAGGAGCACTTCGCAAATCATGCTGGTGAGAGAGATGTATATGATCGCATGACAGATGCAGTGCTAGAAAATTTCAACTTCACATTTCCGTGTGCTGCTCACAAAGAAGTTCTTGCCAAGCTATTGCACTATTATGTGTGCCTATGCATGCGGCAATACTGCAGGCAGCTAAAGAATAAACATGTAAAAAAGAACCAAGACTTGCGCAAATTGTCGAAACTTGTATAAATAATTGATTTAGGAGAAGAGAAATGTGTAATACGTGTGCAATAATGCTTATGTATACTGTGATCATGGTGTACAGTGATGTACCCTTTGTTTTGTGTTTGTATGTAAAGTGTTTCATTTAAAAATGAACTGCTGATCTAATCCAAATAAATAAAATTTAGGATTCTCACCCACGCAAATGTGTGTCCATGTCATGAAGTATAGGAAAAAGTCATAACGAATACTAAGATGTATACACATGAGAAGTTACAAAGAGCAAAAGTGTTGAATGGGATATTACAACTCATTAGCCAATTTTTCGGCCAAGATGTAGCTAGCATTCTATGTGGGTTACTTTCATCCCCTAAATTTCTTGCGCACTTACCGCCAACGTTAATGTTATCTCATAATAAGGCCCTCGCGAGCGGCGGAAAAGAAACTCAGCATGTACTCTTGACCGCTTACGACTGTGACGAAGGTGTAAATATTGCGCAGATTTCTTGACGTAATAGGCGGTTTTAGAGAAACTTCCCGTCACCCCCGCAAATATCGGCCAGACAACTGGGACATTGCCACAGACGCGCTGCTTCGACTTTGCTACATAAACCTGAATGCTGCATGCTTAATGAATTCAATCAAATTTTTAAGGCAGAAAGGTCAAAGAACATATATTAATAAACGATCTGCTTCATAAAAGCTGCATTCGGTGCCATAGCTAGGCCAAACTGGCTTCTTACTTACCGAGCTTGAGCTAGGGTGGCTCCAAGCTCTACCGGCTCTGCTGCGCCGGCGGGGCATTAGTTGCTAGCGCCATCTGCTGAGGGGTTTGAGAAGCAGAGCTTTGTCGCGAAGCGAAGAGTGGTGGCGTTCTCTCACCTAAACTATTCTTACACCGAGCTCTAGAGTGAATATGAAAAAAAAAGTATCTGCGAATAGCATCTCCCCTTAAGAGGGTTGAAATCATAATTTGGAACAGTAATTAAGAAAGCTAAATTAATTAACTTTATAAATGATGAAGATAGGCAGTTAAGACAAACGTGAGAATCAAAGTCCTTGATGCGCAAAACACATTGCCGCAAGATGGTAAGTTGGACCAGTTGGTTTGGATTTATCGTGAACTTGTTAACAGCGCAACACTAGAAACACAGGACAGGGAAGGAGCAGAAGAGAAAAGAGTGCACTGACTCACAACTGTTCTTTGTTGGAAAAAAGGTGAAAGATATATTTATAGGTACTGGCAACTTACATCACGACTCTTGCTATGCACATGTCGTAATGTAAGCTGCCAGTACCTATATATATATATATATATATATATAATGTTTCACCTTTTTTTCCAATAAATAAAAGTTGTGAGTCAGCGCCGTCGTTTTTTTTTCTCTTTTGCTCCTTCACTGTCCTGTGTTTCTATTGTTACGCTGTTAACAAGTTCATGGCGGAGATATTGCCGCTTTGAGATTTCAGAAAATCAGCCTCTAGTAATAACTACAAGTTAATGAAATCTGCCTTTTCCATTTTTCTGTGCTGCCCTCTGGCGTTTTGGGAGGCTTTGGTAGGGGCTGCAAGAACTAGCACTGCTAAAATGAAGGCCTCCAAGACCAGGAGTTGTTATGCGACGTTTCCACTAAAGAAGGGCACATGCGGTATGGCATCGTAAAAAAGGCGGATTCTCCTGAATTCTGCAGCAAAACCGAAACCAAAGGATGAATGAGCACAACAAGCAGACGACTATAATGACGTCACTGTTTAAAACAGTGGTTAAAGAGGTGCAGTTCTTTCCCATTTATCAACACATCTGCGCCATGCATGCTGCGATTGTGAGTGCAGCGCATACATCCACACAACGAAATCAGTTGATGGTTGATATAACAGGGGTGCAACAGCCGAAATAGAATCTGCAGCGCTTTCGGAGCAGCAAATTGTTACTCTTGGAGGAACGAAATCCAAATTTGGAGCAGGTTACAGGGGAAAAAACATTCAATTTTTATCACGAAAGACCAAACTTGGAAAGGTTTGAGAAACAAGGCTTAAGTTTAGAGAAAAAATATATGTACAAGCCATTCAACATTCTCTGAATCATGCAGAGTGAATACGAGTGCTGCTATTTTAACAAAAGTAGTGGTAGTATTTTCTTCAATCACCGCACTCAGCGAACAATGATGAGGTCCACATTCGAATTTGCCACGCCTGTCAAATTTTTGACAGAGTATGAGGATTCATATATGGATCTTCCAAAATTGTGACCATGAGATTCGTAAAACTGAAAAAAAAAAGAAAGAACTTGCACACAGTTTTCATTTTTTTACAACTGCAGAAATTTCATACAATACTCCAAATAATTTTGCCAGTAACTTTTTTAGACATCAGCGATTCTATTAGTACTCACAATTATGTGGCGTATACACGCATCAGTTTTGAACAAACTGTGGTATGTCTAGAGACTACTACTATAATCTTAAAACGCTTTTCCGCAGGCCACCCATGTAATGCCGCGAATGCAGCTTAAGCGGTGTTTCTGCACGGGTTAGAACAAGACCAAGAAATTTTCGAACCATTAGCAGCCCCCCCCCCCTCGTTTTTTTTTTTTTTTTAATGACGGGTTAAGTTTAGGGCACAGCTTCTCGGTTCACTTGCAAGGCGCGTTTGACCAGATATGCCTGTTGGCCTGGCGACGGCACCGGATATCTATCGCATGTAGCGTTGCTGTCACAACATGGTCATGGCATGAACTAATGCTAGAAGCGCACAAATTATATGCACTGCAAGTTTGTATGGTTCCAGCTTTATTTCCTAATGGTTCCTAACATGCCATGCCTGCGTTTTCTGACTAGGAAATTCATGCTTCCTGTGAAATGTTGCTGGCTACGGCAACACATTTTTGTCTTGTAGTTGCGCCGTCCCCCCAGTAGATGTCCACTGCGGTCAGCCAACCGACGGGCAAGCAACGTTGTAACTTCATCTGTTCCATCATGTCCTGCCTAATAAGCAACTATCTTACACCGTGGTTTGGGTTTGGGGTTTGCCCGCTTGAATTGATCGATCACACAAATTACAAGTGGCCAAAGGTGCCTCCATTTATCGCTCAAATTAGGGCAGCTGAAAAAATTTTGAGGCTAGTCGGGCATTTTGGTGCAATTTTGATGAATTTCTTAGTTTTAGCGCAGCTTTGCAGTCCTGCATCAATGCTCTGTCATTGCAGTGGTGCTATTTCTTGTTTTGGTTTCACCGCATAATTAGAGAAAATTCAATTAATTAGCAGTTATCCCTGGAGGCTGCTTTTCTGACATCTCAAAGCAGCCATAGGCTCTTGACATGAAGGACTTCAATTATGCCATTTGACCTGACTGCCCAACTTCACAAATAAAAAGTTAATTATTTATTACCTTTCCTAATTACTGTCCCAAATAATATCACTAACCAACTTAAGATATATGCTGCTAGCAAAAAAAGCAACTGTGAAAACAGCGAGCAAATAATGCCTTTTTCCGATTTTTTAAGAACATCGAACAAATTTCTTGAAACATCCTGTGTGTGTGTGTGCGTGTGTGTACGTGCAACAACTATATTTACAAAAACAGGGATTTAGCAATACTGCAATAGTTTTATATACATGCACTTTGCACTAAGCATCATGGTAAGAAGCCTAAGGGAACGGGACACAAGCACGTGAAAGGAACACACACGAAGTGCTACTGCACTCTTGTGTCAGGTTTCTTCATCACAATCATACTTAAAGTGAAACGAACTAGCCCAATCTCACATTTTGCTTAAACTATTTTGCCATGTGAGGTAAACATTACGACAAACCATCTTCTTGAAAGAAACCGCTCTTTTTATCGAAAAATGACGAACACACAAAAAAAGAAAACCCTCTGGCTCACCAAAATCAGCACATCTGGTGCTCGGAGACATAATTCGGCCAAGGCCACTCGTGCTTTCTGGCCACCTGAGAGATCACAATTCTTTATTGTGTGTGCATGGCTCACAAGTCCAAAACTACCCAGCTGCTTGCGTGCATCCTGGTAGTTGAGGTTGAACAGCTTCTGCAAAAGTGCCCCCATCATGAACAACATGGTTCAGGTTTAGACATGCATGCTAGTGATGCATCCATTGAAACCCCTTCAAATGACAGCTGAGCACAAAAGCATCTCAGGCCAAGTACCAACATATCCAATATACGAAGGCAGCTTAATGCACAGAACAGTTCGCTGTTGTGTACAATACATGTCCATCTTTAAGTATTAACCCTTTCGTAACCACACCTATTCAAATTGATCACCGATGATCGATGTTTTGTATTGTCAATTTTTGCTCGTCTAAATCGTTTCTCGTGTACCCAGCACTTTCTAGTGGTTAGTCAAGCCACTCAACTTTCAGAATCAATTTAAATCAGCCTATTTTGGCTACATGGTGATGTTTGACAAATTTTTGCGCGAACCAATGTGTGTGTGTCGTTGAGAAAATGCACTTGGCTAGCAAAATTGACAGAAGTGCGTACCCCTTGTGATTTTGCTACTTTAACATCAAAGTTCTGTAATAAAAAAATCTTTGCAAGTCAAATATCAAATTAATGTGCCAGCTTCACAATCTCACAGCACTGAGCAGTAATAGTTACCAGAAATTTCTGTCAGCTATTCAATAGAGAGCTGATGCTATGAGTTAGGTAAAATTTATTCATCAAAAAAGTATTTACGAAGGTCAGCCGCAGGTATAAAGTGTGAAAGTGGCCATCCCAGCCAGTTTTCAGCAGCCTAGGTTTCGCTTGTTTGATTATATCAGACACACGGCTGCATCTAGTGTCACTAGTCGGTCCTATGGCATCGTCATGGATGCACGGGTACATGCCTGTGCTGCAAAATACATGCGCCATTCTCAACTGTTTTGCAACTGTA
This sequence comes from Rhipicephalus annulatus, assembly GCA_013436015.1. Classification (NCBI taxonomy): domain Eukaryota; kingdom Metazoa; phylum Arthropoda; class Arachnida; order Ixodida; family Ixodidae; genus Rhipicephalus; species Rhipicephalus annulatus. The sequence goes on from WOVY01001500.1 coordinate 168,944, forward strand.
GCTGAATCAGATGAGGAGAATGAGCTCAGAGTCCGAGGATCACAATACCTCAGCTTTAAGATTTATATCTACGGTGTTTCCTGTCAGCCTGACATCCACAGCCATTCATGGTTTTGTCTTGTTTATGGCCTCAAGTTGTCTCCTCCATTTCCAAGTGCGCAGCTGCTGACTTTTGTGCACAATCTTGCAGCTACTCTGGTTACGTGCGGGGTCCTAACATCGCTAGGGCGCAGTGCACTGGAATCGGCCGCACAGTTTCTCCTCACGACAAGAAGGCAACCGGAGCACATTATAGCCCTAACTACGGAGCAGCTTGAGGCGTTTTAGAACTGCTTGTGATATCGTTCTTCTTTTTAATACGATGTGCAAAAATGTTAAAAAAATATGTTTGGATGCGTATATTAGTACACCAACCTATGCGGAGTAAAGTGGCTCATGGAAAACGTGACATTAGACAAAATAGCCAAGTTCATTCAACGTATGATTTATAGAGGGATTATTCACATTACAGGCATCCATCTATATTGAAACACGTGCTGACTTATCACACAGAAAAAAAAAACTAGAAATTACTAAGAAAAGGTGTACGAGTTCACTTGTATCTAACGAAAAACCAAGCAATCGTTCACCGCACGGCACAAGCAAGGAAGCAGCACCTCTGTTCCGAATTTCGTTGTCTATGTAGACTGAGAAACTTTGTACAACATTTATTATTTTTTATACTGTTACTGGGCTATTTATTTTCAAAATGTATATACTAAATTTTTTGTTTTAAATATTTTTACATATATATTGTTTTTATTGTATTATTTAGCAGCTGGCAACCAAAAGTTACACACTTTTCACATTTTTATTCATTCCTAAATAGTTTTGTTGCTCTACAACATATATTTTTTGAAAGAGAATTTCATTGTGCAAAATTTGATAAGCTGCAATGCATGCTGGAGTACTTTTCAAACAGGCAAGAGCTGTTTTCCAGAGACAGATAAAAATCAACCATTTTCGCGCGGTATTAGCCTGAAAAATAAGTCCCATTCTAAAATGTACTATACTTAAAGCACATAAGTCAGTATAAGAAGCTTTTAAATTTTAAATGATTACAAGTTAATGCGAAGGCAATATATTCGTTTAACCTTTAAAGTGGGGCTTTGTTGCAGTGTGAACTTTCCCTGAATAGGAGCAGTCACGGTACCGCACCCCTCCCTTGCAGTGAAACCACTTTAACAGGAGTATAACATCACCGCAGATTGGGTTTCTGACCCGACCAGTGCACCCATTCTGAGCACACAGGCACCCTAAGGGGCGCCGCCGTCCACCGACAGCGGGTTATGACAACCACTGCCTCTGAGCTTTTACAGGAGGTTACACATGATTTAAATACTTGTCTATTTGTTCATTTCAAATACTGTGTAATTTAGAAAAACTTAAATTCTTTTCAAAGTAAATTCAAATACAATAATATTCATTTCAATGTTCAAAGTGCTCAAATATTTGCAAAAGCCTAAAAAAGAGCACTCCTTGCAAAAATAAAACCCAGGAACATGCTTCTTTCTTGTCATAGCCTCCCTCAATAATGATAGTAAGGAATTTTTAAAAAGAACAAACTATTTTGCAAAGAAAGCAAGAAACAAGGGAAAGGAGGAATTCGTTTTGAGAAAGCAGATGGGCACTTCATAGAAAATATATTCACAGTAGTTTATTCCATTCAAATGCATACAATATTGCCAGGACCAGTTTCATTTCAAATTATTCATCAAACAGAACTAAGATCTTTTAAATTGAGACACTTCTGCTACATTAAGTGTAGTTTTTTTACAATAAATGCCCCCAGGCAGTTAGCGCAAGTTCTGCTACATTTTCTACACCCGTGATTTTCAAGCTGGTTTTCAAGCTGACTGACGCTCCCACGTTTTATCCATATGTTTACCCCCTAAACTCGACGGGAGGATAGCTGCCATGGTAGATGAGTTGGTGGAGCGTCAGACACATTATTCAAAGGTCACAGGTTCGATCCTTGCCCACGGCAAGTTACCTTTCGTCCACTTTTTTTTCACATTTACATTACAATTACTTCTAATAACATCGCCTACACTTTCCTTGGCATAATTTTCTGTTAGATCTCATTAATATTAGTTCCGTGAAGGGTGATTTGGAGTTCTGCAAAAAGTTAAAACAAACGTGACCAATTCCTGTTCACCTCCAATGATTTGCAATACTATATGCAAATACAAAAAACCGCAGTTTTGCACTACTCATGCATGAGACCTACCTAAACTACTTGTAACATTCTGGGTGCTCAAGCACGTAAACATCCAGGGCCACGTGCTTGCAGATGACATTAAAACATCTGTAACAACCAAAGTAGGCACCTATTCCGTAATAGCCAAGCCTGCCATAAGTCTGGAGTGGTTCACACAGAGTAAACTGAGAAGCTCTTCGCAAGGACAGTGGGATGTAGAAAGCTCTGACAAACTATACCTAAGCATAATTTGTGCCTAAAACAGAAGTATGAAGACACAATGCCCTATTCTGCCACTAAATAATAAAGAACATCCATGGTACCCACCTACGACACTATCTATGGTACGTATTTCTTATCTGGTGGCAAAGCACCCCTTTGCAGAAATTGTAGCAACAGCCTTATTATTCTCTCTGTCTTTAAAAGGTTTGGATGCAAAGAGAAAAGAACATTCTTTTTGTCTACCAAATCGAATTGCCTTATCTCCATCAACAAATAATTTTAAATAAGCAGAAAATGCTGCTAGATTTATAAAAAAAACAGGATCGGCCAGTTCACAGAGCTACTTTTTGTCACGAGAGCTTTGATACTATAGCTGTAGTAACAACACATTGAAGAAGCGCACTGGACTAAAGTGAATTATAAATGTTCTCCTGATGCAAGACTTATACTTAAAAAATTAAACAAACAGGCAACCATTATTACTTCCCTAGATTGAAGTGAACTAATGGCGAATTCCATTGGGAGAACAAGAGTAGAGGGGTAGTACAGTGAAAAGTGGGGGACAAAACACTCGGAGAAGGGCCACTCAATCTGCTACTGAAATCTGGTACTGCATGCTTCTGGAGAGCAGGTAAGAGTGTGACAAGCAGGGAGAACCATACCATGTAATCAAAACATTCGAAGCCCCGGCATTCTTTGCAGGACAGCAGCAAAATATGCCTAAAGTCTGTCAGTCGCACATTCGCCATTATTGCAATTTGCAGTTACATAGCATGTTTGTGCGACGGCACATCCAACAAATGTAGCTGCATACTTTTCCTAACTATCATCGTCACCACCCGTAGAAACGGCACCAATACGGCCAACATGAGTGGGGCTATCCAAGTCTCAAACTAGACATGGTTGCTACTATTTGAAGCTAAGTGAAAACAAATATAGAGAATGTGACATTTAAAAGTAATTTCAAGCAAGAGCACTAAAAACTGCTCCTGGCTGCTCTCAGAGCAGTAAAAATGCCCTCGCTCTACCATTGGATGACAGTGCTTTAGCTCCTGTTCGACCAATGAAACACGCTGGCGCTGAGGAGAGCACTTTTAGAATGCTTTTGAGTGCTCATGTTTTCCCAGTGGAATTCACTATAAATCGTGGTTTGAGTACTTCTCTCAATACCTTTGATTTTTGTTTCTCCTCTAGATCATTAAATGTCTCAAAGTGAATCATCCTTGTGGAAGAATGAACAGCCTTTCATGAAAGCATGACAAATATGACAATTCATTTGGTATCACTGATGCATATAGCATATTGAGCCTGTGGAGTGACCCTATTGACATGTTGTACAGCCAGATTATGTAGAAAGAAAGTTAATGTGAGAATTACCCAAACATTTCACACTTTTAGCAATGAGCATTCTCTATAAAGACCACATAAATAAGCATATGGAGAAAAAGAGAGAGAAGAGAAAAAAAAGGAGTTCGCTGCTTAACACTTCAGAAATTTAAAGTTCAAAGTGGTTATAACTTATACTGATCCAACTGCTAGATGTCATGAACTATTACTTGTGCAATTTCACACAACCGCAACACAAAAGAATGCCCAGCTAATAACATGCATGCATTAAAAGTAAAAGACAAGAAAAATATATTTACCTGAAGGTACTCAACAGGGCTTTCATCAGAATTCAGCTGCTCCCCAGAGTGCTGATCGAAACGACCTATCCTCTATACATGTTGGACGAGAAACAATGACAATGAAAGACAAAGGGCAAAAAAGAAGGAGAAAAAAAGGTACAGTTAGTTTCGATCATTCTAAATGATACAATAATTCTGCAACCCTCAAATAGCAGTCAGTATCCTAAATGTCACACTGTATCTCACACCCACCCAGTGGAATCAACCACACACACAGCTACATAGCACAAAGCAAAAAGAGTTTGTGCATAAAATTACCTCCGAGCTTGAGTGGACCTACTTATATTTCACCAAGTCAGAATACACTTCGGCCAACTTTCGATTGCACAATCGAAGCCTTGTATGTATGATCGGTTTCCACCGTCACATTGCAAAAGGCAATGCAAATGGGCCACTTCATTCATGGTGCCTTGATGTCTACACTGTGCATCACTTCTCTAGCACTTCTCGTGACATTCTACTGAGTTGGCTTTTGAAAGAGACTGAATTCAAATACATATGTAGCCAACAATAAAAACAAACCATGGTTCTTGAGGTCACCAAGGTAGACTGAGCATGAACTGGGGGTGTTGTGCAAAGTCTTTCCCCAACCAACACAGCTAGGGGCCTTGACATTAAATCAGATGATGCATACGGACATTCATAATCATTGATGCAGACATTTATTAAACTGAGCCCGACTGAAGATCCTAGATGGCAGCCATACATTTTCATAGTACTGAACTTCATCATTTCAACTCTTCAAATTATGAGTAGCCGAATCCTGCTATAACAAAGTTCACTACTATAAAATTTCCACCCCAATAAATATTTTCTATTCTATATTTCTATATTTTCAGCCACCCATAGAAATTCGAAAATGTCTCGTCACAAACAAATGCTTTTGCTGGACATTTATGCCTCAATGAATTTTTCGTGAGTGCTACCACATAAAGAAAAGAAACTGGCCTAAGACTGCCGTGAAATTTCGCAAGCAACTTGACAATTTCTTGAAGGCTTGTGACTTTCAGAGCAGTGTGGCCACGTCGCAATACCCATGTCTTCCTCAGAGACGTTCTTTCTGCTACTGCACGCACATCCCAGTAAATATTCCACCATTGAGTTGCTTGGCTAGAGATAGTCTATACACCATGATTCTGCTGAGTGTAACCAAATTCTGCCGCAACTGCTGCGAACAAAAATTTGAACACGTCGACGCAATCCTAAGCGACAATAAAAGTGTGTGCGCAGCCAACGCGCATCTCACAAGGCAATGCTTCTTGCCACAACAATGCAGACAAAACCATGGTACATGCAATCATAGATAGCAACAATGCAGTTCTCGACTTGCATTGCTAACTATGCAAGCACACCGCGTGCACAGTCAGAACGCAGGAATGAAAAAAATTACTGTTAATTGCAACTGCCGCACAGAAAACTGGTAGCAATTGTTGTGATCGTCAATAGCGAATACGCCCCAAACTGCACAGCTAACACAATCGAAGATTAAAGACAGTAAGGCTGTAATATGAAGCGAGGCATTACAGCTTTCCTGTCATTTGTTTATAGCTATGATAGTGTGGAGCTTCGGCTCTTGAGTTTTGAGCTGGCCTCTAGCAAAGCTGTAACACGCTCATTTGCAGTGCAACACGCTCAATACGCTTCGAGGGTGTTCTGAATATGGTATTTTTTCGTGTAATACCTGCCCCAGCATGTAATCGCCATCTCACACTATATATCACCGTAGAAAAAAAGGCATTCGTTTCTTGATGCAAGCCCATCTCTGTTGCATTACCGTGAAGGCGTGCTTCAGCTGACTTGCATACCGAAACCAGCGTACATGCCACACCCACACTATGGCTCGAAATTCTTGGTATATTAGGCATTTTTTAGATGCGAGAAAATACGGTCACTCGATGTGCACCCTTACAATAGCAGTATGTCCGAGTGAGACACTAAAACCAGCGTACATGCCACGACCAAACTATGGCTCCAAATTCTTGGTATATTTGGCATGTTTTAGATGCAAGAAAATATGGTCACTCGATGTGCAGCCTATCAGTAGGAGTATGTCAGAGTGAGAGTTGAATGCTTGTGCTTGTTGGAACCAAGGGACAAGTCCTAATTATCAGATCATACTGAATTTTGTCGTCTTTAGACAGAGCTGCCAAACTTTAGACAGAATGGCAGGGCGGCAGTGGGCCGACGAAATCTAGGTGGACATGATCAAAGCGAGAATCCGGAGTGGGGAGTGTTCCCAATGCTATCGAGGTATGGCATCGTATCTTAGAGAGCTGGCAAGCTACATATTCACGTGCCCAGAGTAGGATGTCCCAGTTTACGCCCGGCCAGACAAGTCTTGTCTAACCCAGTCTTTCGGTGGCTCTAATACCCGGATGAGACAGTCTGTGCAAGGACTCGAACACATGGCGATGGAGGCTCGCGGGCACGAACGAGTGAGTTCTACTGACGCTTGTGTCATAGCTAACCCTGTCCTCAGATCTGGGAACTGGGATTCACTCAAGATTTGAGGCAGTAGTCCCGGTCAACAGGCATTTCAGCTCGTCCCCTTCACATTGAGCGACTGCCAAAGCGGCAAAATCAACCTGCAGTGTGAGCATGGCGGCATTCACAAAATTCTGTGAGAGGGCGTCCGCTACCTCGTTGTCGCCGCCTTTGACATGGCGGGTATGAGTCATGAACTCTGATAGAACATTTGGCACTATTCACGTGCTTTGTGCGTTCCCCCGTCGAAGCATAGCGAGCACAATGCATAAGTAAGCGGCTAGTGGTCGGTGAGGACGAAAAACTCTACACCTTCCAGGAAATGGCGAAGATGTCATTATCAGTGTACACGGTCAGTTCTCTCCCAAAGCTGCTGTAGCAATGCTCGATAGGCATTAGCTTCCTCAAAGAGAAAGAAATTAGGCGCCACATTCCCCTAACGAGCTGCTGTAATACAGCCCCAATGGCTGTATCCGAAGCATCCACCATTATACGGGACACCGGACCTGGGGTATTAAAGCAGTAGGGCATTTGCCAAGGTGTCCTTGGCCTCGCAAAAGGCTTATTTTGCTTCTTGAGACCAGGAGAAAATGTTTGAGCTATTCCGTGAAGTGGCCAGCAGATCGTGGAGAGGTTGAAGGATGTGGGCATAGTGGGAAATGAAATGGAGGTAGAAGTTTACCAAACCCAGAAATTCCTGAAGCTGGCGCTTGGCGGTCAGCTGCAGAAATCTTTGCGCGGTTTCAACCTTGTTGGGTTAAGGAAGAATTCCTGAGGCGGCGATAACGTGTTCAAGAAACGGGGGCTGTCACACATCAAGCTCGCATTTGGCCATTTTCAAGACCACGCCATGCTCCACTAAACACTGGAAAATGATGCGCAGATGATTCACGTCTTCTTCTGGAGTGCTGCTGGCGATCAACAAGTCGTCGAGATAGGCGTGGAAGTAGTTGAGGCCACGTATAGCACCGCCCATGAACCGCTGGAATGTCTGATCTACGATTCGAAGTCCAAATGAATTCGGAAGAATTCAAAAAGTCTGAGAGGCGTTGCGGTGACGGTCTTCAGGACGTCCTCCGGGGCAACGGGAATCGGGTGGTATGCCAGCACCAGGCCGATCTTCAAAAAGATAGTGGCACCATGAAGCCTCGTCATGACATTGTGTATGTGCAGTACTGGGTATCTGTCTTGAGTAATTACCTGGTGCAGCGCCCTGTAGTCCCCGCATGGTCGCCAGTCTCCCGATGTTGACTTTGGCACCATATGAAGTGGAAATGCCCAGGGGCTCGACGAGGGTCTGATAATCCCTAGCTCCATCATGTGTTCAAATTCCTGTTGTGCGACCTTTAAAGGAGCACTGACATCAAATTTCATAATCAGGATGTGCCCTTCCTGCGATTGCTTGGTGTGCCTAGGTCTTCTTGGCAAAATTTGAATGGAATCTATCGCCTGAAAGCTATTTTATTACGGCGACAAACAGTGCATGAGAATATATTGGAAATGGGAGTGTCCTGCGATATCGACACTAGTGCTACGTGGTCGGTGTGATACATTCAACAAATACCATCCTGAGTGACAATGGGCTAAAAGCAACGACGTGTACAATCCGAGTGGTCTTATGGAGACGCGTCGAAGCCTGGAATCGCACTACCTCGTCGCGGATTGCCGGCAGTTTTGAATCGTGCTAGGTACAAGTGATATAAATGAATAAATGTGATAGTTATTCACCACTTAGTTGCGTTTTAGGTCGTGAATCGCTGCTACGGGGTCTATAGCTACTCGCTGATGCGAAAATCTCGGCATGAGTAAATTTGATGTCAGTGCTCCTTTAAATTCTCTGCGAGCAAACCCAAGGCCGCACGTGCACGGGTGGGCCGCTGGTGGCGATGTAGTGGCATACCTCGTGCTTTACGGCGGCGCTACCTGGCAGCTGCCTCGTCAACTTGGAAAAATCCTGTAGAATGCGAATGAAACATTCTGCGCTGGCCAGCCCGAGCAGAGTGTGGCTCAGCGAATGGTATTGTGAGAAATCGCCTTGCACAGTTGCCTGCGACACGGGATCGTGAAGGCGGCGGTTGCGCAGGTCAACAAAGATTCCGAAATTCGGAAAAAAGTACACATTCAAGATGGCAAATTTCACTGCTGCGAGGATGAAAATACACAGGAACGTCCTGTTCAAGCCTAAATGGACAGGCAGCGAGCGATGTCCATAGGTGGCAATAGTTGTGTTGTTGACCGCCAGAAGAACACAGCGCACTGAGAACACGCACTGAGAACAAAGCGATCAGTGGACCTAACCGGCAACACGCTCACCTCCACGAGGAATCGAAGGCCACTGTCACGGTCAATGAGGAAAAACACTGATAGGCGACGTTCAGGAGCGTTTAGGACACTGGTCGTCCTCAGTGCCGGCCGCTCCCGTTTCCCGCATAGTCGCAAGGAGGAATGCATTTGCGAGCAGCATTGCCATGCTTCTTGTGATACCAGTAGATTCTCTGTTGCGCTTCTGGGCACTGGCGCTCCTCGGGAGTGCTGCGGGCCTGCATTGTTACAACGGTATCGGCGAGGCGGGATATCTGTTCCCGGATGTCATGCAGCGTGGTCGTAGGCGCGCGGCCGGAGATTTCTGGCTGTAGCGCCGAGATGGACGGCGGAGCGACCGCCAACACCGAGTTTGCGAGCTCGGCGAATCGAGACAGGCAGATGTCGGCAGCTGAGGTGAGGAACATGCGCACGTTGACGGGAAGTGGCTGTAGGAACAGCTGTAAAACGGCGCTGTAGGAACAGCGGCATCAGTGGTGAATGCGCCGGCCGTGTGATACAGCTGCCTTATGTGGCGCAACATTTGGCTGGGCATCCGGTCCCCAAGCACGGTGTCATGCAGTAGCTGCTGCAGTTGCTGAGGCTTTGACCGCGTGAGGCGGCTGATGAGCAGCTGTTCGAGCATCGTGTACGAGTTCTTTGCAGCAGAAGCGACCAACGAATCGCAAATTTCGCTCACTATTGCCGGTGGGAGGCTAGCAACCGCTTCGTGGTACTTTGTTAGCTAAGTGGCAATATGACGAGTGGTGAATTGGGACTCTACTGTAGAAACCATAGCTGCGGGCTTTCTGTCCAATATGGTGGGAGCCTAATGTCAATGGCGGAGATTGCCGGTGCGTTATGAAGTCTCCATGGTGTCGATCGCTTGAAAAAGGTGCTAAGCCTCATCCGGATCACCACCGTTGGGATGCGTGTATGCGCGAAAGAAGCAGACACTACTGTGCAACGTGGATCCCAAACATCAAGTGGTTTTATTCGGCTTCTCTGGAGGTTCCGGAGAGCAGCGGAGGGTGGCACTGCCAGGCGGCTTGGCTTGGTTTGGTTGACGCCACACATACATTGGTGGAAATTCAAGCAAAGATTCAGTCAAACATATGTTGAGGAAAATTACAAGCAACATTGAGCACGCGCCGGCACGCATGCCTTCAAACAACTTGAAGGACTACCCTGGAGACAATGATAAAAAGGAGCTGTGCTTGCCTTCCTAGTTGTGCACATTTTTTCTGTACAAAACAAAATAGGAGATTTTTAGGCTCATATTCATACTTGAGTGACATTTTTGCGTCATAATTAAAAATATTCTTAGGAATTGAACAGTTCATTGACTCCACTTTTTTAATGAGTAGACAATCCATGATATATCGACATCGAAGGGAACTGCGAAATAGTTTGATATATTAACAATTCGATATATGAAATATGCATATTCAGGGCTTATATTATTGCATTGCAACTATCGAAATGACTTTGGAAATCGTAATAAGCATTAACATGATGATTGACTTACAGTATGCTTAAAGGGGCTCTGCAACACCTTTTCAGAATGGCCAGAAAATGCTGCCGACCGGTAATCGAGGCTTCTGAGAACATGCGAGCCAAATATTATAGCGCAGCATGCGGCCTGGAATTCACAATAAATTATGAAAATCAGCTGAAAATTGCTTTCCCTTTTCTCGACGAATGACGGAGAAAACTCGAAAATCACTCGTAGAAAGCCATCATCAGCCATTGGCTGATTTGAACATGGTGCGCTCGGTCGTTACAGGGATTGCCACGGGAGGCCACGACTTGTCCACAAGTGCGTGCGCAATCACCCTGAAAAGGCTTCGTATTCAAAGAAAAAAAATAAAAAGCTCAAGGTCATGAGGCGCGTGTGACGCATTTTCTTTGCCCATGCCATCCCTCCCAGCTTAGCGTCCAGTGCTTTCGTCGAAACGAGAGAAGAGAGAATGCGATTGCAGCATGTGGCAAATCATTGCAACTTCGCTCGTTCTGGATGGATTCTCAAAAATTTTTGCGTCGCTGAATTTGTCAGGCAATAAGCTGTTTTAGTTCATTCATTTCATAGTTACTTAAAAAAGTGTTTTAGGGCACCTTTAAAAAATGTGACAACTTCTTTTGCAAGTTACCGCACTTTATTTCGTGCAAAAATAGTCTGTAAACTTGTACAAGCATCGAAGCTTTCAAAATAAGCAAATTCAGCCCCTTCAGCCTCGAAAGCGGAGATTTACAGTGCACGCTGATGCAAGCTCTGTACATGGTAAAATCTTCAGCGGTGGCATCAGCATCTTCGTAACCACATGGGTCAACTTCCACGACACTGGCAATGTCAGGCATATCAACATCGATGCAGTCAGAAAGAGTGTCGTTGTCATCTGCACAGATGAAGTCCCTTTCTGTACTCCCGTTCGAGGTGGCACTTGGAAATGCTAATAAGCAGCAAAATTACCTGAGGCTCCGTATGCCATTGTAAGCTAAGATGATGCCCACTAGGTCGTTACTTGTCCCTAAAGCCCATGAGGAAACCGCACGCCAGTGCCTTACTTGACGTCGTTCCAAGCACCAGTATTTTTATTGCTACGAGTGACACAATGTTTAGTTCCGACTCCGGATGGAAGATTCAGCTGTAACGAAGCGAGACCTATTGAAACGCACAAGCCAAAAGTGACAACACTGTCTACAAACAACAAACAAAATGACCACGTAGCCCACCTGATATTTTGGCATTGGCAATGACATTAGGGGCATTGTAGCAAGAAAAACCACAAAGAAGTGTTGCGAAAGAAAGAAAAGCGTAGCCCTCAAGATGTGTATTTTATTACAAAATAGGTCAAAAATGTATCACTAGGTTGTGGATCTCAAAGGCCATGCTTTTTGGGCGCGCATGTCATCATGCTTAAACAAACAAGGAATGCACTAGGGGTGAGTGATTATTCGAAAGTTTTGAATTTTCATCGAATATTGCATTTGTAATATTCGTGTTCGATAACCACATATTCGAAAATTTTGAATATTTGAACTAACTTGAGTATTCCTCGAATATTCAGTGTTCATGAATATTCCTTCGCATATGCCAATATGAGGAACTTAGGTTTGCGAAATTGCGACAAGAGCCTCAGTAAATCATGCAGTGATTACTACGACTTCAGTGCGAGTGCGGCGATGCCTGCATGGAAATTGATGGGAGCGTGATGATGGCTACTGACGAATGCGGCAGCATGTCATCTTGACAAACCTACCAATGATGAACATCTCAATTTAAATCATGTACTGCCTACATGACAGGACATGTGGCTTAGCGGTTTAGTGCTGTCAGGTAAGCGTATCGACCACGCCATTCACTGCTGCGCCCTTCTGCGCAGGACCCAAAGTATGTATCACTCTTGGAAACAAAGGCAACTCGCCACCACCGCCACCGCTCGGTCCCATGCTGAGCGAGCACGAAGAAAAGAAAATGTCTCTACGCAAGGCCAAATGCACGCGTATATGTTACAGGGCGCGGTGCAGATGAAGTGAGCTTAGTAGAGGATGTACTGCACGTAACTAGCCAGGGGCACGCTCAGCTTGACGTACGATGATATCGCATTTCATGTATAGCCACGCCAGTTTTCGCTAATGAATCACCGTACAAACGTACGTACGCACACATGTCGAAGCCTGACGAGTCGTCCGTCAGCTGTGCTGCGACTTCAGCATGCATACCGTATAAACCAAAATATAAGACGACATATTTTCAATAAAACAACGAGCTAAAGTCGCCCCTCATCTTACATAGCGGTGTCTAGACGACAGTATATTGCTGTCTGGCAACATGTGGCTTGCACGTGCATGAGAAGCTGGACACGGCCATATTCGCATTCAAATCCAATAGCAGGTTGTTTTTTTTTCTCTCTTGTCTGTTTTTTTTTTAAGTTCGTGATTTGCCTCAGATCTGTTCTAAGTTCTCGCTCCACTTGACATTGTGTTTCATTTTTAGTTGTCTTTTTATCGTTCACCGAATATGAGTAGCGGTACAAGAAGGTAGTACTCAGCTGGGTTTAAACTAGAGGTTGTTGAGTTCATAGAAGCAAATGAGAATATGGCTGCTAAGCGCCGCTTTGGTGTATCAGAAAAAAGTGTGCCCTACTGAAGGGCGCAGAAAGGGAAGCTGCAGATGTGCAATCCTCAAAAAATGTCATTTTGTGAGCGTAGTGTGGTTCATTTGCAGCTGGAGGATACTCTAGAAAACTTTGTGTGGGAAGTTCATGCTTGCTCGCTGCCAGTGACCGTGAATACCATTTGCAAGAAAGCTGTGGAACTCGCTCGAGAAGCTGGGCTCACGAGAGAAGAGTTTCATGCACCAAACTCTTGAGTGCGTCGATTCATGAGATGCAAAGGATTTTCTTTTCGGTGGCGCTTTTCGGTGACAATGCCGATGAGACCCTTGTGTGGTTTGACATGCCTTCATCAGCCATGATCATGCAGCGTGATGCCAAGGATATGAAGCTGTTGTTCACTGGCAACGAGCACTCCCGCTTCACCATCATGCTGGCATGCATGGCAGATGGTAGAAAGCTTCCGCCCTTCATCATTTTCAAGCGTAAGACAATGCCGAAGGAAGTGTTCCCACCCGGTGTTGTTGTTTGCATCAGCAAAAAAAGGATACAAGGACAAGGCCGTGATCCTCGAATGGATACGAGTAGTCTGGAACCGTCAGCCAGGTGCACTGCTGCGTCTTTGCTGCAGGCTGGTGTTAGATGCATTTTGTGGTCACTTAACTGACGTTGTGAAGCGCGCACTGGGCGATAGAAAAACGGACCTCGCCGTGATACCAGGTGGTATGATAACCACCCTCCAACCGATTGACGTTGTGCTAAACAAGTCGTTCAAGGACCGAGTGCGGCTGGAGTACCAAAAGTGGATGTGACTGGGTGCTTTCTGCCTGGCATTCTTTGCCAGGTTCCGTGGTGGAAAATGCTTTTGAGAAATGTTCCATCAGCAACTCACTGTATGGCACAAAAGACAACGCACTGTGGGAGGGGGCCAGCGACAAACTCTCGTCTTCAGAAGACAGTAGTGCTTCGTCTGACGAATAGGAACAGTTGCGATAGTGGTTGAGGGGAGCTCCGACGATCGGGTGCAGTGTGCCAAATTCGCAAATAAATGTCGTTTGGCAATTTTGGGTTTTCCTTTTTTTTCTTTTTCGGTAACTCGAACTTAAGGGGTCGACCTATATTCCCACTTGACCTATAGACCGGTTTATACGGTACTTTCTTCCAGTGGCATAGCCAGGGGGTGGCACACCAAACACGTGCCCCCTTCCAAATTTTTTTTCGCCACATACAGAGGGAAAAATTGCTATTTTAAAGGGTGCCCTCCTCTAAATGAAGAGGGTGCCCCCCCCCCCCCTCCACTCGGAAAAACTTCTGGCTGCGCCCTTGCTTTCTTCATAGTTCCGGAACGATTTTGTGATAGTGGATATGGTCGTGTGAATGAGCTGAAGTGTTTTTCCACGCAATGGCATTCATAGAAAAGGCCATGCACTTTCAGTAACGTTACAATGGCATCATCTCATATAGTTGTCCGTTGCTAACGGTGGTGCACGTAATGTGACGGACATGCATTGACGTAATGTGATGGACGCGCATCGTGCGGCAACGTCTCCTGAAATCAACTCTCTGTTACACCGATGCTGCGATCTCACTTTCTTGCCAACGTCAGTTCACTTTCGGCTGCCAGTGCGCTGAGGAGGGTTGCGATGCGGCAAACTCGTGCCCTCATTGCCGAGAGTTGAGGCTCCATTAACAAAATGGCATATTGGGAACGTCTTTCTATCACACAACAGTAATCCTCGATCTCGCACACTTACCTTGTGTTATCCCTGTGTGCCCAGCATACAGCTTGGTCACAATCGTGCTGCTATCATCCCAACATAGCATTTTTGATCGGGAAATGGCGAGTGCGCAGTTTTCAAGAAAGGCAACGGAAGCAAGCGATATAACAAGTATTGAGTATTGCTGTGTGGGATGCCCTAGGTACTCCTATTTCCTTTAGTGGCTTGACCGATGAGAACAGGAAAGAAAATGAAAAAGAAAACTGTAAAATTGGGATCTTTCAAGTCAAAACTGACAGTGTGGGAACCTGGATGAATTGTGACCACCTAGGCTGCTTTAATATTCGCTCAGACTCAAGTGCACAGGTGTTAGCTGTTACACAATCAAGCCGATGGCCTCATGCTCACTGGTAATCATAGCAGGTATGAAAACTTCTTTTTGTAATATAAAAATGATGCGAAAAATCTGTTCAAGATGTGGTGAACCCAAGACATCACAGTCACAACCTCAACTATTACAGCCTTATGCTTTCTGGCAAATACAGATGGTGACATTTTTTTTAATTTTTGTGTTTAATAATTGACTATAATAATAATTGTACTGTTTCCAACATAAATATATGATTTGAGTAAAAGATTACTGGTGGGAAAAATGCACCTCTTAATTATTCGATTCATATTCGAAAATATATATTTGTGTTCGATTCGTATTAGAAAATTTCGGTATTCGAACACCCCTAGAATCCACACATTGTGACGAGGCCACTGAGTGATTTTTCATTTATGTTATTTTGAGTGCCTTCGATTGATTGATTTGATTGATTTGTGGGGCTTAACGTCCCAAAACCACCATATGAATATGAGAGACACCGTAGTGGAGGGCTCCGGAAATTTTGACCCCCTGGGGTTCTTTAACGTGCACCCAAATCTGAGTACACAGGCCTACAACATTTCCACCTCCATCGGAAACGCAGCCGCCACAGCCGGGATATTTTGAGCGCCTTCAGCTAATGGCCCATCTGAAAACACTGTGCTGGCGAGTTACAACCGACAACGGATCGCGCATTCGAATTACACTGTCTTTTGTCACCTGCGCGCAAGGAAGGATCGAGTTGTTAGGATGCAGCTGAAAAATGAGCAATCTTTCTCAGAATAAGTGGACTTTCAGGGCTACCGTCCGGCAAAGTGTGCCATGACAATGTGCAACATATAGTTGGTTTTAGACAAACTTTTTGTGCCACTAAGCACTTATTGTTCTCAGCTTTTAAAGATGCATATTGCTCTACATTAACTGTAGAATGTAACTAACTATCAAGAAAGTATGCATATAAGACATTTTATTGGACAAGAAGAATTGTAATGTGAGAGTGCTTGAAATCCTCAGCTCAAACTGATTGTGTACTTTAGGTTCACAATTATTATATAGGTGATATTAATTTTTAAAAGAGATACTTGCACTCTGCACTTGTTAACGAATATGTGGGCAAAATTTCATCCCTGACGGGATATCAGAAATACTAAATCATGAAGTCAAGTCTCAACACAAGAAGTTGCCTAGAAATGCATCTTGAGAAGCTTTTAAAGTTCAGTAATTTAGCTTTCTGGGCGAGTTGTTTTATAGTAATAGGAAAAAGAAACCAGTGAAAACCACACGAAAACAGCAAAGAAGAACCGCACAGGACAAGTGCTGGAGTAATTCACACAATTTGCACTAGAGTAATTTGCACAAGCTCTGGAGCGATGGAGAATTTTAAAGGTAAAGTGCAAACTCATCCATGTGGAAAAGATATGTTTTTCAAGATGGTTTTTTCCACCTTGAGAGCTCAGCAATCCTGGTTATTTTGAGTATGTGGCTTTAGTCAAGGTGTCTACCAAGTCAGCAGTTCAATATTCCCTGAGATTTTCAGGTGTTTCTTGAGTATGATTCTGAAATTCCCTGAGTGGCACATAACTTTCTGCCACATCAATACAAGAAGGCACCGTGCCACCTAATGCTGTCACTGTCTAGTAACGCATGTGTAACGCATTGTGCGTTGATTTTTAAGTTTTCGATAGGTCAAACTACTTTATTGCAAATTTTGAATGAATGAAATGTGTAAAGTCATGAAAAATCTATATGAAAAAATCAGGAACAGTACTTTGGTGTCAGCATCATTTATAGCTACAAACTATAGACGAGAACATGCCTATCTCGCACCAAAGCACCTTTGGCGGTATACTCTCGCTCCCAGAGACGCCATAATTTGTTTGAAACTGCTAAGGCGCACCTCACTAGCATAGCATGAAGTGGCTCTGGGAGTTAAAATGCGCAAAAGCGCCTGTTCACAGTGCGCCTGCTTATAAAATGTCATCTGGGTATCACTGTGCTGTCATCTGATGCGACAAGTACCAGCGCAAGAGGAAGAGATTGCTGAGAACTGCTTGTGAAGTTCACAGCGCATCGCGAGAATCGTGCCGGTGCGGTGTTTTGCGAGTGCAGAGATTGCCGTCCACAACGAAAAATGCTGAGCTCCGCCGCCCTATAGGATATAATCGCAATCAGCAGGAAAAACTATGAGCCCAGTGAAGTGTACGAGTAGGTATACTTATTGCATTTATTTAAGCGCGACTCTAGCTGTTCCACTTTACAGCAGCGATTTGCGTGCAGTATGCCAGTAGTATACAGCACAAAAATATTGCCGTACTCTTTCGCAGGCCGCATGTCATTGATAAGATATACATATCACGACTCAAGCGTGGATGCACACGCCGCGCATGTTTAGTAGAACTGTAATGGCCTACTATCGCTATGAAAAGAGATGTGAATGGCGGGGAATGCATAGCTTTCGACTCACTTGAGCTATGACATGTCTCGACTGTCACTAGGCGAATCCACATGTGCTTTCGACCGGCGCCATCGTAGCATTTTAAAATCTTGTTCCGGCTGGCACTTTTGCATCGTGTGTGTGTTCCGAGTGTCTGGCAGGACTGGCCATTGATAAACATGCGGTGCATGAGCGTAAGTTGAAGCCAGATTCTAGCGCTACGTTGACGCCGGCTTACAGCCAAAATTCTGCCTTGTCACAGCCAAGGCAGAATTTTTGCTGTAAGCCGGCGCCATCGTAGCATTTTAAAATCTTGTTCCGGCTGGCACTTTTGCATCGTGTGTGTGTTCCGAGTGTCTGGCAGGACTGGCCATTGATAAACATGCGGTGCATGAGCGTAAGTTGAAGCCAGATTCTAGCGCTACGTTGACGCCGGCTTACAGCAAAAATTCTGCCTTGTCACAGCCAAGGCATGCCGCAGTTAAAGCTGTTCACGTTTCAGTCGGAGAATATGTACCTGATGAAGTTACTTCTGCAGTCTGCAATGCCCGTGCTACAGACATTCTGGACTGTCGAAAAAGCTCTCCTCGACGTTTCACACGAAATCAGCATCAAATTCCAACACAAGAATAGCGGGGAACATGCTTACAGCCGCACTCGAGTTGTGAATTTTCGCATTTGATTTGCAGACAGTCTGCTCGCGTGCCAGTTGAGGGTGTTGCTTCGCCAGGCTTGCAACAGATGGCGCCACATGCTTTTCAATAAGGCACCAAGCACTGAGCTTGCTGTGTTCTGGTGTACACCACAGGCGTTGCTGAAGGAGTTCAGCCCGGCGGTGCCAGCGGAAGCTTACATATTTGCCTATCTCCAGCCAACACTGACGTGGTCATTCAGCAATCCATCATATTATGTTCTGATTTCATAAGAGATGAAAAAAAGGTAACAACTAGCGCCTAAAACGCAGCAGCGCGGCCGAAACCCCTTGTTTTCATAGGATGACCACTGTGCGTGACCACACTATGGCGGTTGCAGCACCAGTGCCCCTTGCAAGCAACAGAAAAACAATCATTAAGGGGGGAGGCTACCCCCAAAACCAAACTTTTTTATTTTTTAAGATATCTTAATGAAACTTTCAGGGTATGTTCACAACATTAAAACTAGAAAAACTGAAAAAGTTTCATAAAATTGTGTTCAGGGGTTCTAGAGTTACTGAGGTCTAACTGGGTGGTTCACTTGTGTGCCTGAGGAAGAGCTGGAAGAAATCCCAGGACATACAAGAAGGCTGAAATATTTGTGGTCATCCCTGGATAGATATCCTAGGGCACTAAAGAGCCATTTTTATCAATTTCCCCTCCAAAAAAAATGTTATGCAACTTCAAATTTCATGTAGCCAGTAATGATGATAATCATCAAAAAGTAATTGTTTATTAATAACTAATGGCACTAATTTCCAAAAAAATAAGCTCGTTACACCCTGGCCAAATCATCCAGGAACAGAACAAAAAAACAGCACACGAATCTGATAAGCAGTTCTTGAGATATCGCTTTCCTCAGCACCATAACAAGCTAAAAAATCCATTTTAAGAAAAGGGGCTTTGAAAGTTCAGCACTAGTGCTTTTCTCAAAAAGCTCCAGCAGAGTAGCTTGATGGGTCCTTGCGCACTCTTTTCCTCTTAAGTCTTCCCTCCATCTTCTCTAAGTGCTGTTTAGAAATTTTTTTTCAGACGTAGGGCATCTTTTTCAAGAGCCGACTGTATCAATTTTAATTTTGTCTGGGTCGCTGGCGTAGATTCGAGTCTAGTGCAAACAGAGTCTCGACGTCTCGCATTCGCATCGATTTTTTCCTCAGGGTTCGCAGATGAAGGGTCGACTGCCCACGCACGCTATTGGCCCCAATGCAGACGAAGTGCTGGGTCTGGCGATCTTAGCATGACTCAGTATCACGCTCAACGGTACCGATTCAGAGCAGTTGCTGGATTCCGCGGTCTCGAACACGCTCGAAGCATTCACGGCTCCAGGTACACATGGTTTATGGGATTCTAGACTGGTGGCAGCCGACAGCACAGTTTTTCCGCCGCAAGCACCTATGCACTGGGCACTTGCAGCAGAAAAGCAGAATTTCGATTCTCGTAGAATCCGCATACGCATTTCCGCACTCCGAACTAGCGCACCGTCTTTGGCTTCAATGCCGGCATCACGCACAGCAACAAAGATAAAGGGCACAGAACTTGTGCGAAAAGAAAAAAGACGAGAAACTAATAGAAAATACGGTGCAAGGCAAAAAGCGGCTCGTAAGCAAACGTCTATCGGGGCGGATGGAGCAGAGAGCAACAGCGAGACGAACATGCCATCGCCGGGAAGAACCGTCCCCACTACCAGCGCAGCAGCCAATGGCGGGCGCACTTTCGCCTGCGAGATATGAATGAGCTGCTTTAGCCAATCAGCGATCCGCATCGCATCTTGGGGAAACACTGACAGCATCTCAACCGCGCCGTTCACGCCATTTTGAAAGACGGCAAGGTAGAGAGAAAGAATTCACAGTCAAAACAATACCAAGATGGTGCTGGACGGCTGCATGGTCTCAGAATGGCGTGCGCGCGAAATTTGGTTTGATTTTGGCTCTTGCGCGTGTTTTGGGCACTGCAGTGGCCTTGAAATTAGCATTTTTTTTCGCACTTTGGGGTGTAATTAGGCACTGATATTTACAAAATGGTTAGTTTATGGGACATACAACTCAACAATATGGTGTTTCAAAAAACAGACTTTTTTTTATTTTTACAGTTTTCATGGGCCTTGTCCCCTCTTAAAGACAGCGTGACAATGCGTCGGACACTGAGCAACGACCCGTCAACCTCCTTACCACCCGAAAACAGCCACCAGCATCACCTAAAAAGACGGAAAAAGACCGACAAAGAAGGAATGACACCGCCGCTTGCAACACCGTTGACGGGATGTTCCAGAGAAGACGGGAAGCATCTGTAGCTTTCGATGTGCTGCATGCAAACGACGCATCCGACTGAGACTGACTGCTACCCGCCGCTGCACACTTTTTTAGCCTTGCACCTGGATTCCAGACAGTTCTGGGGCCTTCGCTTGTGTGCAGCACAACGGAGGCTGTCTTGCACGCAAGTCGCGAATGGCGTCGCAAGCCACGGCGTCATTCCTATGCAGTCTTTCTAGGCGATGCCAGCGGCTGTTTCTAGGTGGTAAGGAGGTTGATGCGACATTGCTTGGTGTCTGACGCGTTGTCGCACTGTCTTTAATGGTTGTTTTTTCGTTGCGGGCACTTTGAAGGGGAAACCGCTGGCAGCGCGGCTGCTTTTTGTCATTCCACGGAGCACTCGTTTTGTGACATACGATAACAACTTAAGGTGGATTTTAACAGTGCTCCGGCGATCTTCGTTTACAAGGTGCATAATTAGAACCAGCATTACTGCGATTTTCATTCCCTCAAGGAAGTTTCAGCTGATTTTTCCAGAGAGGCCTAAATTCCTTAAGTTTTTCCTGAGATTTTCCAGACTGACCGAAATCCCCGAGATTGCCTGGTTTTCCTGGTTGGTAGACACACTGTTAGTGAACTGCTTATGTGAAATTCAATAATTAATAGCCAGGTAACAATTTTCAGTGGACTCTACTCTATGAGCTCCTTTCAGTTTTTCGGAGCCATCTTGTGCACTTTAAGGGGGGACGCGGCTTTGAGATCGCAAGAAATGGCAAAAAAATCGATTTTTTGGAACTCAAATTTTCAGTTTCTGGAACCCTTTTTCTATCTGGTTCCAAAGTATCTACAGTGAAAACCGTGCAGAAGTGCTTAGGAAAATTCGTTTCACCCACCTAGGTAGCAAAGCTTTTTCCGGAAATGGCGAGAAAACAGCGATTTTCAAAAAATTATAGCTTTGCGATTCTTGGGCCGGGAGCCGGCTTTTTTGGCTCATTGGAAAGAGCATTTCTCCGTGTTTAACTTTCCCGCCTCAACTGGCTCCTCCCTTTAATAACAACCCCACAAAAAACAAATATTAGAAGGTCGTTTTGAGGCCCTTGATTGGCCGTGGCCGCCATGTTGCCTCAGCTTGCCTCGCAATTGGCCCGATGCTCGCTCCAGGAGATTGTCGTCTACTGCTTGTGCGTCGCGAGGACATGGCTCTCGAAAATCGCTACTTCGTGACGTGTTCATGGCTTGATGATCACTTAAGATACAATTACGCTTTAGTTACAAGCAGTAAGCGGATGCGTGATCAGGTTACTACGAGCGGGCGCGCGGTCTACGAGCGCCGCGTGTCATCGGAGTCGTCTTTAGCCCTAACTCCGCCGACAGCGAGACTGCGAGCAAGAACGACGCGCTAGCGCATTCGTGGCGACGTGCTTCTTAGCAAGTAATGAAGCTGTAAGCGGCGGCACGATCTGATTACTACGAGTGGCCGCACCGGATGCACGATCAGATTACTACGAGCGGGCTTGCGGTCTACGAGTGCGGCGCGTCATCCGAGTCGGCTTTAGCGCTAACTCAGCTGACAGCAAGATTGCGGGCAGGAACGATGCGCAAGCGCACTCTTGGCGCCGTGCTTCTTCGCAAAAAATGTAACACATCCCTCGCTAGCTCCTCTGAATCACGTACGGGCATTTTACGCATAGATAGCGGACAACACAGTCAAGCTCGTCACCCCCCCCCCTCCCCTTCACTGCCAAGGATTGCTCGGAACAACGGCTAGCAGTTTCGCGCGTTGCCATTCGAAAATGCGATGACAAGCGCAGTGCGCGCCGATTTCGCCAATTTTTTGTCATCGTAGTTACACATTTCGCGCATCGTCACCGAACGCCGCCGGCTAGTGCATTACGCGCTGGCTGCACCGTCCACGCACTCCACGGTCATATGGAGTGCTGTCAATAAGCTTTTGTGATGCGATTCAGACGTGCTTGGAGCCGAGCTTGATGTCGCCACGAACGTCTATGAATGTTCCGAGGTTAATGAATTGCTGTAGATTAGAGTTTCCGCGACCGGCTGTATGATGACGCGTTTGATGGCTAAAGCGGCAAAAGAGCATGTATGAATAAGGAGCACAAATTTTTATATGCCCCTTTCGCGTCAGTAATTATACTGCTAAAAATTTCTGTGCCACCAGTCTTCTGCCCATAACTTTGTCATTTGGAAAGAAGGCATAGGCCGTCATGGTATGATCCATTTTTCTGATGCAATAAACCTCTCTCCAAATAAAGAAAAGTTCAGTGAATATTTGTAATCAAGTATTTAATTACACTAATTAAAACTTCAGCACAAAAAATATGTGTAATAATTTCAGTATATGGTTTTATTCAATTACAATCTTTTCTGTCATACCTATAACACCGCTCCTTCATATTGTCACGACCCCCTGACAATATGAAGGAGTGGTGTGATGGAACGTGGCAATATAAAGAACTTCGTTTGAAATCCATACTTGTTCTATGTAAATCATGAAAAGGAGTAAATCATGAAAAGGAGTCAAATATCACAAGACAAACCTGAGATCACAATTTTTTGGTGTCTTAGAGACGTAAAGAAAAGTTGAAACTTTAAACGCAGCTTTCTCAATACTGTTTTTTTGACATTATGCTCAGCCCCTCCACATGGTTCCATGCAGATATAATTTGTCTCTCGTAAAGTATTTGTGGTATAGCTTAGAAATTTTTATGCAAGCAAAATTTTATTTTTAGTGTCTGTGCCAATTTTCATCAATATCCAACGAGAAACAAAAACGTTCATCGAAAAAATTTTCTCACAAGTGTGTTTTGGACATTGTGCATTGCTCGTGGAAAGAGTAGCACCGGAATGACTGGACCGATTTTGATTCCGTTTTTTTTTTTTTTTTTGCTGAATCCCTGAACACTGCTTGTGGGTACAGCAATCTTCAATTTCTGTTTTATGGCCCCGTTTTTTTTTTTTTTCTAGGCGATAATTTGTCCGTGCCACTATTTCTGACAATGTGTGTCGACAGCCATGATGATCTCTAAAAAAAAGGGAACTTATTAAAGAATTCTGAGAGTGCCATACCCCGTAGCTTTCTTTTGAGTAAAGGTCAACACCATTCGCAACTTCCTGGCATGTTTTGTAACAGCGCTAGGCTTTCCATGAGCAGACCATGTAATTGGACCATGTAGCATTATGTAACTTGAGAACTACTGAAGGTATCATGATGAAACTGCATATTTCTCTATTCCAGAGACGTACGAGTATGCAGGTCGAATTTCATTGCTGTAGGTCAACAAATAAGAAAGTTTTTTCAATGCCACCTCCCCCTTAAAAACAAATAAGAACGAAAAAATATGTTAAAGAAGAAACAGTTGTGTTTTTGACTCGCATCTACCCTTAAGTGTGATGTGTTCAATGCAATAGCTAATCATAGCAGGTCCGAATGCCTACTTACCAGCCTATGGTTTCTTCGAGCTTCTCCTTGAAGCTAAAAAATGAAAACAAAAGGACAAGGCATTAACAAAAGTTCATTATAAAAAACAAAATGATGTCTATGTCTAAGCTGAACTTGCAGAAAAAAAATAAATCCTCGCATATCCACGAGGTGAATGATGATGAGTGGGCAAGGCTCCGGAAATAAGCTAGTAAGCAGTGGATCCTCCGTACATTTTGCCCACTGAATAATTATGTAAAGTCATGACAAACATGAGGTAGTACATACACACACTACTTTATTTATTCCTGTATATAGTAGCGAGATTCAGCTTCCGTTGATCCATCATTATGACTGCTTTGTGGTCTGCGAAGTGAACAACAATGATTCTTGGATTGGATACTGTCAGTAATTGGCCTTGAGCTCAGAGTCTGCTTTACAGTGAGCCCAGGCTGCAGCTGCTTTGTGAGCCCTGTGCTCCGCCGCCTTATTTTCATTTACAATATCAAAGTGCACTGGCTCACGACTGTCGAAAGAGAGAAAAATGGGCCAAGAACGAGTGTAGTTTGTAGTTACAGCCTTCTAGCGGTCTACTATCAAACTAGAGCATGTGCCACAGTGGAGCAAGCCCTGCAGAGCTATCTAGTGGTCTCCATTAAACTAGAAGTGAGAGCACAGCTGCGCGTCTAGTGAGTGCTCCAAGTACTAGCGGCTGGCTACAGCGATGGGGGCAATCCTCGACCATAAGGAGCTTTGCCCTTAAACACCTTGTAATAGATTTGGTTGCTCACCGGAGTCAAGTCTCCACAAAGAAGCTTGAGAAATGTACTTTTCCCAACACCATTTGGACCAACCACAGCAACTAAGAAAAAAAAAAGCATTGACAAAAACATCAGTGGTTACATGACAACGGTCTGAAAATAGTAGCACCATATGTTTCACACCATATGTGTTCCGCCTAAAATGTCTTTCGAAAATACAATTATTTCCTGATACTGTAGCAAAGCCCACAAGACAGAGGGCAACACCAAAATCCTCTGTAGTGTTGGCTGCTATGTCTAGTTTAGCAGGGTTCATCTTCGTCACAACTTTTCAGAGTTACTGTTAATGATCTGCCCATCATAAGGAAAGAACTACTTTCTCGGCAGATAAGAAAATGAATGCCTGGTTTAAGGAGCCCTGTTACACCTTTCCAAGTTGTCACCATTCTAGTGGACTCTTATCATACAAATCTCCGTCCACAATTAACGTCTTTTTATCTCATGAGCTTGGACATTTTCATTCTTTAATTCTTTTTTCCCCCTTCAGATGTATCAGCCCGCACTCCTGGTTTAGCAAGGTTACCATTCAGATGGGTTCGCAGTACATGGTATTCTATGAGAACTATGCCGGGATCGGTGAAATACAACGTAACAGCCGAGAAAACGCAGAAGTGAGGAACGTAACAGCGGTGTATCACTGTATGCGACTTAGCTATTGCTAATTTCGCATGCTTTAAGAACCTGTCTGAACCTTGCACTATTATAATTTTCAGCAGCAGTTTTGAACTGTTATACTATGGCTGTAGCACAGGTGCCATAAGAATTTCATAGAATGCTGGGATATGGGTGCGCACTTCGGCAACAGTAATAACACAGAAGAACAGATAGACATCAGTGCTTTTATTCTATATATTTTTCTCAGTTTCCTATAAACTAGTATTGTCCTTGTTACCTATGTGCGTTGCCACGTTCCATTAACAAAACTCACCAGTACTTATTAGTATGCACTACTTTATTCTTACACTACATTGCACAACTTCAAATACCTCTAAAGCGATCTCAGAAAAATATTGTTGAGAAAAGAGAACATTTTAATTTGTGTCTCCTCCCAACAGACGGTAACAAATGGAATGCAGGAAGAGATGCACGCACATATCCGCGCATGCACACACACATCCACACGCACACACAAAAGAGCACAGCTGAGCGATTTGACTACAGCAACAAGTGCACTTTACAGTTCACTTTCTTTCTCTACAATTGCCATGTCTAACCAGAAAGCAAATCATGGAAATATTCAAGCCTGCTTTAGCTCTGCATTACCTGTACTGACATGAATGCAAGCATGTGCACACAACACACACTTATTCCATTCATATGAATGAAAAGAACCTACCCCTGGAAGTCATGTCAATACCAAAATCTAGGTTCTTGAAGAGTAATGGCTGTCCTGGGTATCCAAACGTGACATCTGAAATGAAGCATAAGCACAACTTATATAAACTGATTACAAAAAATTTAACACCCATTCTAGGCAAACTTTAGGATGCAGGCAGAAATAAGCAAAAGGCAGTGGTGATCCAGCTAGTTTAAGATTTCGAGCGGTTTTAGAAGCAGGAAAAAGTCTGTTTTGGAGCCGATTTGGAGCAGACAAAGCAGAATTTATGATAATTTGGCGCAAAACAAGAATAAATTATCGGGGAATATTGTTATTAGTGTGTGAACTAGAAACAATGCTGCAATATGAACAAGGAGACCAAACAGACATGCAGAGAGCAGCCATTGATCAGGTTTTTAGCATCAAAGTGTCACATTCTGATTTACTGCACTGCAAAAGATGGACGTGACGTGCAAAAGTTAAGCGTTTGTGACAAGAACGGTTACATGTGTTAGTGACAAGGTAAGTATGTACGGCATATACTGCTTGTGATATGACAGGTGTCACAAGTTTATACAAAAAGAGCCTAATTAGAAAAATCAGCAATTTAACAATTAAATAATGAAGACAAAGAAAACTTGATTGCTGCAAGGGAGGACATACTGTTCGAATTTTTTACGTAGGTGGTGCATTAATTATTTGGCACAACTCACTGTGGATGATGCTCCACCTTACGCAATAATCGCTAGAGATGCTAGAGATATTTTCCTTTAAGTTAGAAGACTTCGAGCTCAGCACCTCTTGTTTTCCAGATTCAGAAAAAGAAGCATTTTAAAAATAGAACTGACATGATGTAAACAGCTGGTATGAAGGGGGTGCGGCGAGTGATCAATGTAAACTTGAAGAGGGGGATGCATTCATTCAAAGTAGCCATGAAGGAGACTAGTTCGTTAGTAGAAATGTTGGCTTTTGCAATGCTACGTCTTCAGGAGTCTTGCCCCTAAATATGCTGTCAAGGTGCGATGGGTGAGTATCAAGCCCCGTGCTACTGGCACGGCAGGGGAATACCTATGGTGATCTGCGAACAGGCAAAATGACATTGATTGATTTGTGGGGTTTAACGTCCCAAAACCACCATATGATTATGAGAGACGTCGTAGTGGAGGGCTCCGGAAATTTCGACCACCTGGGGTTCTTTAACGTGCACCCAAATCTGAGCACACGGGCCTACAACATTTCCGCCTCCATCGGAAATGCAACCGCCGCAGCCGGGATTTGAACCCGCGACCTGCGGGTCAGCAGCCGAGTACCTTAGCCACTAGACCACCGCGGCGGGGCCAGGCAAAATGACAGATGGCAACTTACTGGTTAGGTAGGAAGAGTGCTATTATTTTTTGCTCTAATTAGGGGGGAGGGTTTCAGGAAGTCAATGTGCGATTTCAGAACAAACGGCTGCTGCGCTGAGCCCCCTCACAAGCCTAGTTCTCGAGTGTGAGGAAAACACTTGGGAAGATATACAAGCTCGGGAAACTTATTTTACCTTTTATTGCGATAGAAATGATACTGACAGTGTCTATGAGGTTTCTACCGTCCCGGTCATGTCGCTCTGTCTCCATCACTCCAAGGCACATGAAATCCATCTCGTCTTTTATAGCGGTCGTCAAATGCTTAACAGAGAGGAAACGCCTCACTCATCTTTAACTATGCAGAGTGTTCCAGGTAACTTTAGTCAGAGTTTTAAAATATGCCAGCACACGCAATTACGACTCAACCATATGCATGTTCCCCACCGTTGCCTGGAGTTAAGACTATTTTTTGTGTTCTCAAATATTGTTTAATTAGATCTGTTTAATAAACAAACTTTTAAAGGAACGAAGATGGTTTGAAAAATTCAATGAGAAAGTTGTAGACTGGTTTGCAAAGTGTCCAATTACACAGTTTTGAACTTTATATCTGCTAGGTATTAGTGTTTTTCTGCTAATTACAAATGCTCACGAAATACAAAAATACCTCGTGACAAACCCGCTCGTGCGCCAGTGTGCACAATGACTCTAGTGCTCCCTAATGTTCCACGTACGAACGACCATAGCATTTGCCCCATTGCGCTGTCTCGGCAGGGCCGCAACAATGGTGATGGCTTTACGATGAACACGTTTTGCTATCGGCCACAAAAACGATAACCACTGCGACTGCTTATCACTGTCATGAACCGGTGCAAGAGAAGCGTGTTGATCATACGCGACACGTTACGGAGCACTAGAATCATTGTGCGCACTGACACGCGAGCCGATTTGTCACGTGGTATTTTTTGTATTTCACGAGCATTTGTACTTAGCAAAACAACACTAATACTTAACAGATATAAAGTTCAGAACTATCAATTCGAACGTTTTGCAAACCGATCTACAACTTTCTCTTTGAAATTTTTTATCTATCTTTGTACCTTCAAAAGTTAGTTAATTAAACAGATCTAATTAAACAATAATTGAGAACACGAAAATAGCCGAACTCCAGGCAATGGTGAGCAACATGCATTTGGTCACGTTGTAATGGCCTGTGCCGGCATATTTTTAAACTCTGGCTAAAGCTACCTAGGACACCCTGTATAGCGCCAAAAGAAACGAGAGGAGGAGGGGGTCCCTCCAGCACAAACTGCGGCCTTTGATTTTTCTAGCGCGGTCATCACTGCTGCGCGCATTATCTCGCTATCTCGGCAGCAGTCAGCGCGAAGAGAATGTGCGAAGAGTGTTCCTGAAGTGACCAGCGTTTTGTAGATTTACGTGAGAGCAGATAGTACAGTGAGTTTCCAGCCTTATTTCGTATAACATTGCAATTTGTTTCTATCGCACTCATCGCTTCACCCTCATGGTGAAACTGTCTTTTTTTTTCGGTCGACTGACAACAATAGCAATTGTTTTAACGGCATTAAGACGGCACAAGAGCACTTGTTCTTTACTTGTGGTTGAATTCACGATTCAATTTCTCTGTAACTTGTTTGGATACGTTGGTTTAGAAATCAAGACACGCGACGAGCCCTTAGACATTCCCGAGCAGCAGTTGTACCACATCATGCCATACGTGCTCTACTTGAATATTTAGCCTTAAATTTATGGTAGGTATACCTAGTAACGTTGCACAGCGCGATCCAGAGGCATCTACCTTATTGCAAAATATCAAACAAAATGTTTCACGGTCGAATCTTGATTTGCATGAATAGGAAGTTTCTTGCACATAGTTTCTAGCACTTGTTGCCCAATGACCATGGTGACTACATTACGGTATCCGGAGTGACTCGCAAACGAAAAAAAAAAGTCCCGTTCCTAGGTATTAACCTGTTCCAAAACAAATAAGAGAGGCTACCACTGATGGTACTTCTAAATTTTCAACAACAGAGACACAAGCAGCGGCGCCGGTACTTATAGGTTATCAGCAGCATTATAAGAAAAGCTCTAGTGTTTGTTGCAATCAAAAATAGTTTTGGGCTATAAATGGTCCTATGTCAAGTAAAAAGGCAAAATAATGAACTTTGGCGCAGTTGGCGCAAGCTGTACTCGAATCTGCACAGCAAGGTGCAGGGATATGGAATTGTAGCAAAATGGCTCAATTGGCGCAGTTGGATCACCACTGAAACAGTCATAATGATGAAGTAGACAACCGAAAGTTAAAAATGTGCACACTAGTATGCATATAAACCAGGAGTCAGTTTTAATAATCTAAATGAAGCAGAAAGCTATGGTTCTTAGTCCCCACTGCTAAAATGCCAAGTAAGCGTATATGAAAATATTTTGAATAGAAGTGATACTACTTTTTGTACTCCTTTTTGCTCGGCACCAGGACGTATCACTAGCATAAATGAATAAAAATTCCTATTTCTTTCATTTACAGCTATTGAATGCAACTGACAAAAATAAAGGTGTGACTCATTAGCTTACTATAAAGGCCAAGGATGGGTGGATTCAGTGGTGGTGGGTTTGGAAACTTGAACTTTACGATGTAGTCCTTTGGCCTCTGGATCAGCTCTGCAGGGCCATTGTCTTCCTCTGTACCCTGCAGCTTCTGCTTGTTTTTCTGCTGCTTCCGCGTCAGAGCCTGCACTGTGGTTTTTGTCTGGAACAGAAAGTAAGTTCAAGATTGAAAAGGAGTTGTGTTTGACAACTGTAATTAATCCACTGGCAAGTCCATCCAACAGCAGTTAAGTACGACTCACCACAGGACAAACTAGCTGATGCATTCATTTCTTGATTATTCCCGGCAATGCTGAGAGGGTAAATGAAAAATAATGCTGAATCTTTGCCCACCTTTTCAAGTTCACAGAGCTCCTCTTAGTCAGAACACATCTTTTATGTCCCATAAGTTCTGTTTAATGAGATTCTACAGTACTGTACATGAATGGGAACTCACTTAGTGCTCTTTGCTCTGATATGTGAAAATTAATTAAACATAGACATAACAAAGCTATCAAAATTAGCAATTAACTTTATTAAAGTGAGATTATGTACATAGGCAAGGTATCGTCACCCACCGATTCTTTTTGACACAACAAAAATCGCAAAACAATGTCTGCCCTCTACGAACTAGGGTATAGCTAACTGTACCACTTTAGCAGCCATGTTGTAAGGTGTATTATTTAAAAGGTGTGTTTATATAAATAACTGTATGAAATCAAACTCCAGTAAAACCTCAAATATGTGAATTTCGTTGGGACTGCCAAAAATACTTTAGCAGCCATTTTATAAAGTGTGCTATTTAAAAGGTGTGTTTATATAACTGTACGAAATTAAACTCCAGTAAAACCTCAATTATGTTGAATCTCGTGGGATCGCCAAAAATACTTTAGCAGCCATTTTGTATGGTGTGCTATTTAAAAGGTGTGTTTATATTAAGAACTGTATGAAATAAAACTCCAGTAAAACCTCAATTATGTGAATCACGTGGGATCGCCAAAAATATTCATATCATGTGAATTTCGTATCCACAGAAATAGAAAATTAGCGTGTGCCAAAAAAATATTCCATTTGTTTCACAGCTTTGAAGTATTGCCACTGAATTTTTTATATGTCAATGACCATACTAACACAGATAAATATCGAGCTTGTGTGCATCTGTGTATTTAACGGACACTAAAGAGAAACAATGACTTGATAAACTGTACTCTGGGAACACTGATGTCATTTATTTAACCATCATAGGTTTATTATTAGCAGAGAAAATCAAGGTCAAAGTTTAATTTCTAAATTTTGTGCTGAAATATGTAGGCATGATGTGACAGATTTAAAGTGTATTTGTTACACTGTGATGCCAGTGGCTCCACAAAATCTCCTCAAACATGGTGTGTTAAATCTGTGGCTTACTCAAAAGACAATCTACATTTTCACCAATTAGAATCTACTTGGCTCTAGTAGGCACGATCAAAACATGTGACGTCCCGGCAAACGGCAAAAACTTCAAGGTTGTGTGGCCCCCCCCCCCCCCTTTTTTTTTGTTCCATTTTTTGGTATTGTGACAATGTACTTTACTGATACGAGAACTGTTTTTCTCTTTAGTATCGCTTTTTTGAATCAGCTGTGTTGCGACTCGCAGCAACTAGTAACTCCTTCCAAATCTCAATGTTTTCCCACATGATGGCGGAGTACTGAGGCAAAATTGACTTTAGGAGCGCATTATGCGATAGATGAAGGCCAGCTAATTTAATAACTGCAATCCTACATAACTACTGACTTGTCGCGGTGGTGTTCGGTATGTTTTTGGTGAAATTTGCGGTCGTGCCTGCACAAGTGCATCCTCAACAGTCATCTACAATGACTTTCTGAGGTCTAGTTCCTTCACCGAGACTGTACTCTTCTTTTTTCGGTCCCCGTCCACCTTTCATAGGATGCCTCTTGCACGAGGACATGGCTTGCATCGACGTGGCAGGCACGTGTAAACATATTGCAACGACTGCAGAAGGTATTGACGTGTTAAAGAAAGAAGAACATGGCTCCAACCTCATCAGTCATTTAAACGCAAAGGCGCATGGAGGATCATTAGGACCTCCAAGATTCCCGCACAAAATTTTGTAGGCTACGATCTGTCACTGAAGGTTTATTTATGATGAGTTTGATTAACTGTCACGCGGTAAGCATGCCCGCACTTGTGTTCACACACCCGCTCGTGCTTGGCGAGTCTTACGCGACAGCGCGGGTAGCACCTGATTGATTGATATGTGGGGTTTAACGTCCCAAAACCACTATATGATTATGAGAGACGCCGTAGTGGAGGACTCCGGAAATTTAGACCACCTGGGGTTCTTTAACGTGCACCCACGCGGGTAGCACCTGTTCATACCTTTGCACTAGCGTAAATTTTTATCAAATGTTGCGGGGGGCAAATCTGTTCACAACAGCCATACTCTATTATATTGCACGCCAGTGTGCCTTGGCCGGAACCTAATAAAAGTTTGTATCACCACAAAATTCGTATGAGCCGTGATCTTACCCCGAGGTCCGAGGTTTCATTGTATTTGATGAGTTACATACATTGTAGCATTCATTTACTACTTTTGTTTTTCTATGCAAAAACACTCATATTTGGTTCTATTGAAGTTACAAAGATATGATTATGAATATGGACTTACAATATATTAAATACTTCTTTATATCACACTTGTCATATTAAGGTTGGTTACATTAACTTTTAACTGCACCTGAAGGGATAAAATTCTAGCATCTATAAAATCCAAATTCGTCAATTAGGCAGCCCAACATCAACTACTTCAGCAACACAATGGAACAGAAAAACTACAAAAAAATGTCTTACAGAGCTACTATACTGTTGGGATATCCTATATTAATGACTTATGTATAAGGATATCCATGCAGCTCAAAAACTTCTACAGCAAGGAATCATGCCAAGTAATATCAATACTAAATAAAATGCAGAACACTCACTGCTGTTTTGCTGGACATGCCTGAAGCCTTCATCTGCTTGATTTTTTTCTCCTGCTTCTCATACTCCTTGACAAGTTCTTTTCTTCGCTGAACGTACATTTTCTTAAATTGACCTGCATTAGAGGAACAAGTGTTTCAGGCAAGACCTTCCGGCACAATCACCAGATGACCCAATACAGTCATACACCCGAAATCTGCAGTACATTTCTATTTTCAGCATCAGGAGTGCTGAAAAAAAGACACGCCAGAAGCATACTTGTCACTTCAGGTACCATTTCGTAAGTTTAGAAATATGGCTGGTAAGTGTACTTTTAAAGAGTTCCAAACAAAGTACTAAATGCGCATATTGATTTCAGAATGCCGTGACGATCAATAATGCCAACCGCAGTCGTGCCCCCCCCCCCCCCCCCCAAATTCCAAGTAACAATCTTTTTTCCTCCCCTAGCCTTTCAGCGATTCTCAGCCCCTCAGCATTGGCTGTGACATCAACACTGTTTCCTGCTTATGTCATCCCCCCAAGAAAACCTGTTTGTATGCACCAAGTGCGCTTGGCCGCTCTTCCTCCTTGCAAAATAAGGACGAGAACTTGACCAGGAGGAGAGATGAAACGACGAAAGGATCATAACAAAGAGAAGAGCAAAAGAAGTAGGGGCTTCTTTGGTATAACCAAACTCATGTATTATGCGCTGTTTCAAATATACTCATGCCTGTGTGTTCATTCAAAACTCGTGCCCCCCCCCCCCCCCCCACTGCAACTTAACTAAATTTTAACCTCTGGGCGGTTTAGAGATCCTTTCAAACTAAATGCTACACTTTCTGGGCAATTATCATGCAGCGAAAGAACAAGCATAAGTAAGCCAGCAAGGACAAGTGCTTAATCTGGTCAATAACAATGCCCAAAAACAACTATACACATGACATGTGTAGGGCTTTATTTACACAATTGTTGGTTGACCCATTTTGTCCTCATTTGAAATCCAAACTGGGTGTCAACCTCAAATTGAAAACTACTGTCCTAGTCTTACTTCCGTCGTAGTCTTACTACCGTTGTAGTCTTACTAAAAATATTACTCGCGTATTTCCGCACAGCTAGCTTTCCTGCACAGCTCCCACACACTGCCGTTAAGCCACCTTGGCGCACCAAAAGTTTTTTTCAGACACATCGTAAGTAAACTTTTTTTACAAATAAGCTCGTGCTCTTTTTTTTTTCATGCATTTTAGGGAAGTAGACTGACAATCGTGTAAATACAGTGTGCTAAAGCAGTCAATATCGCAGAAGCCTATACCTCGAGAAACTGTGAATTACTTTAAAATTGCACAGACAGAACACTTCTCTATCACACAATTTTTTTAGGGCATTTTTAAGCAATGAAGTGACCCACAAGTAGCAGCAAACCTGAAATAATCAGAGCTAACAAGCTACACAATGTTTTTAAAGTATTGATTTACTTAGTGACATTTGTTCTGGTAGTTCTGCACTTACGAGAACTTTGCAAAATAACCTTTAATGAATCAAGTACCCTTCCGGTACCCTTATCACAGCACTTCCACAGGTGGGTCAGCGACTGGCGAACTGCCCTTTTACCTCAACAGACATTTTTTTTTTACCTTACTGCAACTTTCAATAATGCAAAACAAGCACTTAGGGGAGTTGGTAGCTATGCAATTATGAATTTCTTTAAGTTCTGTTCTAGAAACAAGCCACTGAAAAGTACCTTCAAGAAAGCAATAAGGCTTTCCCAATCAACGACTCCTCAACAGTAAAAACCCATGATAATAATAGAAAACAATCATCTATTTTATTTTTGCAAGTGAGATGATAAAATTTACAACATATGCCAATCATAAGTGACTATGGCATTCTGCATTGATACAAATACAGAACTCCATACATGCCAGTAGTGTGATTGCACACACAAGTGCCAAGGTGCCTGCTTTTATGGACAACCACCACCAACAACTAGAAGCCACTCGAGCAATGTTATAGATTTGAAGCCCTTTATCACCATTATTTCCAAGATCATCCAGTCTACACCACTTATTTATGCTCACTCATTTATCTGAATTAGAGCACAGGATCAATTTAGCATGGTAATATCAATGCACTGTGGCAACATGTGTAAGAAAGAGATAAGGCACACCAAAATACGTCCAAGAAGCATAGACCATCATAGGAGGTTAGAAAAACCTCTTTGTAGTGAAGAAAAAGGGAGGTGGAAGAGCATTAGTGTGAAGACCAAGCCTATTGAAATCAATGAAGTGAATTAAGGGGGGACGCGGCTTTGGCATCGCGAAATTTGGCCAAAAAATCGATTTTCTGAAAATCTCATTTTCCCATTCTGTGACCCCTTTTCTATCTAATTTCGAAGTTTCGTCCCTGAAAACAGCGTAGAAATGACGTAAAAATTTTTTATCGAAGCTAGGGTGGCGATGAATTTCACGGAAATTGCGAAAAAACGGTGTTTTTCGAACCGCGATATTTCCGCAACCACGTAACCTAGCGCCGCCATCTTTGTCTCTATGAATAGCGCGATTCTTCCGTTTCAAATTTGCCGCCTCGGCCGGCTGAACCAGGCAAGAGCAAGCCCACAGCAAGCCAAAGTGTAAAGGTATCACAACAGTTTCCGATTGGCGACGCGCGTCACGTGACTGTACGGCGGCTCCGCATTGGTCGCCCGTGCGGTCGCTTGTAGCAATCGGCGCAAATGTCGTCTGCTCTACGCGCTGACAGCGCTGACGAGCCGCTTACTGCATTTGTTTTCAACTCGTCGCAGCTTGGTTTCGTGCGGTCGCTTGTAGCAATCGGCGCAAATGTTGTCTGCCCTACGCGCTGACGGGCCGCTTACTGCATTAGTTTTCAACTCGTCGCGGCGTGGTTTCGTGCGGTCGCTTGTAGAAATCGGCGCAAAGGTCGTCTGCTCTACGCGCTGACAGCGCTGACAGGCCGCTTACTGCACTTGGTTTCAACTCGCCGCGACGTGGTTTCGAGATCGCATCGCGCTGCGATAAGACCGGCGCTCGTGAAAGGAGAAAAACGTTGTTATACAGTTTGGCGCATTGCAGTTTTGAGATCAGTTCCCGCATGCGATCATGGACCGGCGATCGTTCAAGAAGAAACGCAAGACTGCGCAGCAATTTGGTGCTCGTAAGCCGAAGCCGCCGATCGTGAAAAAGAAATTCAGTCCGGCAACTTCTGCGAGCAGCGACGACGGCGTGCGGCACGACGAGGATTCGCAGCCGAGCACAAGCACGCACGGAGCATCGTCCGCAAGCATCGACGAAACTGTTCATATGCCTGTGGAGCAGTGCTTTGTGCTGTCTGAGGAAACATCCGTTCGTCGTTCCGCGCAGGCTGCAGACATCGCGGATGCTAAGCCTAGCACTTCGCGCGAGGATGTATTCATCGCGGATGCCCAGCCAAGCACTTCGCGCGAGGATGTAGACGCCGCGGATGCTAAGCCTGGCACTTCACGCGAGGATGTAGACATCGCGGATGCTCAGCCAAGTACTTCGCGCGAGGATGCGAGGCCATCTACCAGCACCACCAGTAGCACGATTCGAACACTAAGGACCGCACTGCAAAGGACGCTAAGGAATACAACCCTGGTGCCTATTAGGCATGTAAACCGTGACTCAAGACTTTGAACCTCGTTTTCTCAATACTGTTTTTTTTGGCATGTTGCTCAGCTCGTGGAGCAGATATCTTTGCAACTACTTGACAGATTTTGATTCTGTTTTTTTTTTTGTAATGCTCCTTGAACTGTGCTTCAGGGGGCTCCGTTCTTATTTTTAAAATTTAGCCTTTTAAAAATTTTTGGTAGGGTTTCTTGTGTGTAGTGCAAATGTGCTCATTGAAGTATCAGTGGAGAAAACATGAACTACAAATTTTAGTGTTGCAAAAAAAATTATTTTGAAAACGCAGCCCCCTAGAGCATACATTCACCTCTGCACACAGTGTTTACCAACTTTCTATGTCATTTTTTAAACTCTCCAGCCTCCCCACAAGGTCCAGTAATGAAATTATTTGTTTCTAAGAAAGTTTTTATGATATCATCTTGAAATTTTTATGGAAGCATTATGAGGTCATTTTTAGTCTGTGTGCCAATTTTCATCAAGATCTAACCAGAAACAAGAAAGTTCGTTCCGAAAGGCACGTCCCCCCTTAAGGGGGGAAGAGGGTTTTAAATTTTTTTTTATATTTCTTGACCAAATTCAATGAAAATTGTAACCCAGACAGAGTTTTTCAAGCTGATTTCAAAAATATAATTGCTTTTGAAATTGGTTGGCCAGTTGCAGAGATAATTAAAATTAATCCTATATTGTTTATCAGAACAATGGAAAGGCAATTATTGGCCAGAATATTAATATTGACATATGGCTAGATACTATGAAGTGTAATTAACACAAATGTAGGATTACTTTTTTAATATTACAAGTATTACCAATTTTATAGCAATTTGAAGTTTAATCTCCAGATATCTCTATCAAGCGATTAAATTAGTACCAAGAATAAAAATTTAGAAAGACTAGATTGAAAAATCTGTTCCTACATTTGTGTAGGAGACATATGTAGCTACATGCCACCACAAGAATTGTGGCTCTATGTGACCTCAAGACCAAGATATCGCTTTGGCAAGTTTCAAAAACATCGAAAATGACATTCTGAGAAAACGTCAAAAAACAAAATAGGCTCATATTTTAATACAGAAAATCACAAACTATTTACAATGTTCACAAATGGCCTAGCATCAGTACCCTCCAGGAACATAGTCTGTCTGTTTAGAGTCATTTCGGTGTTGTTTTCGTAGCACACGCTGCAAGTTTTCTGCAGAAGCATGCTTGCGTGCGCATGCTTCAGCACGGTGGCGATCTTTTTCACTCATGCGCTTGGTCAACTGTTGGCCAGGGTTTAGCTGAAGTTCTTGAAGTATGGCTGTAGAAGCTTTTTCATACCCAGAATTGAACTTCATTACAGCCTCTGCCACAGCAGCTTGCACAGCAAACAATGATGCATGTTTCTCCTTCGGCGCCAGTGCCCAAATAATTGAGTGGAGACACTCGTTGTTATTTTGGGTCTTCCCTCTTAGGCATCGCCGAAGAAGCGATTCATCAGACAAACGTCTGTAAACTGGAAGAAGCGCCTCACATACATGGGGTGGCAGATTGTGGCGGTGTTTTGGAGCAGGCTCACCTTTGGCCTTTGCTGCGTTTTGGCGGCACCATGAATCTGGGCCCTCTGGACAGAGAGTGTGGTTAGAAGTGACATCGTTTGAGGTGATGTGGTAGTATGTGGCCATGACTGCTTTATGCATGGCCTTGACATCACCTTTGTGCGATTTCAAGGCCCAGCCATAGTAGCTGCTGAGCTTGGTGATAAGCTCACCAGTCAGCTTTCCTTTCCCACCGAGACTCTCTGTACCAGAGGACTTCTGCTTGGAAACTAGATTTCGCAGTGCTGTGCCCATTCTCTTGTGAATGTGGTTAACACAATCTTCCTTGTCCACGGGTATGTATCCATAGACTTTCGCATCTTGAAGAGCAAGGTAAGCGCGGCTGTCACCATCCGACAACAAGGTCGTGTACCGCAGCTTATGCTTCTGCAGCGATCTTTGGAAGAGGATCAGTGCCGCTTCCACCTCCATCTCCCCAGCTTTTTTGTCCGTGTTTTTCTGGCATGCGTGTGCCTCCTTCCAAGCCTGGTAGGCAGGGTCAACTTCTTTTGGTGCCCGTGCGCACCCAGCACAGAAATTGCTGAGCACTACATAATCGAGCACAAATCCTGTGTAGAGCTCAATTACGGTGCCGACGCCGATATGAGACGAGTGGCCGCGCGTCATCCATGTGCCATCGAACGATATAGCGATGTTGTCCGGGCTGTTTATATTTAGGTCACGGTACAAATCGCGCACTAATTGTGCACATGTCCCCATCAACTTTTCTGCCCCATCGGTTGCCGCGGGGACGAGTTTCGTTTTCAAGTGTCCCTGCCATGTTTTATTGTGCATTCCTCTCTCCGAAATGTTCATCGCCGCAAAAATGTCGTTCATTGCGGTTTGCCCGTTTCCGGTGCTCTGCATTGCACGCTCCGCAAGGATGTTTATGACAAAAGGCCTGAGCTTTGCTTTGCCGCTCACGCGCGGCGAGCTCCATCCCTGCACATTATCGCCGCAGATCGCACATTCGGCAACAAACTTCACAGCAAGGCCAAAATCCCGCTCACCTTTTCGCACCGTGAGGTTACCACCACAAATTGTACACTTGCAACTGGTAGACGCCAGCAGCGCGTTCATCGAGTCGTAACTAGCGATGAAAAAACTTGTAGCGAGATCGTTGCTAGCTTGTGTGGCAGCGTCATCACGATCCAAAAAGTCAGATTTTCGGGCAGTAGCAGGAGTTGAAGCAAGTACATTAAGTTTTTCTTGAGCTTCACTCTCTATACGCCGCAAATCTTCTGGCTGCAACATTGCAGTGTCGTGCCGAAACGACGACGAAGACCCGCGGCGGTTGTCAAGAGCGCTTTGGGGGACTAGGCCTAACACGCCCGCATCGGCGCCGCTCGACTCGGGAAGCACGCCGTTCTCCGCATGGTCAGGAACTGGTGGTGGCACAGCAGCGCATTTCTGGAAGTTGTACGGAGTCTTCCTCTTCCTTTTTGTTCCGAATTTGTACTTCGTAGCGAACTTCGGCGACGGCGTCGACATCGTTGCTCACGTGCGAAAACCAGTTGACGCGTACGGTGTGCGCACAGTCGCCGCGGAGTGATGCAGACGATGCCTGTCAGGCCAATGGCGTGACCCGCTGCGGGTCACGTGCCGTAACTGGCCAATTACTGCGCGTGTTGGGACTTCTTTTTGAATCGGGATATCTTCACAGCCAACGCGCGCTCGGAGCCGAAAATGGCGCGAAAATCAAGACGAGAGGCTGCGCTTTCAAACGATATATGATTCGCGGCTGTCGGACAAATATGACGGCCGTCGCGTGTCACGGAAAAGGCGCTTTATTTACCAAATTCTTGGCTCATATTTAGCTGGCACTGGTGCTAAAATTGATATTACGGCTAAGATATCGTTTCAAACTGCATAAAACTTGGCGAAATGGTAGAATATTGGATGGAAATAGCAAAACTGCCATTTCCAAAAAATCAACTTTTTGACGATTTTTCGGCTTTTAAAACCCGTGTCCCCCCTTAAGCAGATGACAAACATGGCAGAATACACACATGAAGAACGATGAGCGGAACGTGGAAGAGTAAAGTAAGCATAGACTTAGGTATGTCATTGGCACATTATTTAGCAAGTTATGTCAAAATCTTCATAACTTTCTGTGAACAGTCATTACTACTAAATTCAAAGTACTACAGTTGAACCCCACTACAACGAAACTCATAGGGCATAGAAAAAGTTTGGTTGAAGTGAAATGTTCGTTGTCGTGAAACCGAAAGGAAACTATATAGCTGACATGTGCTAGCAAAACAAAAGAACTTTCATTTTGAAAAGTGTCGGCTTCTCCATTTTTTTTTTTCTGAGCAGCGTCTAGACGCGATTCTCACACATGCAAAGTGACACCACGTTGAAAAGAATGCTGAAATTATGGCCACAAGGGCCTTCGTGAACGAACCTAACAATTGCCCTAACACGCTAACACCAGCAACTGTCTGCCGTCAAACAGTATATCCAACAACGCTGAGATGCAGGGATGTTACATGGAGCGGTGACTTGTGCCTTATTCTATGCTATTCTTACAATCCACTAGTAGCGGCTGGCTTATCATGTTGACAACACGATGAACAGCCGCTCTGGCCAGTGACCACACTGGCCAAGCGCGAAAACAACCAAAAGCACTAGAATCAGAAAAGGCACCTTTCCACGATTGCACCCAGCAGCAGCGTATAGGTAACTAAGCTTCAGCTTAAGATTGTCTGCGGCTCACAAGCAAGTCAGTGGCAAAAGCCGGGCAGTCTTATTGTCATCGCTATCAAACAATGACAACTTGTATGCTTAGTAAGCGGCAGCAGCTTCTGCTGATGCCAATGCATGTTTTATACTTTGCAGACGTGTTTTTATGTTCTTAAAATGCACCAAATGTTCAAGATTGTGTTTACTGCACAGCACTAAATATCTGAGATAGGAATTGCATAGTCCAATTTCGTTGAAGAGAACGGCACAAGAAAAAGTTTTCGTTGTGGCAAAAATATTTACGCAAAGACTCCTATGAACTCCTGACAGGGAACCGAGAATTTTTCATTGTAGGGAGAATTTCATTGAAGCGGTGTTCATTGTAGTGGGGTTCGACTGTATAATGATTTCTACATATAATTCACTAAATATTTAAAAACAACAAAAACAAATTATAGTAGCGCCTCTGAAATATAAATCTGCAACATCAAATATAGTCCACATTCACAATAAATGAAGGTACAGCCAGATACGGTAGAATCTCGATGATACGATTATGGTTGACTCAGATTTCACGATGATACGAATCTTAAGTCTGCTTCGAACGAACTACATTATATAAAATACGCCATGATTCGGTGTTACACGAACGGTTTCCCCAGCCACCATGCATGATATGAACACGTGATTGACCGCTGCACGCTAATGGCGCAACGCGGCTTGTCTGTGGGAAGAAGGCCCATTTACATTGTGCCTCGAAGGGAGTGAATGCGACAGAGCTCAGGAATTTCCCTCGCTTCCCTGCCTAAGGGGCTTGAAAACCATGCCGCGAGGATGACACGAAAAAATTGGCCCGAGACCAATTTTTTTCGCCACACGATAGCAGACCGCGTTTTTGCTTTGCGGCTTTGCCTACACCAGCTGCACTAGCTCTCAAACCACGAGATATAAATGAGCCGCAAATTTAACAGGGCGGCAAAGGTGTTGGCGGTGGCTCATGTCGGCGCAATCGCGAACTACCCACGCAGCATGACAAAGCTCGCCGCCTTTAACGCACAAACGTTGCGGGCGACACGCTGTCGGCGCGATGGGCGCTTTCCATGGCCTCCAGGATGGCGGGCGCGGGGTTCTATGCCATGCTCTCAAGATCTCGAAGGCCATGCATTTACTTTTTTGCCTTGTTCTCGTGCCACTGTGCTTTCGTGGTGCTATAAGCAAAGAGGTTTCTCCTGCATTTGACAGATGGCACTCTGCCTCAAAAAGCCAGACTTTTAAATTTATATAGACGTGGTCTACGTTCACGCTGATCGAAACTATGCTTTGACTTTTATTGCGTCGTTACTTTGTGACATAATGGCTTGATTTAACATTTTTTTCGATCGTCAAGGCACTGGCTTTCAGACAGAAATAAAATGAACAGATACATTAATTTTTTTCTTTTTTCAAGAACCAAGGTGGAGAATGGGTTCATTATGCGAGTCGGTTTATAACACGAGTAATTACAATAGAAGAAGGTGCAGCAACAGCAAGTCAGCATGCCCCATGGTGTCTCACTTTTGTACTGCTGGCTGAATCAGTCGCCACCACTGCCGGTACGTCCACTCATGTTGTTTCTGCTAGCATATGTCCCTAAACGTTTGTACAGGTGTAAGCTGTTTCTTTTCAGTGCTTTATATCCATATTTAGAACTCGGTATGAATTTTAATGCTCAGGAAAGAAGCAAAATGAAATGAATTCCCAAGCGGTGAAGGCGGCGGCACTAGGCAGAACGAATTTGAAAATATTCAATGGGTGCAGACATCATTTTGCGGCCACTCTGGCGTTTTTTGCTAGAATGTTCCCGTGTGATGACTGACGACCGATTTTTTTGTGTATGTGTGAACTTTGCGGCGCGTTTTTCCGGCTGTGTAAGCAGCGAAGCTAGTGAAATTCCATTAGGTTTTGCCGCTTTCCCTCCCTTTGATGCCAAGTGTGAACGCGCACTCTAACCGCCAGCAGCATGAGTGAGGAAACAGCGGCAGTTTATTGAAAGGCGGTGTTAGCAGAAAAGTTCCAAAGAACATAATGAACTTTTTTTCAGCAAAGAAGTCGTTGGTCGCAATAATTTTTTTGTTAACCTTCATGATCAGCTTTGACTCGCTATTGGTTCATATGAATTTGAGATGATACCAATCTTTTGCGTGCTCCCTTTGAATTCGTAACATTGAGATTCTACTGTATTTTTGGGCAGCTAAAATTACAATTCCCAGTCCTTTAGTAATGACGGCACCAAAAATTATAAAACTGGACTAAAGCCTCTGTAAATAATATAGTATTCTACACAGTACACACACAAAACCAGGACTATTATCACTACAAAGACTCGCACAATCGGCAGGGTCTAGCCGATGATGCTGTTCACAGCCATGACGACGTTGAAGCAACAAGGGAAAAACATAAACAAAGAAAAAAATCACTTTCCGTTGATGTAGAACATCTATATGTGTGATATTTTCAGGAATATTTAGTGATTGCATACATCGACAGATATATGAATGCAAATGACGTATGTAGGTGCTCAGGTTATGCATGCTAAAACCACAATGCGGTAATGAAGCATGTTGTAGTAAAGGTGCGATTCACCAAAGCCGGCTAAGCACTACCCAGTAACTAGTCGTACACAGGCACGTGGGTGACTAAACTTTTCTACTATGCAGCTGCCCTGAATGTCGTGCACCAGCTAGCTATGTATGAAATTCGGTTGCACCTACTCACATCTTGTGACTTTTTAATTTATAAACATTAGGAATACAATATATTTTCAAAGCACAAA
The DNA here is from genome assembly GCA_013436015.1 of Rhipicephalus annulatus. Taxonomy (NCBI): domain Eukaryota; kingdom Metazoa; phylum Arthropoda; class Arachnida; order Ixodida; family Ixodidae; genus Rhipicephalus; species Rhipicephalus annulatus. Next base: position 212,667 of record WOVY01001500.1, read on the forward strand.
AGAATCTATCTAGCAAGTTTCACAAACATCTCCTAAGACGGCTAAACAAGAAGAGGATAGTGAAGCCTCTGCCACATACACTCAAACCTCGTTATAACGAAACAGGATATAACAAATGAATGAATATAATGAAGTAAATGAAATTCCCCTTGAAAGCTCCATTGCGAACCATGCATTTTAAACCTCGCTGTAATGAAGCATAATTGACCGGTAAATGTGTAAACCAACTAAATTAGTCTATCAAAAAAAAAAAAAAAAAAACGTAGTGTGTTAAGTATATCGTTTTCTGCAGGGTTTGGCATTCGTATGGCGTGGCTCTTTCAGAACTCCCGCGCCAACCTTTCAGTCACGCCCCGTGCGGCCGAGAGAGCCGTCTTTCTCACACAGCCAGCTGATTGATTTGATTTGTGGGGTTTAACGTCCCAAAACCACTTCTGATTATGAGAGACGCCGTAGTGGAGGGCTCCGGAAATTTTGACCACCTGGGGTTCTTTAACGTGCACCCAAATCTGAGTACACGGGCCTACAACATTTCCGCCTCCATCGGAAATGCAGCCGCCGCAGCCGGGAATCGAACCCACGACCTGCGGGTCAGCAGCCGAGTACCTTAGCCACTAGACCACCGCGGCGGGGCCACACAGCCAGCTGAGAGGATCGAGGAAGTGTTAAGCGGGTCACATCACCAAGAAGCGGCGCCGCTGTGCAAAGCGATTACCCTCTTATGACGGCCGGCAACGACTACGTCTCTGCTGCTACCATGGCTGCTACTCTCTGCACCGAGAAAGGGGGACTCTCCATAACAGCTTTCTTTTTTTTCTCCCTCTCTCTCAGCGCAAGGCATTGAAAGGAGAAGGGTCTCTACGTGCAGAAACGGAAAAGGGAGGAGCGTGGCACAGGCGCATCGCAGATCAGCATTTGAGAGACAGCAAACAATTCTCCACAGCCTTTTCTTTCCTTTTCTTTTTTTCCTTCTTCGTGCGCAGCATTAAGAGGTGCCGCCGCGGGATTGGGCATGGTGCTGAGAGCATTTTCGGCCCGCGGTATGTTTGAATTAACCGTCGCAAGTGCTTGCGCGTTCGAATTACAGAGCGTTTTTTCCCATTGGAATACACATAGCTTTGACAAGACCTGAGCGTGAGTTCGAATTGCCCAAAAGTTCAAACTTTCAAACTAATGAGATTCGACTGAGTTAATTTCCTCTGACACGTGTGGTCGCGTAGCGGTACATCGGGCCGCGAGGCGGTTTCTTTCTTTGCATGCTTATAGGTGTGCCCCCATCTGAGCATACATTGCCACAAACTGCTATAATCGATACAATGAAATAATGGATATAAGGAAATAATTATGGCTCCCCTTTAACGTTGTTATAACGAGGTTTGAATGTATCACCAATGAACACAACTCGATGTATCAGTACAACACTTCAAAAACAGCAGTACCACCTTCAGTTTTTCCAATAGTAATTACTAGCCTTCTTTCAGAAAATGAATAATACCCCTGTCACACGGCCACCACCAAACTCCGTTGAACACTGTCAACGTAAATCTCCCCTAGGGGGTTCGACGGAGAAGGAGTTGTGGCATGTAGCAATGCTGCTAGTGACGCTGGCCACATTGTGCTTTTAGTTGTTTTGTTGCATGTGTACATGCCCAATACGAAAGTTCTTATGCTTCCTTGCCTCAGGAGTGCACATCTTGTGTTCTTCAGCCATGAGTGACACAGCGGACGAGGTGAGGAAGTGGTGCGATATTGCGCTGGTAATGATGCTGATCGGCTGGCGCCGGCCGGCCCGACTCGCGAGGCACGGTGTGTAGGGCATCGGTGTTGAGAGTAAGTGAACTCTGGCGGGCGTAAATATTGTAAACATACACGCGTTGTGAATGAGTACTACAACGAAAAAACGTTTAATATTGCTAAAATGTATTATTCTTTCACTGCGGCCACTTAGTGCTCGAAATTTTTCTCTGACCTCTAGACTGCTGAGGACGAGAGTACCTCGTTTCGCTGCGAAGGGAGATCATTGAATGTCCTTTGCGAAATGCTCCGTTCACCTTCGTTTGCATAAGGGTGGCCGTGTGACACCAACCGCATCTTCGGTGTCGTAAAGACGAGGGAGTTAAACGGTCTTCACGGGTGCCCGTGTGACAGGGGTATTAGAAGAAGTGGAGTTTGTAAACAATATTTCACAAGTTTAGGCGTAATCAGTATTGCTATTCAGTGCACCTTTGATAAACATTGTTGCTAATAGAGAAATTGATTCCCCGATAAAAACATTCTAATTAAATTTACATCTTCTAAAACAAAAACAAAAGAAGGGTAGGAGGAAGCAGCTAGTTAGTGACTCACTGAAGTTTCCTCGGTAGTAGTAAAGCTTCTGGTTGTCAAGATGGATCACATCTGTGCAAACATTGTCTAAGAAGCTTTGATCGTGGGAAACCACTAGCAGAGTTTTCTTCCAAACTTGAAGATAGCTGCAATGAAATTGAACCAACCCATTAGTTGAGTTCTGTGCAGTCATATTTGCCTGCACCTCCAAGCAACAGCCATAACTAGGTTGCACAGCAGACATACAGTCTCCCTAGTGTAACTGTAGCAAGAATATGCAAAAACCAACTTTGCTAAAGTTGATGTTGATAAATTTGGGCAAAACTGATGCGATTCCACAGCCAGTAAAATTTTGACAATTCAAAGTTGGTTAATTAAGCACCCCAGATAACGTTAAGTACTTATTTCTGAAGTCCCAAAATTTTCCATCTAGATTTGAGAAGATCATCTGAATAGCCAGTGTGCTATTTTCCAGTTAATTTGCACACTTGGCCACAGCTTCGCAACAGAACTCCCATTCTTGGGCGTTCCGATTAGTGCCTTCAGACCAGAAAGTTTAAGAAACCTATTCATATGCTATTACAAATCAAATTAATGAAAACAAGAATATTCTTTTTAAAAAGAAAAACTCACCTAAATTGCATTAAAAGATATGCTATTCTTACTTCCAAAAAGAAGACACCATCACTTATAAATATTTTCACTAAGTTTTTGTGAAGTTTTTACACTGGAAATATGAAGGGGCCCCAACTACATGAAGTCAAAAGCACCAGGTTTGTGCAGACACAGACCACAGTCACAACGAACAATGAAGGAGCGGCCTTTCTAAAACATGTAAATTCTCTCAGGGCGACCCATACAAGTACAGTTGCAAGTGCCCATTGCGCCATAACTTATAATTTTACAAAGCATAGAAGTACCCACTATGCCAATATTTTCATCATTCCACAAAGAAGCCAGATACCCACTACACTTCTGTAAGGTGTTATGTTCACTTTGCTGGTGCTGTGACTGATGAAGGAGAATTCTGGCTGAACCCTTTGTAAAACAAATAAGAAGCTTTAAACCACTCACATGTTACAAATCCACATTGTGCGAAGCCCGATTTTTATTTTACTCTCTACAATGCTACACTGCATTTGTTAACATGATTCCCTGCCCGACATTTGCCTGTATATGGTCTTTTTGTGAAAACTCAAGCACTGGCTCTGTGATAGAATGTTCCGAGCGCCATGCAGAGGGCCGAGATCCAATCCAGTGCTGGCGACAAATAACTACACCAATGAAATTGGCTGTTGTGATCTCGTAACAGCTTTTACTGTAACAGATAAGAAAGCCAAGAAAACCAATAGAGGAAACCAATGGAGGCCTGAACTCCCATCACATGTGCTCCCTGACAAACAGTCTCCTTTACGCTAAAATTCAGTGATACCTATTTATGGCAGAATGGAGTACTGTTGTCCATATTCTATCAAATACAAAGAAGTACCAACTAGCCCAATTCACCATGCTACTTAAGGGGAGATGCGGGTCGAAAAATGCGATTTTTTTTCAATATTACCGATTTTTTATTTTTGCCTGTTTTGATAAGATTAGTACCTCTACTGCAATGAAAAAAAAATACAGGTCGAGACTTAACTGGAAATGCTTCAAAATTGCATCTAAAGAGCACAAGGTGCAGGTTAAAAGGTCTAAAATGTACAGTCTTCGAGCACCTTGCCGCTGATAATGCGCCCCCCCGCTCGCCATTGTTGATCGCATGAGCCAAAGAGTCGAGCCTCACTCTTCAAATAACAACAGTTTCCCTCGCTAATTCAGCACAAGAAATAATGAAAAGAAGCAGGCTTCTGCGCGTTTTTCGAGCGCCGCGACTGGCTTATCAAGTGGTACCGATCGGGGACCACCATTGGCTGCTGCGCACCTGTATGCGCTGTGAAGTCTATTTGCGGGGTCCATGTCTTGTGCAGCGCAGCTGAACAATGCTTTTCTCGTGTATATCTCTGTTATGAATAAAAAAAAGCCATTGCTCACACGTGAAAGCCGTTGTGCAGCACGCTCTGTAGGAATGGGTTACAAGCAGCTGGTCCGATTTGGGGCAGTTGTTGGCTTGCAAAAGCCAATGCATCAAAAGTCATTCACACCCGTCAGCCGGAAAGTTCGTGATGCGGCAATGGATGACGTCAGCGCCAATCTTGTGAGGTCGAAAAAGCTCGCAGTGAGAGAACTTAGCAAGGACGACATTGCCATTACGTATGACGGTATGTGGCACAAACAAGGCCACAAAATGGCATGACACTGGACTTAGTTTGGGATTTCGCAGTCCTGTCGAACGTATTCTTAGCTTGCAGTTAGCACATGGCACTGCCAGATGGAGCGGAAGTTTGGCAAGCGTTTCATGGCCCAGCCTGTGAGCGAAATGTCCATATGGATTCGGCTCGAAAAAGCCGGGAGAGACAAATTTATGGTGCTGGCGTATTTTAGTGGCAGTGGCCACTAAAATACGCCAGTATTTAAATAAATGGCCACTACAAGAAAGATTGTTCTTATTGGTTGTAAAATTTCATGAGATTTAATTATATCTTTGATAAATAAAAGAGCTTTTTCATAAATAAAGGAGGACAAGAGTTCCCCATAAGAGCCATAAGAGTCCCTAGTAAGCTGTAGTTATGAAAAAACTTCAAACTCAAAATCACTGTAGTCAACACAACAATAAACTTTAGCAACTTTAGCAATGCTACACAAAGCTGTCGCATTACAGAATCCAGTCATAGTGTGTATTTAAAAAAAGAGCTCATAGAATAAGTACACCTGCTCTCCACACCATGATTGACAAAAAACCTTCATACCACAATTTCAAAAAAGAATTTGCGCAAACTGCTGATTTTACATCCTTGCATATCGTTGCATTCTTACTGCGTTTTATTTTACTTCAGTATTATCAGGAATCATAGCATTGAGTGAAGCAGTTCTGTTTGCATACTGAGCTTGCAGCATTACAGCAGCTAGAGAGGCAAGCATGAAGAATAACTAAAAGCTTATAAAGAAATTAGCTTTCCATATCTATACTTTTTGAAAGCTGTGTAGCTTAAACAGCGTAGTTGTAATAAATTCACAGGTAATAGCCACCAGTTGCAAGGCTAGATTACTTGCACTCATTATTCAAATTAATTAAATGAGTCACCAGCCTCGTTAAGCTTACAGGCCCTCATATTGACAACCGATATTAGAGCCACTATTTTTCAGTCAATATTAGTCGTATGCAAGAGATGGGAGAAAGTTAAAGGGGCCCTGAAACACTTTTCTAAGTAACCATGCAATGAATTCACTGGAACAGCTTATTGTCTCATGAACTCAACGCCGCAAACATTTTAAGAATCCGTCCAGTGCAAGTGGAGTTCAAAGATTTTTCGCATGCTGCAATTGCAATCTCTCTTCTCTCGTCCCGACGAAAGCGCTCGAAGCTAAACAGAGAGGGATGACAGGGGCAAAGAAAATACCGCACCGGCACTTCATGACCTTGATCACTTTTTCCTTTTTTCTTTTCTTCTTCTAATGCACAACTTCTTCAGTGTGATCGCGCGCGCACGCGTAAACAAATCGGGGCCTCCCGCAGTGATCTCTGTAATGACCAAGCGCGCTATATTCAAATCAGCTAATGGCTGATAGATAGGCTTTCTATGAGTGATTTTTGAGTGCCTTCCGTCATTTGTCGAGAGAAGATAAAGCAATTTTTAGGGGACTGATAATTTATTGTGAATTCCAGGCCGTGTGCTGCGCTATAATATTTGGCTCTTGTGCTGTCGGGAGCCTCTACTACCGATCCGCAGCATTTTCTGACCATGTTCCAAATGTATTGCAGGGCCCTTTTAAAGCCTACAGCTTTATTTATTCATTATTTACAGATTTATTTATTTATTATATATAAGGCCCCTAGTCCTAAACTTTCTATTGCTGTCAACAAGCAACAGGGCAATCATAATCCTAGGGGAAAAAAATTATGAGTTTCAAAAAAATATGTATGACACAGCAAGTTTTCAGCGTGATATGACGAAAAATTCTGCAAGGATACATAGCTCTAACAGTGGCTAATGGTTTCCTTGCAGTTACACAACAACTCTAACCCCACGGAACTACTTAATGGAGTTTTACATTTATGTTTTTCAAAGGAGTTCATTGGTGGCCATATGATACAGATATACAACATAGACCTCCTTTTTAACATAAGTTGCGGGAGTCGCGAATATCCACACTATAAAGCGGTACTGCACTATAACCAAAACAACCTTTTTCAAGGGTCGCAATAGCGCAAAACATGTTGAGAGAGCAGCCTCGCGCGTCCAAAAATCTAAACAAGCATGCGATGCGTGGTGCTTACAGCTATTCAAATTTTCGAATGTTAAAAAAAAAAGGAAGTGACAAAAGAACCACGTTGCCAACGCAATGAATGTGAAAAGGGGGAGGGGTGCAAAAGAAAGCAAATCGCAGAAATTTGCCGACTACTTCTCAGAACACCTCGATTATGCGCATTACACAGAAACTATGTCTCATCCCATCTGAAATTTCACGCACTGAAAGAAGCCAATCGTTCAATTTCACAGGTGCGCACCTGATTTTAATACGTCGCAATCGAATCGCGAAGCACCATTCGAATGCTACACGTGCCACTCTCGTTTTCATTAATGATATGCCCGCCTTCCTTTAAAGTGCAGCCATCGCAAAGAGTTTCACTGATTTCATTCCTAACCGCAACTCAGGCTGCACGCAACTGCCACCAAAACGCAAACACGTTGATTAGGCCTAGACAGATATGCGGGGTATAACGTCCCAAAACCACCATATAATTTTGAGAGACACTGTAGTGGAGGGCTCTGCAAATCTTGACCACCTGGGGTTGTTCTTAAACATGCAACCCAAATTTGGACACATGGGCCTGCAGCATTCCCGCCTCAATCGAAAATCCAGCCGCCGCAACCGAGAATCAACCTCGTGACCTGAGGGTCAGCAGCCGAGTACGTTAGCCACAAGACCACCACGGTGGAGCGTTGGTTAGGCCTAGCTTGCCATTAGGTATGCTGTCGGGAAGCTTGTTCAAGACATGAAGATCGAGCGCCGAAAAGATCATACTCAAGAACTGAAATAAGAACAGTGTGCATGATACGCACTTCGTGTTCACGGCTGGCAGATTAACAACGAAAACACCCGAAGCTTACACAAAACAGCGCACTTGCAGCAAAAGCGAAAGCTTGCGTGATAAAGCTGTAAAAGCTGTCAAGTTTACGGACCAGGTTGCTAATGCGATATCTGTAGCAAGCTCCACACTTAAGCGCAGCTGATAAGGAAGAGAGCGCACGTTGCATGTGGAGATGCATGCAGCCGGCAACCAGCGGCCGGACCCTGCTAGTGCACATAGTACACTTGTCGAGCATGCGCAGCAAGCCACGGTCTTTTCTCTTTTCTTTTTCCTTCCTCCACCCTTCATTCGTTCACTCCGCATACCCTCCTCCCCTGTAACGACCTTGTCACTCGCACCCCAACCGCAAACCCTGTGCGCCTGTTTTCAGACGCCCGCTCGCTACCGTGATTGTCACAAAGATTTTCTGGCAACCGCATTATGACCGGTCTTTCATCTTGGGGGACAGCACAAGAAGTGGTATGTGTATACATGGGGTTCTATGAGAAGGTAAACGGGGATTGGTTTTTCCCGCATTGTAACTAATCCTGCATTATAAGCAGTCTCCACTATTTAACACTCCTAACCTTTTACACACATAAATATTTAAGAAAGCAGATGATGGAATAGCACCAGCCATGGCACAATTCGTAGTGTCCTGCACACGCAATGCATAAGTTGTCCTTTATCCATATGCCTGTAGGTCCTTTATCCCATAATTACGGTGCTTCAATTAATAACCACAAATGGTGCCCTATATATTTTCTTGGTTTTGTTACACATTCGTTTTATATGAAGCATGACGTTGATGAGAAAGGTGAACTGTATTCATCATTGTGCACCCTGCAATCATAGCCACGTGTAATAGTACAGTGGAACCAAGATTATATGACTTTCAGGGGATCGGACAAAACCGTCGTATTGTCCGGGAGTCGTATAATCGTAAAACTAAGATGTGACACTCAGCCTTACCCAAAAAACAGGTTTAGATTGCCTGAATAAGCCCACGGCATGACCTTGTGCCTCTGCAGGGAAGATAGATAAAATTATTCTTGCCAGTGACAGCTAATGGCAGGATTACTTCGTTGAAAGAGGTGCAAGTGAGTCTTTATTCTCAACCTTTAAAAAAAATCCAATTTATCGTGCATTTTTCCATCAATAAATAGAATCCCAAAATTGCCTGCACGCAATAATGAAACCAAAACCACGTAGCCAACATCCTGCCGTCATAAGAGTCCCCCAGACACAGTGTCATCACTACCAAATAATGGCAACGGACCACCCGTCTGCGCAGCACGCCTTTGTGTACAACTGAGTTGTATATTGCAATTTGTTGTCTTGTGAAGTGAAACTACTAGTACCGCTGTTATTATGAACCTTGACGTCAAATCAAAGTGATTTTTCATGGTGAAAACAGCCGCACTGTGCCCGTATTCGTGCGAAAGCCTGTGACTGCGAGTGCAACAAAGGCAGTAGATCAGCTGTATGGCGATCGAGGTGTATGTAGAAGTGCATGAACTACCTGGAGAATAAACTTTCTATTCTAAGGAGACATCTTGCCTCACTCGCTACTTTTCCAATCGTCTACCTATGGGAACCCAAGTTCATATTTTGCACTCGTGAATATTTGGCCTATGTTTGATTTGAATAAAGGTGTTTTTTCTTTCTTTTGGACGGAATCTGAAAGTCATTGTAAGATTCGGGGTTGGCGTAAAAACTGCATCATATAACCAAGGTATTTAATAAAATAGTCGAACTCCACTACAACAAACGCCGCTTCAACGAAATTTCTGCTACAATGAAAAATTCACGATTCCTTGTCAGCAGTCCATAGGAGTCAATGCATAAATACTGTCGCCATAACGAACACTTTTTCTTTGATCGTACGGCTTCAACGAAATTTTACGTTGCAATTTCAGGCTCAGACACTTATTTTTATGCAGTAAACCCAATCTTTAACATTTTGATGCAATTTCAGAGCCTGAAAATGCGTCAACGAAGTTTAAAACAAGCATTGGCACCACCAGAAACCGCCGCTGTTGAGCAAGCATGGGCCCCGCCATTGCTTGATAGCGATGGCAATGAGACTGCCCTGCTTTTGCCACTGGCTAGCTTCGAGTCGCAGACGAAACGAAGCTGAAGTTCAGTGGCTCAGTTCATGGAACGATGCCTTTTCCGATTCCGATGCTTATCATCATGTTCGCGCTTAGCTAGTGTGGCTACTAATGAGAGCGGCTGTTCGTCTGCATTATCAACAAAATCAGCTAACCGCGAGTGATGGATGATAAGGATGGCCTAGAATAATGCAAAAGTCGCCGCTCCACAATACCCTGCTTCCCTCTCGGCGTTGTCGGATACTTTTGACGGTGGAGAGCTGCTGGTGTTGTGTTAATGCAACTGTTTGGTTTGTTCACGAAAGCGGTTTTAGGCGTTGTTTCCAGAGTGCTTTTCATCGTGGCATCGCTATGCATACGCGACAATCACGTTACGACGTTGCTGGGAAAGAATAGGAAGCAGCAGACACATTTTTGAATTTTGAGAATAAATGTTCTTTGTTTTGCTAGCTCAGATCAGCTATATATATTTTTTCGATTTCACTACAACGAAACTTTCACTTTAACAAATTTTTTTTCGCGCCCCATCAGTTTCGTTCTAGCGGGGTTCGATTGTATTTCTATAGGGAATTAGCCAGGACTAAACCGGTTCATCACGAAACTGGGGGAAGTATAATCAAAGTTCCACTGTATAGAAAAGCTGGCTTGCACAATGAGGAAGAGTTGCCAAATTACACTATAAACTTTTTTTACACACACCACCATGAGGTGAACATCTTCGACAGATATCTGTCTGGCTGAGTGAACTTTCATACTGATACGTAAACTCTCCAGCCAAGTTATAGTCTAAAGATAAAAATTTAAAGACTGTGAACTGACCCGACGTTTCGGGACCGATTCGGTTCCTTCTTCAGAGGTAACTGCTCGGCCGGCTCTGAAGCTCGCAATTTTTCTTGGCGGTGTTGCCCTCTCTATCGTCCTTCTTTCCACCGTTGTTGTTGCTACAGTGTTTTTTCAACTGGTTCCATAGATCGTGCACGTAAACACTAGGTAAGGTTCCAGTTGAGCGGTAAAGATTTCCAGGCCTTGTTTTGATGTTCAGGACTCTAAGAACTGTCTTATTGTGTGGCTACCCTTCGTGTCGATGACCGAGGCATCGTTGAAATTGATGTGGTGGTCCATCTTTTTCCTGTGTTCAGCGAGAGCGTTTCGTGCGACGTTGAGGTTACGTACATCGTTTCGATGTTGTCGTATCCTTTCGAGGAAGTTTTTTGTCTCACCGATGCAATTGTGTTGACCAGCCCGGGGAACCTTTCTTTCAGCTGTCCGTCTTTTGGTCGTGGCAAGAATAGCCCGATTGTTGAAACGGGTTTGTCTCAACAATCGACAGTGTCGAGAGCCTAGTGTCTTTCGATGTGGTTTCTTGGTCAATAAGTGTGCCCATGCCCCTTGCGACCTCAGTTGCCCGGACCGTCCTGGACAGGAATGAGAACCTCAGCGAGAGGACAAATCCGAACAGAGACGAACTGTGCCGTTTGATGCAATTCTGCCTCAACACGATATAGTTTTCTGTCGGAAGTAATTACTACCAACAAACAACTGTAACCGCCATGGGAGCCGTCATTTCAGACACAGTGGCAAACTTGACGATGGAGAATATCGACACACGAGCTTTTGACACATTCTCCGTACCACCAAAAATATTTTTGAGCTATGTGGATGACGTCTTTTGCGCGATCAACAATTCTACCATCGACAGCTTCCGGGCACACTTCGGTTCGATCGAGCTGGCGATTGAATTCACAGGGGTGGAAGCAGGCTTCAGTCTTTTTGAGCAGCTTTGGAAGCAGGAATAATGCGGTTTGGAGCAGTAGAAATGGTGTTTTGGAGCCGGAATAATGCGGTTTCGGAGCAGCTTTGGAGCAGTAGAAAGGGAGTTTTGAAGCAGCTCTGGAGCACCAGAAGGTGTGTTTTGGAGGATCTAAATTTAGTTCTAGAGCATATTTCTGGGGCCACATATCATTGTTATTGAAATTTTTGCTTTCTGGTAAACACAAAACATTGCAGTGGTTTTTAGTAAGTATGTAATGCTGATCAAGCGACCAGACTTACCCGAAATTCGTATACTATATTAAACCTTTTAACATCGAAGGTGAAAGCAGAGCAACTTAAATAAAAAACATTAGCGGCGTTCCGGACATATCTGGACTTCAAACGAATGAAAAAAATTTATTGTTAAATTGTTGCAATGTACTAAATGTGATTAAAACACCGCATTCAACATGAACAGCAACTCAAGACTAGAGATGAGCTACTATATAATAAAAGTTATCTTCGTATTGAACCCATAATGCTCTATAAAATAGGAGTAAAAAACTTATGTTCACGTCATTGAAGTGCCACAGCCGACATGAGAACCACGAGAAAATCTAGATGCACTCGCGGTGCCATTGCTAGACAATCGAGTAAAATCGAGTAAAATGATGAAAATTATATGAACACTCTACGAGCTTTTGCCGTCGCCCCAATGTTCCACGTAAACTGCAAGTTGGTACCATTCCTCGCACATCGTACGTTCGACCTGCACGTAAAATTGTGCAAGCTAGGTTGATCAACGCTGCTCAAACCGAGATTAAACGAGACGGCCGATCTTCGTCACTGGAAGGGTGAACGCGTTAGCATCCCACCGCGTGTTAGATCTGCCTTCGAATGCTCAAGCAGAGATAAAACATGCCGCCCGTCTTGAACGATCATGAAAAGATACGTGGAGAAAGGGGGGGAGGGAATGGGTCACTCGAGCGGCAGCGATGAACTTTGATTCTAAGGGCTTGGTTGCAATAAGCTGGCACGCGATCGGCAAGCATCAGCGCGCGACTCGTAAACCGTTCTACATGGTGCGCTCTCAACAGAAAGAGATTGTGCGATATGAGCATTTCTCCCTGGAGCGGCCATACTTATTCTCTTACACCAGCGTTTTGGAGTGTCGCGATGTCGAATCCAAGGAAGTTAGTTTCCAGCCTTCGCATTGTCACGGGGTTGTGACGTTGATGACAGAAGCAGCCGGTGTTTTCATGAGTGAACTTTTTATTTGTGCCAACCTGTGTCCGGAAAACGAAACTTAACTCTATATGCAATACACGCTGATAGCAGCGAACATAGAGCGTCGGCCGTCAATAATCTGCCACACAGCTAAATGCGGCGGCATTTATACATGTGCCATTGAAGATTTCAGCGTTATCACGAGCAGTCGCGCAAGTTTTAGAACAAACTGTAATGTATGCGTTGTAGGCGTAATCTCGTCGGAGGGTTATAAGATTATCAAGATAGCCCCCAGTCATTTGGGTGTTGTTTCCCTGGTTTACCATGTCCCGTATACCAGAAAAAGAGCGACTTAAGATTACACACATTTAGCTGGGCATACAAAGAAAATTCGTACTCCGTGAAAATCATGTTGCATACACTGCAAGTAAAGCTTGCAACGACACTTTTAGTTTAACGTACCTTGATGCCTTTCACTCAACTAGATAAGCCGTATTTGAGATGCAAGGGTTTGGAATGCTTATCAGCACCACCCACGCTAGAAGCATGCTAGGTTCCAGTAATAACGTGACCTCTGCGATATGCGCAAAAAACATCCCGACGGCCAGGATAAGGGCCACCAGTGTACGAGTCAGGCCGTGTCGTTCACTGTGTAGATTTTTAGAATCGTTCCTAGGTGCACTGAATGTGCACGTTCACCTTTGTTGTTTTGAACTTGGCTGCGCAATGCGCATGATCGGGCACGGCCACACTGGATCAACCCCAGCGTTCTATCTAGCGCTACTGCGGATGAGGCTTATCGTACCCTGCAGCGAGTGGTCGCGTTCCAGGTATTCATGGCCTCACGTTTACTACCGGCGCATTCAAGGAGTGAAAGCTCGCACAACGTCCAAGGTGTGTTATGTTGCGCCATGAATAAAAGTACCTACCAAACTGCAGTTTTATTTACGGGTTCACACGCTGAGAGGCTTGGCAGAAAAAGACGCATTCCTGCACACAACCTATTGAAGGTGATTCTGGAAGATTTTCGTGAGACACCAGGCAATTTCTTCTGAATCATCAGGATGCCAGAACAAGCTGCTTGAATTTACCTTGTCTGGCATGAAAACATTGCCTTTCATAGTGTAGTACACATGCCTTGCATCAGGTCCGTTGTTGATGTCAGCGTCAAATGCCACTGCTGCCACCATATACTCTTGTTCTGGTTTCTTCGAGGTCTCGCCAGATGGTGACGTAGCAAGAGTTGCATTACGTATGCAGCGTCTTGTTTCGGGCGTACCCGTGCATCTCTGGAATCGAAATGTTACGTACTGCACATGCCCAGTTCTCTCCAGTGGCAGTGCTGCGTACGTGGGCTTGTTACGTACGCCCAACTAAGATTGTCTGTTATTGAACTCTGTTGTAGAAACTACCTAACATTTCCGAGCCGGCTAGCGAGTGTTATGGTAAGGAAATATCGCCATAAAGGGACACGCTCAGGCTCTATCCTCACCTAAAACATTCCTGAATTTATTCTCATTTGTTTTATTGTGTTAAGCCAGTGCAGCAGTACAACTCTTACTGTTGAGTGCTTTTTTTTATTCAAAGTCAAATCAAGACAGCGCACACTGCGTGCTAGTTGTCGTGCCTTCCTCGTCTCAGCATGCCGCGGTACACACACAGTGAAAAAATATTTATGAACGCACACATCATTACGGCGTTTTGAGGGAGTAAACAAGGTATGCTGCGAAATTCTACTTGTAGCACCCCATTACCACAAATAAAGGCTGAGAGGTTGGCGTTGCACAACGTTTAGTGCAGATTATTGACCCAGTTCTTGCACTAACAATGATATCCGCATGCCGGCCAGCAATCACACAAGCGAGAGCCGCTGTAGCAGACGACGCGGTTCCAAACTACAGTCCCGAATCATCTGCACACGCATGAGTGGCTAACGGCGCGTGGTTGCAGCGCTGGCCGCACCAGAATTCGCTGATGAGCTCTTCAACATTGACCCTCCTAAGAACCCCCATCTCTACACTCAGCAGTGACAAATCACTGAGGCGGCGGTCTATAATCGTTGATCCAAGCCCGTTATTGATCAATTTCAGTTTGCTGAATGATCGCTCAGCAGTACAATTTGTAATAATTATGCACAAAAAATTTTAAGAGCATCATGCACATCAGAGAAAAAACCTTCAAGCTTTTCACGAATTAGAAGTTTCAGGATGTCAGCCACAGAACTTCTTCGATGCTCACATATGAAATGAACTGTTCAAGCTCATTGGGAAATGTGAGGGCCAGATCAAAAGGGTACTTTTTTCCGAGATCCATGGCCTGCAGGCGTCGCTGCGCTGGTGCTCTGGTGCTTTATGTCTCCATGTGTCCATTCGCTAGATCAGCTGCTTGCCTCAACGCGATGTATGGTCTCAGGCGGGTAAAACATATTTACTACCGACTGCAGAACTGTCACCTGACTTCAAGTTTATGCAAGTTATGCAACGAACAACCTCTTAGAAGCATATCTTTTAATTGTTGAAACAGATAACTTGTTTTTATCAAGGGAATCCAGCGGGAGGTTTAAACTTTTTCGAATAAAACAACTAGGGCGGTGCGTAAACCCGCCTAAACAATCAGGCGATTCTTGCCGCGACCAAAGGACGGACTGCCGAAAGAAAGGTTCCCCGGGCTGGTCTATGAAATTTTATCGGTGAGACAAAAAACTTCCCCGGAAAGATACGACACCATCAAAACGATGTACGTAACCTCAACGCCGCATGAAATGCTCTCGCTTGACACAGCGAAAAGATGGACCACCGCATCGATTTCGACGATGCCTGGGTCATTGACACGGAAGGTAGCCACACAAAAAGACAGTTGTTAGCGTCCTGGCACATCCAATAAGGCTTGGAAATGGTAACCGCTCAACTGGAACCTTACCCAGTGTTTACGTGCACAATCTAGAGAACCAGTTGAAAAAACACCACAGCAACAACAATGGTAGAAAGAAGGACGATGGAGGGCGACACCGCCAAGAAAAATTGCAAGCTTCGGAGCCAGCCGAGCAGTCACCCCTGAAGAAGGAACCGAATCAGTCCCGAAACGTCGGTTCAGTTCACAGTCTTCCTCAGTCTTCAAGTTTTTATCTTTGGACTATAACTTGGATGAAGATTTTCTGATATTAGTATCACAGTGAGTCATCTTAAGCAAAACATGCGCGAACACAACACAAGAATTCAAAAATGGAATCATTACTTACTTATCAAGCCAAATGACAGCATTCAAGTCCAAATGATTGGTCGGTTCATCTAACAAGAGCAACGTAGGCTCAATAAAAAGGGCCCTGAAAAAAAATTTGGCAAGGTTACTCAGAAAGATATACTAAAGCATACAAAATTGTTCCTGAAATGCCTATCATGGCAGGGAGCAAGTCATTCACCAATATGTCTGCTCGAAATAAGACTGCTAATCTAGTAAAAAGAATGCAGTACACAAAACAAAAGCTAGTTGTTTCACCCATCATTAATTCAAATTTCTTTTTATTTCGCCAAATTGGCACAGTACTATCAACAGCAAATGAAAAGCGAACAGTGGAGCATGTGCATCAAACAGTAGCAAAAGTACAGTGAGGGTAGTCCAGTCATTGCTACTAACAGGCGCACACATCCGACCTGGCTGCACTGTACAATCCCTATGTAGCCCAATACTGTTGCCTCTGCTCTAGTCCTCATAATCGAAACAAAGTAGAAATCAGAGAACTGAAAGCAAATAAAAGCAGGGGTGCAGCAACATCCGAAATATAATTTGGAGCAATTTTTGGAACAGCAAAACTTTACTCTTGGGGCCCTAGAGTGCAAATTCGGAGCAGATTCTGGGGAAAAAAACATCAATTTTTTTATCCTGATAGACCAAATTTAGAGCAGTATAAAAAGAGAAGGCTTACATTAAGAAAAAAAGTATGTATAAACCATTCATCATCACCTGATTCGTGCAGAGTTCATTATTGTTTCAACAAAAGTAGTATTTTGAACCACCCCACTGAGCAAACAATGATAACTAATGAAGTCCACATTAGCATTTGCCACATCTCTCAAATAATTTGACAGACTGCGAATTCAAATGTAGTTCTGTCAAACTGGCGACCTTGAAAAACCGGGGAATAGTGAAACTGAGGGGTTGAAAAAAAAAAAAACTGCCACGCAGTTTTTTTTTAAGGCAATGTCATACATGGCTTTGCGTAATTCCCCGTAGCCTTTTTAGAAGTCAGCAACCACACTAGTATTCCCAGTTATGCGGCGTACACACGCATGAGTAAGTGAACAAAATGAGCAATGTCATGTGACTAATGCTAAAAGCCCCTTGAAATAACAATACGCTTTTCCGCAGCGCACTGGTGTACTGCGACGAAGGTGGCTTCAGCAGAGTTCTGCAAGGGTTAGAGCAAGGCCAAGAAATTTTCGAACACCGCTACGTCCCTACCCCTCTTTATTTTTCTAACAATGGGGTTAGCTTTAGGCCACAATTTCTAGATCACTTGCAAGATATGTTCTACCAGATACAGTAACAAAGGCACACGCTGAATGGTATTTGATATTTATCGCTGGGACGATGCAACTAAAGTAACTTAAAGGCAAGAAAATGTTTTATATGCCTATGCTATGACGACCAACGTGGTCGCAACGTTGGTGTTCGCAACGATTCGACTCTGTTCGTGTGCGAAAAACGCAATATGCGCTTCCCACTCATGTTGCTAACATGCCATAGCTACGTTTGCTGACTAGGAAAGTTCATGTTTCCCGCGAAGCCTTGACGGCTACGGTAACGCATTTTTGCCTAGAAGCTGCATCATCTCGCCAATAGGTATCTGCTATGGTCAGCGGACAGATGAGCACGTGGCTTCGTTACTTTACCTCGTCGACCGCGTCTCATGAGTGCTCTGACCCAATGAGAATGTATCTGACACCGCAACTAAGGGTTACGGTCGACCCGCCATGGTGCTCTAGTGGCTACTGACCTGCAGGTCGCGGGATAGAATCCCTGCTGCGGCGACTGCACTTTCCCGACCCGCCATGGTGCTCTTGTGGCTACTGACCTGCAGGTCGCGGAATAGAATCCCTGCTGCGGCGACTGCACTTTCGATGAAGGCGAAGATGCTGTAGGCCCGTATGCTCAGATTTGGGTACACATTAAGAACGCCAGGTGGTCGAAATTTCCAGAGTCCTCTACTAGGGCATCTCTCATAACCATATGATGGTTTTGACAGTTAGACCCCCCATATAAATAAATCGATCAATCAATCAGGATTGTCGTCTGCACGCTTAGATTGATGACACAAACTGCCGGTGAACAACGTAGCCTCTGTTTCTCGCTAAAATTAGCGAGACTGAGAAAATTTTGAGGCAATTCAGGCATGCAGTGCGAGCATGTTATTATGACCTCTTCCCCCTCGTCTCTGCTTTGCCTTTCACTGGATTTCCTAACTCTCGGCCAGCTGCATGTTTCCGATGTGTCTTCTCTCCCTCTTTTCTCTTTCTGTCCTTGTGCATCTTCATATAGAAGTGAAATAATATAAATATAATATTTATAATAATATTCCTTCATTATGTGACAACACCCATAGATGACAGTTCACCTGAATCCAGTGGCAAAAATACGACTTTTCACGACGATGGGAATGTGCACTTGAGATCTCTAGTGCGTTCGATAGAAAGACTTAGGTTGAGATAAAACTATCAATGCATTCATCTTGGTTGATACAGCGTGCACGAGAAGACAACGAAAAATAAAAAGCACAGCACAGGTGCACTGGAGCAGGCAGGCTTGATGGTGATGATGATGATGACCTCTATGTATGGCTCACACCACTCTGGGAGATCGGCCAAGAAATGTGCAATTAGGCAGAGGTATTTACATATTAATTAAGCTTCTTATTCTTCGTCCTCTTCTCGTGTGCTATGTATCAACCAAAATAAAACAGTATACCAACTCGATCAAGCTTCCAATTTTATACAGTAAAACCTCGTTGATTCGAAGTCACTGGGGCCATGAGAAATCTTGAAATTGAGCGAGTTTTTCCAATTAACAAAACATACAAAAACTGGGATGCAAGAAACTTGGAATTATTCAAAGTAATTGGGGCAGGTCATACGCAGTGCCAACTGGTTTAAGACTTCAAGGGTTATTTTTTCCAGCAATATCTGGTCTCAATTTCGCAGCAAACGGGGGAACGGCGGACCTTGCTGCTGCCACCACACACAAAACAAGAGAGCGCTGTCGTAGTTAACTGAAATACACGCCTGTGGAAAAGAAGAAATCTTCACTGCAATACAGTGGTGACAAGCAGGCCGCATGTTGCCTGCTCCTCGCTGCGTCAGCACATCATGATGCGACCATTTTTCCACTCGTTCTCCTAAAATAAAAAAATGTAATAATGTGTTTTGACTGGAATTGAAAATGTGCTCATTGAAGCTGTCAAATCTAGCTTTCGAATTAGGTGTTGCAGGCAAAATCTCCACCAGCAGTGTAAGTGCGCAAATTGCTGGAGCAACCGGCAATACAGGTTTGCAGGCATCACTAATTCTGCCATGTTCTTTATAATTTATTTATAATATTTGTTTAATAATTTAAACGACAATTTTATTATTATTATTATTTGTTGATAATAATTATTATTGTGTTATTGTATTATTTATTAAATTAATTTCTTCATATTGTTATTGTTTATTATTTATTACACTATTTATATTAATCATTAATTTCTTAATATTCCAAGAAAGAATGGGCAACGCATGACATGTTTACGCTGCAAGAATCATGCAATATGCTGCCACGCTAATTGCCATGTTGCACTGAAGCATGCCTTGTTTTCCACTGCTCACATTTCTGTTGACCATGAGTTTTTTTTTTTTTCTCCTTTTTTGTTGCACTGAAAGTAGCAAGGCTGGGATACATCAGCTTCCACTCATTAGTATTGCTACACCGCATTGCCTTGCAGCTTTTAAAGGGCCTGTAAACCACCTCCAATATTTTTTGAAGCATTTCAAGCAAGCATGCGCATTGTTTGCAGAATGACGACGCAATCAACAGTTCTGCACGTGGCAGCGTCACAAGCCACCGGTGCGCCACAAATTCTAAGAAACAATCCCTCCTTCTTTCTGGGCCTTTCGGCCCTCCGTGTAACACGCCGTGTTACATCTGTGACGCGCCAAGCCAAATATGCTGTGATTGGCGAAAGCGAAGCTGTCAGCAGCCAGGGCATCCAGCAGTGAATGATGAAGGAGTGGCCGGAAATCTCCGCAAAGTTTTTTCCCACGGAGATCTTCGATGCCTGGCGAGACGTGAAGACAGACACAGTGGTCGACAGCTTCCACAAGGGAAGCTTCGAGACAGCGGAACTTGCGGAAACCGGTGAAGAAGATGACGACGAGCACATCGATGACATGTTTCGCGAGTTGTTGTTCCGCTTCCTGACAGCAGTTCCACACGAAGTGTCTGCAGACAACTTCGTGGAAGCGGGCTGCAATGTCCAGGCCGACAGCTCATGTGACGAGGAGGATCATGCGAACAAAATGCCGGCTACACGCGCATACTTCGCCGCTGAATGACAGCAGCATTCGGCACCATTCGCTTTTGTATCAGCCACATAGTGGGAACCGGGCTGTCGCACCTGGACAGCCTTGATAAGATCGAGACTAGCATCTTCAACATTTCAAAAACGAAGAAGCAGGCCAAGATTAGCAATATTTTTTCATGTGAATGAATCATTCTGTTGCGGCGTGTGTGCGGAATTAGTTGTCATTCTTGAATTCGCCTTTTGTAGGTGCTTTTGAAGGTGATGATCTGCTACAGGTAAGCTCTCAGGGCCTGTATTTTTTTCATATTGAATTTTTCATATATGCAACTAGTTTACGATTTTCTTCGAGTTTGATATATCAGTGTTCGACTGTATTATTTAACAATTCGTGTGCTTATATAATCCTAGCAGACTAAAAATGAAAAATAAGCATCTGAAGCTTTCAAGGAAAAAAGCTTGGCAAGTAAACAAATGTTTGAAACGAAGCACACGCATGGTAAATCTTGATGTTTCTCAACTGGTATAGAGAGCTTTAGGCTGAGGATACATACCTATAACAAAGAAGCAATTGGCAATTCACGATTTCTTTAGAAGGTCTGATCAGCAATAAATGGCCAATAAACTTGTGGACTTCACACCTCTGCTTTCTGTTCACTGCACGCAGTTAGGGCTTAAAAACACTAAAAGTTTTTTATGTGATAAAATCAGTGGCTATTCATTATGTGTGGTGTAACCTCACCCAGAGTCATCTATCTGAGAACTACTGATAACTCAAAAATTCAGAGGTCCCTCCGAGTTTAAATTAACGAAAGACGACTGTAAATGAAGAATAGTCTTGCATTAGATATATTGTTCGGAATGTACCTTTATAATCAATTTTGGATATAACAAACTTATTTTCATGTGTGATACAACTTTGTTATAATGAGGCTTGAGTGTATCAGCAGAACCAGCCCTCCCCATACTGATACATTGAAATCTCGGTAGAACGAACCCCACATTAGGAAACTTTTCAGATTAACTAACCTTTAAAAAATCCCATGCCGACTGTTAATAGTTTCAATGTAAAATTATTTCACTCCTACGTACTTCAGAATACCGGACTTTTCAGCATAACGAGCATTAATTAAGTTCCGCATTATATTAACAAGGCCTCAGTACTATGAACTTATGTTCTGAAATCTGTCGCGACTACCGGAGCGGTAAGCAAGTAGACGACAAAGCGAACAGACGCCTTGCTTCTCGGAAGACGCGCGACCGTGTGGAAGAAAAAAAAGCGAAAGGGTGACTTTCTTTTCTTTCTTTTTGTTGTAATGCCGACACTGCAGGTTTACAAGCGAGCGCAGAGGCGAGGGCAACACGGGAGGGCAAGGTCAGCGAGGCAGAGTGGGAGTTGCGGAGCAGGAAGCATGGGTGCGGAAAACCTGAGACAGCGAGAGAGCAGGAAACGAAACGCGAGGAATTTTCTTTTTTAGCACTTTTTTTTCTTCGGAAGAGGCGATGACACCCGTGACGCTTCAAGTTTTTTTTTGGAGGCCTTGTTCTTTCAGTCGTGTTCATCTCTTTTCGGTGATTACTTACCGCGTCCGCAAGCAAGTCGGCCTTCGCGCTGCAATGATACTACAAATGAGTTCATCTCTGCTTGCAACAAAGAAGTGGAAGCAGTTTTTGCTAAGCGAGACAATAGATACTCTTCGCCAACTGGAAGGCAATAAGCAGGCCGTTGTGACCAAAAAACCAAATCGCGCCACAGGAATGTGGATGAGCTGGAGGCCTTCGCACTGCAAAGTTTGTGCTGCTCGCGTAAAAAAAAATCAGACTTTTTAAAAATAAACGTGCATTTTTTGGTGTTTACTTGTGCATTTGTTTTTTTCGAATGAAAAACGACTTGAAGGACCCACCGTTGTAAAGGTAAGTCATTTTGGTCGGTGAAAAATATTTATTTATGGGTAGTTTTTGAGCTTTCAATATAGCGACCTTACAAAATAACGAATAAATTTCCACGGTCCTTTGAAGTTCATTACACAGAGATTTCACTTACTGCTAAGCAAAATCGAAATGATAGTCACATGACGACGCGCACAGAACACCCCCAGAGTTCGGATATTAGAGACTTTGAATAATACAGACCTGTTTTGCCACATTACGACCGTCCATTGTAACGAGAGTAGACAGTACATATATTTACATTTCACGTCATTGTGAGAGGCATTGGGATTGTGGAGGCAGCTAATTTGTGATCTAAATTTCACGAGCTGTTGCATACTTGCCAATTGGGTAATACCTGTTCAGCTTTCTTTCAAGTGAAAAAGAATGTGCAAAATAAAAATAAAAGAAACAAAACAATTTAATTGGCTACTAACATATAAGTACAATTATCGTAATTATTGGAATCTATGCTGCTAGTTTTTTTTTTTAATATTTCTTTGTATCAAACTACAGGGTCTGCTTGAATTCGACGATTCTGAAAAACGCATCAGTTATCTTTGAGAAAAATGATGCACAACTACCTCCACCTATACAGCATTGCAGTGGTTAGTAGCTGCAGCTACAGTAGGTGCAGTGGTTAGTAAACAGTGTTCTTGCCATATATGTTCTTTAAAAATGAAGTATGTAATGTTATACAGTCGAGCCCGCTTATAACGAACCCGAGTTTGACGCGGCATCCGTTCGTTGTATCCCGAAGTTCATAGTAAATGAAACATAGCTTTTAAAGAAGTTCCGAATGAAAACACAAAATTTCTTGCCCAAAAAAATGCGTGATCCACGTGTTTCGAAGGCAGAAGCAATAAGGGCAGTCTCGAGTTTATTTCAAACCGCAGCATGCTTTTGGCCGCGGCCCGTGGCGTAAGCTGCGTGAGGCAGTGGCTCCCAATATTTGTCGTTCTCGCAAATGCATTCCTTCAAACCGCTCTTCCCGCACAATTCATTCACAATGCCCTAATTCGAGCACGGTTCCGCGGTGTCGGCCTCATCGGTCGTAATGAAACCATCGCAACAGATGTCCCACCCGCTCTCCTATGTCAGAGTTGATGACGCGCTGCCACAAATCGCCGCCACAATGGTCATGTTCAGAAGCTTCAGGCTCGGCATCAGGCACAACGTCGACGAAGTCAGCCTCGCGAAAACAGTTAAGCGCGCACGTAGCAGTCACCGCTGCCCAGAAAATATTCACCACTGAATACCGGGACGCCCGAAGCGGCAAGTTGGCTGCCAAGTGGTCACGAGCTATGAGCAAGTGGTCACCTAATGCGTGGATTATGCCCAAGCCAAGCGGTAACACTTTCGACGTTTTGTTGAGCGGAAGGAAAAAGAATGCAAGGCCATCTTGACCACACATACACGTCCGCCATCTTGACCACACATGCACACCAAGAGCGAGCAAGATGCGCACACGTGCCAGAATGCGTGATACAGCCACAGAACACCTATGTACAGCTCTGAGCCCGTTTCTAGTCAGAAAACGAAACTTCTGAATTCGAGCCAGCGTGGCTGGTGCCGCAAAGTCGTGTAGACGGGTAAAGAGTTAGTGATCAAGAGAGGAGAGCAGATTTGCGAAAGAAGGGCAAGAAGTTGCTAGAGTGAAGAGAGGGGAAGATACGGCGGGAAGGTGACCTTGAAAACCAAAACACGCGGGGAGGAGGCAAATCAAGCAGCTTGCTTGAAATGTTCGCGAAACATGCCACTCGCGCGTAGAAAAACTTGAAAGATGCCTGCGTGCGCAAAGCACGGTCGCCTGGATCAGCACGCGTGGCGGTGTTCAAAGAATCGTTTTGTCGCGCTGGTGGGTTTGCTTGGCTGCACCGACTTCGATATTTCACAATTCGTTCCACACAAATTAACAGGCGTTTTTACGCTTCCGCGAGCGTGCGGAGGGCATGCTGAGCTGAGTGGAAAGTGAAAGAGAACAGGTCCTAAACACGAAACTAATCACGAATAATCAGAGTCGGTGGAGTAGCGTACGCACGTGCACTAGAAAGATACGATAACACAAGACACAGACGATCGGACACTGTCAGTGGACGACGATGTCAGCAAATGATCCGGTCACTCAATGCCGGCGACGCCAACGACAGTACCGGCGATCAAAAACAGTAGCGATGGCCGACCGGTCTTCGAAAGGTCGATGGCAGTGTAAAAACACGAGCCTCGTCTGGCAATGCGGGTTGCTCAGAGTAACAGGGGGACAAAGGACGGAACAGTACGTAATAAGAAGCGGTCGGAGAGAGTAGCAACTAGAGGGGCACGGAGGCTGGGTCGGCGTTTAACAATAAGAATCTATGGGCACCTCGCCGATGCCTGATCGATTGTCGAAAGTGGTTTCCCAGGAAGTCGGCAGAGCACGGACTCCGTTCGCTGTAATCGATCGGCGGCACTCGGAGACGTTCGTTGTAAGTGCGATTTTGTGCCATTGAACAATGTATATTTTCACGGTCACGCGAATATTGTTCGTTTTAAGTGGGGCCGTTATATGTGGGCTCGACTGTACACACACGAGGCCGCAATTTTTATTTTTGTGGTGTTGAGGTGAGCTCTTTGTCATTTCGAGTCACGCTTCGAGTGGTCTGTGCGTGGCGTTGCTCAACGGCACCAAACAAGCGGTGTCATTATAGTGCTGCTTATAAAAAAAGTTGTTCTCGCTGTGGAGTTCTCGTCCAACGTTCAAGTGGGGCGGGGCTTTGCAGTGAATGAAAAAAAAAAAATGTGCGTCGCTGGAGGGGCTGCTGCTGCAGCATGGGACGACATCCCAGGAAGTTCGACTGTGCGCTCTTTAAAGAATTGCGGCATATTTAATGCACTTGATGGCATCGAGGATTTTGCACTGTTCGAAGATAGTGACTAAAAAGTTGGCAACGAGGGAAACAGCGACGACGAGCCAGAATGAGCGCAGTCTCTTTTATAACGCAAATAACTAGAAGCAGCGCAAAAAAAAAAAAGACTACAATAAACACAGTACAGGACTAGCAGATGGATGTTTCTAGTTATTTGCTTCGTGAACCAACTGCTTTGTTTCATCTCTATGTTCAATAAATCTTATCTCTTTGTGAACGCTTTCTTCACTGTTCTGGTCGGCCTCCATTCGATGTAGTTTTTTTTCCGGGCTTTGGAATTTTGGGGGTCAGCTTAGAATTGGGGTCGGCCTAGACTTGATCAACTTCTGTAATTTACGACTAGAAAATGAACATGCTTTTAAGGGGGGACACAAGTCTTTGGGACGAAAAAAATCGCGAAAAAAATGAGTTTTGGAAAATGGCATTTTTGAAATCTAGAGGCCTCATTACACGACTACACAAAGTTTCTCAGCTCTTGCATTAATATTTTAGCCGTAGCATAACTCTATTTCAACAATACTGGCAGAATTGCAGCCGAAGTTATTGCTAAAAAGGCCCTTTTTCGCAAAATGCAGCGGCCGTTTCACGCGTTGTAGCGTGGCTATCTTTGTCTCGTTTGAAAAGCTATTTTTTTTCTTCATTTTCCCGCCAACTCCTATTCTATGCTGCCATTGGCTATCTCGAAAAAGCACGCCGAAAAGGAGTCCCAGCGTAAGCCCTCATTCGTTGCTTAGCGCACGTGACCCGAGTTCAGCATACGATTAGCGGAATTCCTTGCTTGTCGTCTGGACAGCGCTCATCCGGGCTGTCGGCCATGAGCCATGTTTTCTGTGTGTGTGACCAACGCCGGTGTGGCTGAAGTGTAGAACGATAGCTCGGAAGAAGTCGCACACAAAAAAAGCATTTGGGGCGAAGAAAGTGCGACGCGCACTTATCGAGAACATCAGGAAGAGGAGTGTAACGCAGCCGAACGTCGAAAGCGTTGCGGCCGCCGCCTCTGCTGACGCCGCTGATACGGACATAGGCCTAACAAGCCCGTCATCGTGTGGAGGTGCCGATGGCCGCGTGCGTTGCGATACGAAATTTCTGCTGCCCGCAGAATTGGAAGAGGGCAAAAAAAGAGCTCAAGATAAACTGCTACAGCTGTCGTCCACCCCCGCGACAGAAAGGAAACGGGATCTGCTGGCCGACAACGCCGATGCTGCATGTGAAACGCCTGACACGAGTGTGTTTACAATTGTAAGCTTAGATTTGGTGAACACTCTGCTTGTGCATGCGAAATGTAAATTATGCGGTGCTGGTGACATGGAAATCCTCAGAGACGATTGTGAATACGGACTCGCCGTCAAGCTGCGTCTCGTGTGCACGAACTGCAGTGACGTGACGTGAACTTGGAGCTCGCCACGCATCCGTGGTCAACCGAAGGCAAACCCATTCTGTGTGAATGTTCTCGTGGCTCGCGCCATGCAAGCTACAAAAAACCGACAGCTTTTAATGATATATTCTCGCTGATGAACATTAGCCGTCGCGGCCTCCATACAAAGACGTGGCAAAGCTACCTCGAAGGTAAGCTGGTTCTCGCAGCGGATCATGCGGCCAAAAATGTGACAAGCGAGTGCGCACACTCAGTTCGCGAGCTCTATCAAGATTTGTGCCTCAGCAACCCCGGAAACATCGCGGTGTCGTACGATGGGTCGTGGATGACTCGTGGACATTCCTCACACATCGGCGTCAACACCGTGATAGAACTCTTCACGGGGCTTTGTTTGGACTACGTTGTCCTGAGCAATTTCTGCACGGGATGCGAGACGGGCCCAAAGGAAGGTGATCCGTCTTTCGAAAGCTGGAAGAAAGGCCACAAGTGTCAGAAGAACACAAACAAAAGTCTAGAGAAATGGAAGTGGAGGAAGCTCTTATTTTATGGAAGCGGTCCCTCGAGCGCCACGGTCTTCGGTACACTACAGTACTTAGTGATGGAGACAGCCATACATATCTTGCACTCCAAGAGGAGAAAGTTTACGGTTACGTAGAAGTGGAAAAAGAGGACTGCCCAACAGGTCCCAATTCGTGGTGCCGCCAAAATGCCGCAGAGGCTAGGGGTGAGCCAGCACCAAAACACCCTCTCAACCTGCCTACTCATGTTTATCAGGCCTCGCTGCCTATATACGAACGCCTGAGCAACAGAAAATTGCTTGAGAGGTGCCTCCGAGGGAAGACTCAAAACAGCAGTGAGAGCCTCCACTCGGTCATATGGTCGCTTGCACCAAAGAAGGGCCATGCCTCCCTTTTTACCGTAAAAGCAGCTGTGGCGGAGACAATGCTAAGGTTTAATGCAGGAAATGTGAGAGCAACTGCATCAATACTAAAGGAGCTGAGCCTAAGCCCCAGCACACTATGCAGCAATTGTATGGCTGAAAAAGATCAGCAGCGCCTGGAAGCTTCAACTTGAAAGCGTGTATCAGCAGAAAATATTCACCGAGCCCTGAAAAAACGCTACACAGGCAACAATGTGCAGACAATGTGCCAGAGGGCTACTGATCATTTACAACTGGTAACTTGTGAATATTTTATGACATTCTGAATAAATTAAGCTGCTTACGTTTTTCGCGATTTTCTCAGAACAAGCTTTTCACTCAGTTTGCTTGTTTGGTACAGTGATATCTAAATTCCTAGGACAGCTACAGCTGTAATTTTCTTATATGTGATGCTGAATGCCTAAAGCTTGAACTGGTGCAAGCAGATTATTTGTTTTCTCTCTCTATAATTTTTATTTGCTTTTGTTCAAGTTCATTAGTGGCTGTGACATAAACATCTAAGCTTTGATTAGCTCCTAAATTGCTAATTGTTATTGGATTTGAAAACTGCTTGCAGCAGTTCAATCCTTATGTATTCTATTTTGCATTCATGCACTAAATTCAACTTTATGCTCAGTAGATTTTTATCTATTGTTTCACCAATTACAAGTAATTAATATCTAATTATTTCAATAACTTAACTGAGTCACAGAAAAGTAATTGCATTTTTGAAATCAGCACAACAAAATACATATACCTGTGCATTTAGATTGAATTTGGTTCATAAATAAAAAAAATAGCTCCAGGTACCATGTCCCCCCTTAAAGGTGCAGTGTACGAATTGATAAATACACCCGCGATAGTACATTTGAGAGCGTGAAAGTAAATAAACACATACGCAATCTACACCTTTCATTGCGAGCATGCCCCCATGGCAACTCTTATCAACAATCGAACAGAAACGTTGTGAAATACGCAATAAATGAAGCTGTGGCGACCGTTGCATATACACAGCACAGTATATTTCTCTTGGTATGCACATACTAGACAGATTGGACATGGTGAAACCATTTGGTCGACAAGAAATACAATTGGGTTGCAAAACACATCAATAAACTGCCTTTTTATAGGCTTGTCCTCCCAATGAGTTTATCAGTAATGTGGACAGATTATGGATTTCTTAATGCAAAGATTGTCATTGATAATAAGTAACAATGATACACATACACATTTTATACATGTGTGTGTGCACACATTAATACACCAGCAGTCGTCGTGAACATAGTAAGTGTTTTGTTTTTGTATTGCACTTGCTAATAAATTATTTTTAAACAGTGCAGTAAGAATAAACAGGTGTAATATTGCATGGACTTTAAAAATATTTCATATGAGATGGGATTTATCTGGCAGTGATGCATTAGCCACCTATTTCACGAAACCAAACCAGCTAAATAGAATGATAAGCAGCACGGCTGGAGTCATGCTGCAAGCTTATAGTATCATCACAAAAAAGTCCGTTCTAAGTGACGGTAGCTCTTCAGTGTTATTTGAGACCTCTCTGCTATATGGCACTACACAGCAAAGCTCTTTCTCAAAAGTCAGAGATGTAAAAATGCAGCTTGAATGTCCTGTATGCACTTCAGCTATGTACTTTCAAGTGCGCCAGAGATAAAAATCGACCCACAGTTCCCCTGCTGCCAATTTGTGCGAAGTGGCAGACACTAGAGAGCTTTTGTTCAATGCACGACGCACTAGCAAAATGGCACCATTTAGCCACTTCTATTTTACTGCCATGGCCCCAACCACAGTAAATTTAATGCGCACTTCTCACCTGGCAAGGGACACTCTCATCCTCCAACCACCAGAAAACTGTTTGGTAGCCCTATCTTGCATCTCGCGAGTGAAACCCAAACCAGCCAAAATTCGCCGAGCCCGTGCTTCTGCTGAGTCGGCACCAATCAGCTGCAATTCCTCATACACCTGCAAAGCACAATAAAGAACCTTCATCTGTCTTCACCTAACTAGTTGGGTCCACATCGTTAATAGGCATATCAAACTAAAACAGCTAAGCACATGGTTTTTTTATTATTATTATTTATTTATTTATTCAATACTGCAGACCAAGAAATGGTCCATGCAGGACAGGTACAAGAAGCAGGATATAAACAAAAACACATGTGATAACAAGAATATATCACGAGAAATGGAATCGAAATACCTACTAACAGAGCGCATAAAAGATAACATGGCAAAATATTACATTTAATGGATACATAACACAAGTTAACAGTGCATATTTTAGCTCTAAGCAACAGAAAATTGGCTAAGATCAGTTAGACAGTTCCACTCTGATACAGTACGCGGAAAAAAGGAAAACTGAAACGCGTTGGTTTTAGCAAAATACGGGGTTAAAGAATGGGTGTGATGATGACGTGTATGCCTAGTGGACAGAGGAGATACATATGCACGCGGGTCAAGGGCTAACTTATGATTGACAAGAAGATACAGAAGGTTAAGGCGGTTCCTTTTTCGCCGTAATTCAAGTGTTTCAATGTTGTTAGCAGTCATAAGTTCAGTCGGCGAGTCCGTAATTTTAAACTTTGAATAAGCAAACCTAACAGCTTTTCTTTGCACTGCTTCCAGTTTTTTAATGTTAGATTTAGTAAAGGGGTCCCATACAACGCAAGAGTATTCTAGTTTTGGTCTTATGTACGTAAAGTAACTAAGTAGTTTTATGTTAGAAGGAGAATTTCTAAGCTTATGTTTTAGGAAACACAGTTTACGGAAGGCAGCAGAACATACGTTGTCTATGTGTAAGTTCCAAGAGAGGTCATTAGTTATTGTTACGCCTAGATATTTGTAGTTGTTAACCTGTTGTAGTGATGATGAGCCGAGATTATAAGTAAATTGAAGAGGTGTTTTTGAACGAGTTACACAAAGATAAACAGTTTTTTGTGCGTTGAGTGCCATACCATTGTCATTACACCAGTTTAGTATGTTATTAAGACTTAAGTTCAAGTTCTGTTGATCATTAGAACAGGTAATTTGACGAAATAGCACACAATCATCCGCGAACAGTCTGATTTGAGTTCCTGGTAGTACTGTGTTTACAATGTCATTTACATAAATTAAAAATAATAGCGGCCCCAGAACACTACCCTGTGGCACGCCTGATGTTACAGGAAGAGAGCTCGAATTGATCCCATCTACTGAAACAAACTGTGAACGTTGTGTTAAATAGTGTTGGATCCAGGCAATGAATATGTCGGGTAGATTGATGTCCCTGAGTTTTGCAAGCAGTTTGTGATGAATAACTTTATCAAATGCCTTACTAAAATCAAGGAATATGACGTCCATTTGACCATTTTTATCCAGAGTTTCTGCAAATGAATGAACCACTGAGACTAACTGAGTTACGGTTGAATAACCTTTTCTAAAGCCATGCTGAAAATTAGTTAATATAGAGTTTTGTTCGAGGAATTCCACAACGCGTTTGGATATTACATGTTCAAGCATTTTACATATTGGTGATGTTAACGAGATGGGACGGTAGTTCTCTACGAGTAAATGGTTTCCTTTCTTAAACACAGGAACAACACGAGCCCTCTTCCAGTCACTGGGTAGTTTTGCACTCGACAGCGAACATCGAAAAAGCACAGTGACATTTTATTATTTCATCTCAGCATTAATATTACCAACAATCTCTCGAAATTAAATCCCTTGCCTTAGTGTACCATAAAACTGTGATCAGAGATGGATCTCTGTGGCCAACTAACTCCTGTGTATATGCAAAAGTGCCAGCTTGTTTAAAGACAACGGGAGAAAGGAAGGATCGTCAAGGTCTCATCATCACTCGAATCAACCAGTAAACGTAATACAGGTGACATTTTATATATACAGTCTAGCCCACATATAAGCCCCACTTAAAAAGAACTTTCGCTTAAAACGAACAATATCTGCGTGACCATTAAAATATACATTGCTTCAATGGCACGAAATTGCACTTACAACGAGCATCTGTGAGCGCCGCCGATCGGTTACCGCAAACGGAGTCGGCGCTCTGCAGACTTCCCGGGAAACTGCTTTGGACCACTGACCTGGTATCGGTAAGATGCCCATAGATTTTTATTGTTAAACGCCGAGCCTGCCTCCGCGCCCCTCTAGTTGCACCTCTCCCCGACCGCTTTCTGTTACGCACCCCTCCGTCCTTTGTCCCCTCGCTACTCTAAGCACCCCGAATCGCCAGACGAGGCCTGTGTTTTCACACTGTCACCAATCTTTAGAAAACCAGTCGGCCATCTCCCCTCAGTTTTTGATCGCTGGTACTGTCGTTAGCGTCGCCGACCTGGAGTTACCAGACCATTTGCGAACATCGTAGGCCACCGACTGTATCCGATCATATGCGTCTTGTCTTATCGTATCGTTCTAGTGCACACGCATATGCTACCCCACCGACTCTGATAAGTCGTATTTCCTTTCGTGTTTAGGACCTGTTCTCGCTCACTTCGCACTCAACTCAGCATGTCCTTCGCACGTGTGCAAAAGCGTAAAAAGGGCTATTAATTTGCACAGAACAAATCGCAAAATATCGAAGTGGGCGAGGTCACGCAAACTCGCCGGCGCAACAAAACAATTCTTTGACCACAGCCGCCAATTCATTGAACACTGTTGCGCGCGCCGATCTACGCGGCCGTGTGATGGCTTCTGCGTGCACACGCACTCTTTCAAGTTTTTCTATGCGCGCGTTTCACGGACCTTTCAAGCAAGCTACCCGACCTGCCTCCTTCCCGTATGTTTTCGCTTTCAAGGTCGCCTTCCCACCGTATTCTCCCCTCTCCTCACTCTATCGCAACTACTTACCCTTCTCTCGCAAATCTGCTCTCTTCTCTTGATCACAACTCTTTCGCCCATCTCCACCGCTCCGCGACTTCAGCCACGCAGGCTTGAATTCAAAAATTTCGTTGTCGGATTTGAAATAGGCCCAGAGCTGTTCCACGCGTTCTGGCATGTGTGTCGCGTGTGCCCGTCTTCCTCGCTTTGGTGTGCGTGGGTGGTCAGGATGGTGGACGGGAGGCCTTGCACGCTTTTTTCTGCCACTCAACAAAACGTCGAAAGTGTGACCGCTTGGCTTGCACGTAATCTACGCGGTAGGTGCCCCACTGCGGAGCACAACTTTCACGACCTATAGGTGGCGCGAATGTACATCCAACATGGCTGTCGTTGAGATGATCGCACCGAAAGAGACGGTATATGAAAGTACACTTTTGGAGAAGACTGCAATTTTTGGCGCTTCGATGGCCCTTCTATTTATGTTTTTGAGAAAGTCGTGAAGCGCTAACATAATATCTCAGGTAAATAAATGTTGGGCAGCACACTGGGTAGATAAGTATGCACAAAATTGTAAATAAGGCACAGACGTACGCTCTTCATCAGGCGTGCATAATCGTGCGCAACGCCATGTTAGAAAATTGATATAGTAATGGGAGTCTCAGTATAAATTTCTCAGTAATGTCAGAAACATTTTCACAGACACGCTTTGTCTTACAGGTTTGCATGCATTGTATTCTGCACAAAGCTTGTTCAGCTCAACTAAAAGTGCAAAGCAGTGTAGGCTGACGAAAAAAAGTTGTTGTTTTTCAATGCTGAAGCCAAAGCACAATCACCAGGTCATACTATCGCCGGCAATATGATTTTAGGGTGCTTTCTTGACTAAAATAACAACAACAGAATATCAAGAGAATATATTTGACAAGCAGCACGAAGAAACCAGTAGTAATATATACAATTTTCACGTTTAAGAGGGAACATTCTCGTTACTATTCTATGTCTCGGTGTTTGAGAAGTACAAAAGATAGCATGATAGAGAGCAGAAGCGACAAAAAAAAAAAAACACAAACTGCTCCAGATCTGAAGGCCGAACACAAATTGCTGCAGATCTGAAGGTAATGGAGGCACTTTGCAGATGCCTCAGATGTGTAATGATGCGATGAACGTTTTGAAACCAGTTCTTTCATTCTATTCTAGAGGCGGAACGCATACCTAATTCAGTTCTGGTACTGTTTGCACAGCGACCGTGTCGAGCAGACGATCTAAGCCCGAAAACTGCAAACCTGGAAGCTGCTGTACTCGTACACAAAATAGATGTTGCATACAGTCAGGGACTTTGGTTATTTCCCTGCTAGTTTTAACCCCCTTAACCACTCACGGCTTTTAGAGGCACTAATTTGAATGGGTGACTTACTTTTCTTCACACGAGGCT
Source organism: Rhipicephalus annulatus (assembly GCA_013436015.1). Classification (NCBI taxonomy): domain Eukaryota; kingdom Metazoa; phylum Arthropoda; class Arachnida; order Ixodida; family Ixodidae; genus Rhipicephalus; species Rhipicephalus annulatus. Next base: position 246,192 of record WOVY01001500.1, read on the forward strand.
TGCCTTCAGTCGGTTTTTGTCGAATAAAATCAGTTAGATTTTTTTCTTTTTCTTTATACTTTCCCTTTATCTTGAGAAGCTCAAAGGGTTCCGGTAATATCGAGACTATTCACAACGTTGCAAAACGACCACAAACGTGAGAAAACAAGCAGCAACAACTGCTGTTTGAGGCAGGTTCAAAACTTCAATCATCTCAATAGAGCTTTCGGCCGCCACCGCACAGTGGCTCTACGATACCTATAAGTTTCGAATACAGCCAACTTGCCGCTTTGGGCGTCTCGGTATTTAGCTGTGGAGATGGTGAATATTTCGTGGGCGTGGTAATGGCTACATGCACGCGAAACTGTTGTCGCGAGGTCGACTTCGTCAACGTCGGGCCTGATGCCGAGGCTGAAGCTTCCAAACAAGACCACTCCAGCAGCGATTTTTCGCAGCGCGTCGTCAACTCTGACATGGGAGAGAGGGTAGGACATTTGTTGCAATGGTTTCATTACAGCCAATGATGATGTCGGCATAGCGCCATGCACAGTTAAGGGATTGTGATTTCAGTACGCGGCAAGAGCGATAAGATGAAATCAGATTCCGAGAATGACGAAACTTAAGAGCTAGTGCCTCATGCAGCTTCTGCCACGGGCCTCGGCGAACAGCACATTGCCGTTTGAAATAAACTCGAGACCACCCTTATCACTTCTGCTCTTCGAAACACGTGCATCACAGACTTTTTTGGGCAAAAAAATCTTGTTTTCACTCTCAACTTTTTTAAAAGCTGTGTTTCATTTACCACAAACTTCGGGATACAGCAAATAGATGCCGCATCAGGCTCAGGTTTATTATAAGCGGTCTCGACTGTATAACATTACATACTTCATTTTTATAGAACATATATGACAAGAACACTGTTTCAGTACACTTCATTTGAAACTATGTACTACTCCCACAGCGCTCTGGAATGTCCGCCTTGATGGAGGAGTGGTTAAGGTGTTCAGCTGCTGACCCGAAGGTCGTGGATTCACGGCTAGCGAGAGTCCCCTGTACTGTGCAATGGTATTGCCGGTTAAAAAACACCAGATGGTCAAAATTTCTAAAGCCCTCCCCTACAGCATCCCTCATAATCATAGCGTCGTTTGGGGATATAAAACACCAGATCTTATTATTATTGCACCACTGCAATACCATGCCTATTCCATACACTTGCAGATATGCAGTAAACCCTCCCAAAGGGGCCCTGAACCATGCCTCTGGCTTGTTGCAAAAACATTCTACGAACAGCAAGCACCCCTAAGAGCAGCTCAGTCAAACTTCATGGTCCTGCACAGGACGTAGAGTTCACAAGCAGAGGGTGAAGTCGCCACTTTCTTAGGCTTCCTCTCTTCACAGAGAGATCCATCCTCTCACTCTTTCAACCTGTTCGGGGGGCTGCTACATTCATCAATTAGCCGACTGCTGCTACTGACTGACAGCTGACGTAAATATACAGCAGCATTTGGACAACATGCACTTCTGCCCTGGGGTGTCACTACATGCCAGCACTGCATTCAATAGTGTACTAAAATTATACAGTAGCAAGACTAGCGTGCAATAGAATCACACCGTGAACAGGTGAACTTGTTTCATGATGCACACAGACACATATTTGTGCTCCTTTGTAAATCGCCCCCTCCACCTCCCAGACTGCACTTGTCAGGGCAAAAGAAAAGCAAAATACCCAAAGTGAAGAACGAATCCCTGTAAGTACTCACGTTCTCAACAGATTCAAAAACGTTTTGAGGCAATCAAGTTGTGAGGCAATAAACTTCTGATACTGAGTTCATTTGATGATTACTTGGAAAAGCCAGTGATCAGCCTGCTAGATTGGTCCTGATAGAAAGCAACATCATGGCAAATTTCAGATATGTTCCAGACCAATATTGTTCTGACATCCCAAATTAAGATGTCTTTAGTTTATGATGGTATGCCAATTTGTGCAAAAGCAGCAAGAAACCACTGCCAATTAATTAGACAAAGACAATCAAGAGGGTTGAAACCACCATTCTGAATTATTTACAGCCTAATAAATGCACTCTTTGAGTAATTATCTCACACTGTAAACATACTGTATTCACTTGATGCATTGCCATTTATTTTTGGAGAGGGGAGGGGGTACTTCTGATAAGATTTTTGACTGTGCTAGTTGGTGAAGATCTAGAATAGCTTACAGTGCACTCTGACATACAAGCAAAGAAGGAACACATGAAAACAAGTGCTGGCTAACATCTAAACTTCATTTCAACTGAATTTTATATCTTTGTTGACACTACTGTTATCGTAAAATTTCAGGTAAAACAAAAAGGCCGATTATTGAATCTGCAGCAATTGAAAAAAAAAAAGGCAATTAGTAAGCCTTCAATAGTGCTTTCCAACAATTCTTAGCACTGAGTGACATAAATTATTCCATGTTATCATTGCCAAAGGACGTTTCTGGCAGCGTGTACTTGCGCAAAATTCTACTAGACATAATGAAACCCCACACTTACTTCTGTAAGCCTGTCCTGATTTTTCAGATTGCCCTGAGCTGCATCATCTTCCAACTTTTTCTGCTCTTCCAGAAGTTCCGTACGTTTTACATCAGCCTTGAGGACAACTTCAACAGCAGGAGTATCGTCTGCAACCACCTCTGCAATGTGACGAGGGTGAACAGTGAGGAATCATGATGTACGTGGTGTAAAACAATCAGGGCAAAAAATAAATAAGTAAATAAAAAGGTGAGCATGCTGCAATGTATACAACAAAAAAATTAATGATGTAATGAAAAATATTTGCTCTTCAGTAAATATTTGGCATGAACAATACACATTAGTAACTTCTATAACATTTCTAACTATAAATTAAGTACAATGGTTTTCAATCTTTCTGGTCTTGGAAAAGTTGGAAAAGCCCAGCAACTTCACCATAGTGTTGGGGAACACTTTCTTCCTCTTTCAGCTATGTCGTTACTAATAGGACCCTATACGCACAATTACCCACATTACTTTCATAGCACACTTGAATACTATGGGATTTGAAGACTGTAGGTGCTGTGAAAGCAGTGAAATGAAAGCATTATATTAGCTGGTGAAGTTTGTTAACGCACCAACTGCAGCGTCCTACGTCAATATCTGGCAGCAGATGAGACATATAAATCTGCGGGTGCAGACAGGTTTGAACAAAAATAAAAATGTTGCAGAGGCTTGCGAAGTACTTACTATTATAGGTTTAAAAATGAATATGTGTTGTTGTTTTTAGAACTACAAAAAAGGCACGCACCTGTGCATTACAATTTCTTTCTGCGAGATGATTTAGACTCCAGCCAAAAGTTTTGAAGAAATCCGACGTTTCGAAACCGACTTGGTTCTTTCCTCAGGGGTGACTACAGAACTACGTAGCAGCGGAGTCTTCAAAGCACTCATGGGGCGGATCATGACCCCTGCCCCTCTCTTTCTCATTTTGCCGTGGAGCGCAGTCCATGTGCATACACTAGGGGAAGGGTTCCGAGAGAGCAATTGATGTTATGGGCTGTCTTCTGTATGTACTCCTCAAGTTCGGCTCGCTTTCAAGGATGGCCGTTGCTTGGAAATTTATCCGGTGATCCAATGTCTCAGCATGTTCGGCTACTGCGCTGCGCTCTTTGTAGAGCTTCTGCACATCGTTGGCGTGTTGCTTCAGTGGTTCCGGTAGGTTCCGGTTCAATCGGTCCGGTAGAAACAACTGAAGCAACACGCCCATGATGTGCGGAAGCTCTACAAAGAGCGCAGCGCAGTCGCCGAACATGCTGAGATGTTCGATAACCGGATAAATTTTGAAGCAACGGCCATTCTTGAAAGCGAGCCGAACTGGAGGAGAAGGTTATTACTCATGTCGTAGCACGTACAGAGGACAGCCCATAGCATCAACCGCTCTCTCGGAACCCTTCCCCCAGTGTATGCACCTGGACTGCGCTCCACGGCAAAACGAGAAAGAGAAAGGAGGTTCATTATCCACCCCGCGAGTGCTTTGAAGACGCCGCTGCTACGTAGTTCCGTAGTCACCCCTGAAGAAAGAACCAAGTCGGTTTCAAAACGTCGGGTTTCTTTAAAACTTTTGGTTGGAGCCTAAATCATCTCCCAGTTTTATACCCAACCAGACAGACTTCTGTTGAAAGTTTACATTCAAGTCAATTTCTTTTTACGTGCAAGTGACAAAATAAGTGCTGTCCACTGACCGTGACAACTACAGTCTTCACCTATGTACTATACTCTGAATTTCGGCATCAGGGAAAAATATTTATTTCTCTGAGGCAAAACCCTTGATTTCACTGCACTCTAAAGCCTAGATGTTTGATCTACTGAAGCTATATAGCTTTCAGCTGTTGTTGCAATGGCCCACAAGTTATTGTAACTCACTGTAACGCACTAAAACTCACGGTCAAAAAGTGTGGCAGCAGCATGCAATAGAAAGGCCACTATGTGCAAAAAGGTTCCAATACTGCAACGTGTAAAAAGCATCTTGAATGGAAACAGCAAGTAAAACATGAAAGAGTACCTTAATGCCTGTTGTTTGCTTTCATTTTTCATTTGTATTTTAACAAGATTTTTTTTGCTAGCATCAATTTTCTGTCTTTTTTTTTTTCAGTAATCTCGAAATCATGCCAGAAACACCAAGCCATGCTAAACTTGGCTTGTAAAATATGGGTATACAGCCCTTATAAAACATGCAGGACAATTAGAAAAGAAAAAAAAAAGGGGGAGGGGGAAGACATAACTTCAGGAGTTTCTATGAAAACGAAATCAAGTAAGGCTAGAATCAAATTTATTTTAATATTATTTATTTATTAAAAAATACCTGCAGCACCCAAGGGCATTATTACAGAGAAGAAATATACATCGTAAAATACGCTAACACAAAAGGAACTATTCAAAAAGAAGATGGTCACAAAAACATATAAAGAATGCAGCAATGACAGTAGCAATATGTCTCTAAAAGATGTTTCAGTGCGGCAGACTGCAACCTCCTCTCGGAGCCAATTACACGAGAAGATTGTGAGCGAAAACAAGGAGTTTTGATAAATATGTTTGTTCTGCAAAAAATTTCTCCTAATTTTAGGGAATGGTCAGTTCTCTTAGAAAAAAAATAGGGAGGTGAACGGTAAGATTCTTTATCTATTTTGATCAACCCATAAAATATTTTGATTAGCATTTCTAATCTCAAGTGTTTCCTACATAATACCAACAAATCCCACGCTAACCTATCTTTAAGCGCAGTGACACTGACACTGAAGTTGTAGCTGCTAGTCACAAAATGAGCTGCTGCGCGGTTTTGAACGATCTCAAGCATATTAGACAAAGTTTTTGTTTGTGGGTCCCACGCCACAGAGGCGTACTCTATAGGTCGGACTTTCGAAAAGTAGAGTACTTCTCTGATTTTGGGAGGAGCTAACTTGAAGTTCCATTTAACAAAGTTTAACATTCTGCAGGTTTTCGCTGTGACATATTCAACGTGCTTAGTCCAGGTAAGATTTGATGAAAAGTAAACACAAAGGTATTTATACCCAGTTACTCGCAGTAGACGAATGGTGTCTAATGTATAATGAAACAAGTATGGGTTGCGTCTACGAGTGAACGAGATGCACTGCAACTTCTTAGGCTTCAGACGCATACGCCACTTATCACATCAGCACGTAATACTGTCTGAATCACGTTGCAAGTAGTGATGGTCAGAGATAGATCTAATACAGCGGTAAATCACACAATCATCTACATACAGACGTACTTTAAATGACACAATCTAAGCAATATCATTGATGTACACCAGCAACAGCAAAGGTCCCAATACAGGCCCCTGTGGAACTCCCGAAGTAACAGCAACATATTCAGATTGAGAACCATTAACTACAACACGTTGCATCCGGTCTTGTAGATAATACCTGATCCAATAAAAAAATGCAGGAGTAATACCGAGGAATGAGAGTTTATGCAGCAGCAGAACATGGGGCACAGAATCAAACGCTTTCTGAAAGTCCAGGAATATGCAGTCCGTCCGCACCCCCAAGTCAAATGAGCAAAAAAGATCATGGCTGAATTCGATGAGCTGTGTTGAACATGAAAGACCAGACCGAAAACCATGCCGAGATTCGGTAAAAAAATTGTTACTTTCTAGATGTTTCATTAAAACCCTGTAGACTATGTGCTCCATTGTTTTGCTGCATATGCCCATTAGCGAAATTGGCCTGTAGTTAAAGGCGATATTTTTTAGACCACCCTTATGTATCGAAACTACATTCGCGACTTCGCTAGGTAAAGAAGAAGTATGCAATGATTTCTCAAAGATTATAACAAGGTAGTGGGCAATTACATCAGAGCAAGCTTTTAACACATAAAAGGGTATACCGTTGGGACCATTTGCAGAAGAAGCCTTCATTTTGTCAAACAACTTAAATATACCACCATGTGTTATCACCAGCTCTGGCATAGGTTCAAAGACATTGTCAGGAATACACGGTACATCACTGTGACAAGGGTGCATAAAAAGAAAGCCTGAAAATAGCGATTGAAAGCAGAAGCTTTATCGGTGTCATCAATTAAAAGTACACCGCCATCGCTTATGCTCAGGATCCCAATTGATTCTTTGCCGATTGATTTTAAACACTTCCACATTTCTTTCGGGTTATTTTGTAACTTTGGGCCCAATGCTAGGGAACATTTTTTCTTGGCAATCTTGTTGTTAGTTCTTATATCTTTTTCAAGCGACTTTAGCACAGCGATTACACCAGGATTGCGTTGCTCTCTATAAGAATTTAGGAGACGATGTCTCTTCTTGATGATTTGCTTGACTTCCGGAGTAACCCAAGGTTTATCACTACGTTGTTAGGCAGACAAATGTTTCCTTGGAACATGTTTGTCTACTATCTGCTTTAGTGTGAAGCAGAATGTATCCCACAGGGTGTTGCAATCTGCGGACTGAGCTAAATGATTAAATTCCTGCAGAAAAATGGCAAGCTCATTCGATAACGAGGCATAATTTCCTTTATCAAAGAGATATATCTTCCTTGGTCGATCGTGCGCACAAGAAAAGGGGACTATCTGAACGTGGGCCACAATACAGTCATGGTCACTAATCCCAGTGTTATGCTCGCCCTGCCTGGCTTGACGCCGCTTCGACGCACGAGACATTGTGGCTGAATCCACCCTGATTTCTTCAGAGTCAGCACTCCCAGAGATGCACCAAGAGCTGCGACAACAGAGAAATTGTTCTTCTAGTTATCCCAGGTTGCCAGTGCCCCCCGTAAAACCCTTTGGACACGCCTGACCTGACGGATTAGGAAGAGTTGTTGGCCGTCGAGGCGGCTTGCGTTGTCGTCAAGGTGCCCGGCCAAACGGCCCAGCGTCTGAGAACTGTCTGCGGATGCATTTCCCACGTTCTCCGTGGCACCTTGATGCCGTTGTTTCCACAATTGGTGGTCTGCCTGGTGCCATCCATCACTGCAACAGACTACGAAATTGACTTCCATGTAAGACTCAACGCCTTCGTGCTGTGCTGTGTCATGCGCGGTGTGCAGTGTTTTCTCCTTCACCATGGGCTGAACTGCGCATGCCTCTTCCCCTTTCCGTGGGTTAAAAAGGAGGCGGCATTTCACCTTCCCCTTTCGGGGGCGCAGGTGAAGATGACAAACTTGATATGACTGTCCTAGCCGCCATTGTTTTTTTCCTGATGGGAATCCTGGGAGAGCCAGGACATCAAACGCGAGCCCCGTGGCGCTCCTGACAAGCTCTCACAAGCACCCATCACATTTCCGTGGAAAGCTTCCATGATGCTACCACCATCATGTAAAACGCTAAAATATTGTAATTAAAAGTTGCTGTTTACAGCTCCGGGCTCCTCTCCTCGACATCTCCCCGAGACTCTGGCTGGCTCGGGCCCTCAAGGCAGACCCCCGAACACATCAACTGGTGGCAGCGGTGGGATGCAGCTGACAATCGGAGCACATCAACTGGTTGGAAGCGACGGGATGACTTATGCTTGACTCGGGCCTCCACGATATGGTGAGTGCTTGACTTTCTTTGAGTTTTGCCAGGCTTTAGCTTTTGAAGTTTTCTAAAACTGTATGTAATCTTCTGGGCGTATAGGCTTTGTTGTACCATTATTAGCATATGTCACGGCTATTCACCAAATTTTAGCTTTCATGTTCTAAACTGGCAGTGTTTTTACCGTGCATGTGGGCTTCGCTTGTTCGCTACACAACATCATGACGGGTAAGAAAGTCCTCACTTGTGAAGGCCATGGAGTTGGTAAAGAAGCTAGAGAGACCAGACCTTTTACTACTGTGTGAAGAGCTGAGAATTGATTGATATGTGGGGTTTAACGTCCCAAAACCACCATATGATTATGAGAGACGCCGTAGTGGAGGGCTCCGGAAATTTCGACCACCTGGGGTTCTTTAACGTGCACCCAAATCTGAGCACACGGGCCTACAACATTTCCGCCTCCATCAAAAATGCAGCTGCCGCAGCCGGGATTCGAACCCACGACCTGCGGGTCAGCAGCCGAGTACCTTAGCCACTAGACCACCGCGGCGGGGCAAATGAGCTGAGAATTAAGGTGGGAAGAGAAGAGAGAGAGTCACAGCTGATTGGGGCAATTCAGGAGTGTGGTGCGGAAGATGACGAAATCGAGGAATGTTGGGAGGAAGTGGAAAAACAGAAAAAGGAGGCCGAAATAAAGCGAAGATGGGCTGAGGAAGGCAGGATAAATGAGCAAAGACAATTGGCTTTGGGTATTTATCAGGCCCCAAGCAACCCGATTAACGGGAGAGCACCCTCCCATATGAATATTAAAGATTTTCTTGCCGAAACCACACAAGCAGCGAGCCGCTCGAAAATTAAAGAGAAACAAAAGATGTTTAAGGCTAGAAAGCCGGTGGGTCCTATGCCACCGTTGCAAAGAGCCAGGCCACATTGCGATCGGCTGCTGTAAGCCTAGGAATGTTCTATTTGTAGAACGCCGCCACAATAATTTGGAAGAATTGAAACCCCACATTCAGGAGTCAGTCCTGGAGAAAGCGTTGTGTAACGTACCATGGCAGTCGACCCCGACGTTTGATAGTGTAGATCCCTGCTCCTGGGAAAATGAGGTTGCCACAGGGGAACGCGTGTGCGCACGGCAAATAGTTGAAAATAAAAGTGTGCATTTGCCGTTAGCCCGCATTGAGAAAGAGGAACCGCTCAGACTGCTCGCCACGGGAACTGTGGTGTCCCAAAACCTGCCCGAGCCTTATCCCTCTCAGAATGATGTGGATATGCTTTTGAAAGGCCTTTGTTTTGGTGACGAATCAGCGGCCGCTCTGACGCGTCCGATGGCCTGTGAGTCTGCTCATGAGATTCCGGAAGCAGGAAGCGCTAATGAAGTAGACTGTAAAATTCCAGGTAATGATGCACTTAGCTTATCACGAAAGGGAGATGCGCTTAACATAGCGCGAGGTGATGAAGCACTTAGGTTAGCGCGAGGTGATGATTCTCATCAAGGAGAGACATCTGATGGCGAGCCAGCTGGTTTAGCAAGTGTTGATAGTAGCGTTCTTTCGAAAGTGCAGACAGCTAGAAATAATGCCGAGGATAAGCCAGTTGAGCCACCTGGAGTTTTGAGCAATGTACTTCCGAGTATTATTGCCAAGTCGGTAAGCATTGTGTGCTGCCCCGAAAGAAGGCGCCGGCAAAAACGTAGAGGGAACGCGAAGGGTCCAAGTTGTCTTGAGCGGAGGCTAGGAATCCTGAGAAAGCGGGCTGGAAATCAAAAGTTGACGGCCCCCCCTGAAGTCGAGATTGAGCGTGAAGCGTGTGACAAAGGCGAAGAAAGACGTCTAAGTGGCCGCCTGGTCTCACCGCCTTCAGAGCAGTATAGACAGCCAAGCAGAACCACGAGGCGCGTTCTCGGGAATGACAAAAGCCATCCCCCTCCATGGCAAAAGCGTAACCGCTTAAGCGGGAGACAAACAAGGAACATACGAGACCATCGGTATGCCTCTGTATCAGAGTTTGGGGGCCGTAGAACAAAGGTTGCTGCCACTGAGTGCTTCGGTAGTTTCGGACCGGCCTGCTATATGTCCCTCCGTCGCGATCTGGCATATCGACAGCTGTCATATGCGCGTCTGCCCAGAGCCCGTCTCAAAGGGTTCCCCTTAATGCTTCAGACAATCTAAGGATGCCAAGAATTTCTCTTGTATCCAGTTTTGAATTGTTTTACTTTTAATGTTTGCATGTCAGCCGATGAACAAGGAGTAGGTCGATTTTCAAAAGTTTTATTTTCCTCCTCATTTTAACAGCAGACATTGCGGTATTTATTCGTTTGCTTATATTTCGCAAATACTTGCGCCCGTGAAGACGGCTTTTGTGCTGAGTTAAACAGAAAAGAAGGCTGACTAAAAGACTCTGTTTAAACCTTCTATTTTTGCAGTGTAGTATAGGTTTTTGTTTCTCTGTTTATTTTATGTCTTACAAGCAAGTAGATTTTTAACAGAGAATTACGCTGAATATAAAAGCCTCTGTATAAACCTTGTGTAATTTGTAGCATACTTGTTGGTACGCGCATCAGTGTAGTGTAGATTTTTTGTTTCCCTGTTTTATGACATACGCACGGGTTTGATTTTGAGTTTTACTTATGCAGTGAGAGACGTAATTCATTAACTAGCTCCTCTTATTTTGTTTCGCCCGTAGCACCTGCCTGCCTTAAACACTGTGAATTTCTCTGGGAAATGATACAAAACGTTAATCTGTTGATTTCCTTCACACGTAGTAGGTCTGAGTTTGTTATTGCATCCTTATCTGATTCTTGATTTTCACGAGTGAGCGCACCAATTGTAAACTTCTAGGCAATTTTACCAGAACTGTAAACCTGGCATTTCTCGAGGTCAGTTGAGTGCTCTCTGTTTGTTGTGTCTTGGGTTTTGCGTGGTTCGTTTCTGGTGTCTGCTAGCCATGGCTCAGGTCCAGAGATTGGTACAGCCTGCGTCAACGTCTACAAGGGAGCAGATCTAAGGTCTCCGAGGACTGCTTTGGTGCTGCAACCCGTTCGAGACCTCCTGTGGTGGTGGACGGGTTATGATCGGCCTGCTTGGCTTGATGCCGCTTTGACACGCATGAGACATTGTGGCTGTGCCCACCCTAATTTCTTCCGAGTCAGCGCTCCCAGAGATGCACCAAGAGTGACAACAACAGAGAAATCGTTGACAACAACAGAGAATTTTTCCTGCTGGGAATCCTGGGAAGGCCAGCAGATAAAATGCGAGCGCCGAGGCACTCCTGACAAGCTCTCACAAGCTCCCAGAAGCTCCCATCATGTTTCCGTGGAGAGCTTCCATGATGCTACCATTATCATGTAACACGCTACCTGTAAATATTGTAATTAAAAGTTACTGTAACAGCTCCGGGCTCCTCTCCTTGACATCTTCCCGAGACTCTGCCTGGCTCCAGTCCTCAGGGCAAACACCCGAACACATCACCAGGAATAACAGTGTTATCATGCACGAGGCATGGTTGATTTGAAAAGAGCAGATCTAAGACAGAAGAACTACTGAGGCCACACCTAGTATGTTCAGCAACAAACTGATACATGTCATTGACAATAATCGCCTCATGAAATGCCATATATAGGGCAAATGAATTACCAAGGACAGGTCTGTTTTTAACCCACCTAACATTGGGCATATTGCAATTGCCGCCTATAAGATAGTCATTGTTTATTGTAACTTGGAAAGGGACTTGAAAGACTCAGGCGATATGTAGGCAGGAAAACGGTGAAAGAAAGCAATTGTCAGAGACTGTCCAGTTTTAAAATTGATATTGCACCAAACTGACTCGGAACAATCAGATGGGGCTAACACAAGAGACGACTGTAAGCACGAATCAACAAGAAGAAAGACACCACCACCATGCGCGTCGCCATCAGAACGGTAGACATGAAAACCAGGTGAAAAAACCTCTGCGCTAGCAACAGATTCCTCGAGCCAGGATTCCGTGCCTATAATCACGTTAGGTTTGACCGAAGAGATCAGAGAAGCAAATTCATCGATCTTGTTTTTTATGCTTTGGCAGTGAACGACCAAATGGTAAGCTCAGAAACTGGATGAGTAGAACGCCTTCTGCCGACACACAGCTCTGAGAAAACATTACTTGGGCACTGCCCCTTTTGCTAATTTTTCCCCATTCAATAACGATATCCTGCTGGCTATCATACATGAAACTCTTTTTATCTACAAGGAGCTCATCGTATCGAAGTTTGAAGGGGCATATCAGGGTTCTTGCATGTTTAACAAGTTTAGATCGTGCAAGCCTGATGTTCGGGCTGAAATCCTCACGAATAGCGAAGTTAGTGCCCCTCAGCTTATTACCACGAGATAGAATGCGTTCCTTATCCTTGAAGTTAAGAAACTTAATAATGAAAGACCAGTTTTTCCTTTCGTGGAATCTACCAAGCCGATTACAGCGTTCTATGTTTGCCGCAGTAATCTGTTCGCCCAGTTGCCTTTGTAAGAAAGATAGCACTTACTCCTCTAACTAGGAACATGTTTCATTGTTTGCGTCATCTAGGCTAAAAATAATTAGGTTGTTTCTTCTGGATCGGTTGCTCTCACTATCGAGCGACACCCTAAGCTTCAACACGTCTTGACGAAGAGCATCAAGATTGCATTCACTGGCAGCTGGGGGTGAACGCGTGATTGGAAGCGATTCTAATGTGGAGACACGAGTCTTCAAAGCATCAAACCTAGAATAGCCAATTTCCTGGAATTTCTTGATATCAGCTATATCTTGTGAGATATGTTTTTGACCCTTAATTACTTCAGTAAGCATTTGAGTCACTGAATTTGCGTCAGCATCCACAGAGCGAGAATCACCCATATCATCAGCAATGGACGAACCACGTAGACAAGTGTTAGACTAGTACACTTGAACAATGAACGGATATTACCAGCACCATAGCAACAGAACCTTCGCATTCTAGTAAATGCACGATGTGAGCAAGTTTGTCATTTCAATGAATGTCATGAAGCACCATTATTCAAAGTAAATATATAGAATTAGGAGCAAATAAACAGCTTATTTGCATAAACAGATCTCATAGAAGTGTGCTTGTCATGGCAGTACGGCTAAGGAGGTTTTATCCCTTGACTAATGTAGTGTGATCTAGGTCACTTTTTTATACTGAAATGGCTGCAAAAATTATAATGTAGTGCAGTTTCTCCAATTTTGAGCTTGATTATGCAGAGTTGTCCATTTGAAACATTAGAAAACATTTTAGGAAATATTTATTCGATAGCCAATAGCGATACTTCGATTGGAAGTAAATCAATGATACAGACAATGAAGCCATTACACATGTCAAGTTTCACCCCTGACAGCTATTGCGCTGAATTCACTAGCTTCCTGGTTTGAAATTCCCTTAGTATCTCATGTGCTCAACAAGCCCAATTATGCAAAACTACAAGCCTGGCAATATGAGTATTTCAAAACTTTCCTAAAAACATTGCTTACCTTGCTCACAAAGTAGAACATCAATATTGGGTGGAATGTTCAAGGAACGGTTTGCAATGTGCTTCAATAATGTTGTTTTGCCATGGCTAAAATAAAAACAAGACATTTAGGAAGACCAGGTCCTCACAAAAACCAGCACAAGTACAGACACTCACCCATTGGGCCCAACAAGACCATAACGCCTACCAGCTGTGATTGTGAGACTTGCATTTACAAAAAGATCCTTGCCTCTCGCAGAGATAGAAAAATTGTCCACCTGAAAAATATAAACAGACGTTAGCTGCAGCAAGTGTCCATGTAAGCACATTAGTCTGACCAGTAACTCTTACTTCAAGCATGCAATTGACATTCACAACTTCTTTGAAAAAGAAGGTAAAAAAATGTCAATAAATATTTTAGGGCCCTTCTACACAAAATACCACAACTTGAATATATATCAGAGAAAATAGCATAGCAACAAGAAAAGTCATAAACTAATAATGTCAAAACCACATATATCAACACACATAAAAAACACAGCAATAAGTTCGATTTATACTTTGATACACAAGTTTTATTGAGTATTTCAGAATTTCTAGGTGAATTTCAGTGTTAATGTTGGCTTCACGACCCAACAAAGAAGACCGCTTCTTGGCAGTGTGCAGGGTTTCTTTTGTTTTAGTTTTTACTTTTACGAGATTTCTAGAGGAACAGGGGGGGGGTGGGGTTTATAGAAAGGCGCAACATATATGCAGCAAAATACGATATTCATGACAACAGCACCTCAACATCTTCCAAACGCAGCAGTGTGTACTCATTGGGTGCTGGAAGCCACTAGTCCACCTTGGTACTAATGTCAGCCTAATATAATACTACTCAGCGTGCTTCTTTTAGTGGGGTATGCAGCTCCAATGTCATAAATTTTTTCCCCATGTTCGACTGTGTTGATTATAGCTACCTTTGTGGAAAAAAGCAGCTTGCTCCATTTTACCAGAGCCATCATGTTAACAAAAAGAATGAAAAATCCCTAAGAAGCGATCGGTGATCATGCACAAAGGGCTGACCAATGCGATAATAATAATATCTGGGGTTCTAAGTCCCGAAACCACAATATGATTATAAGAGGCTCCGTAGTGCAGGACTCCTGGAATTTCGACCATCTGGTGTTTTTTTAACGTGAGCTGACATCGTGCTAAACCAACCTTTGTCACCATTGAAATGCGACCGCCACGTCTGCAATCAAACCCACCACATTCAGGTAGCAGCCCAGTGCGATTACGGGGAATATTGCAGTGCACACAATTGCAAGCAGTAGTTTCTATCCATTTGGCATGATGCTTTCCTAATCAGACCACTTGCTTTCCCAAACGATTGCAGGAAAGCTCTTTCCCAATAAGGAACAGACATGGAAGGAAAGCCAACTTGGAATGTTTCTCACTGTCTAATGTTCGATATATAATATTCAGGTCACTTTGGTTCGATGCAGCCATAGATTTTTTTTCCTGTGAATTCATAATAAAGCACTATCATGTTGGAAAATAGCTCAGTAGAAGAGATAAATTGATTTACCCAAGTTCAATAGAGTCAGGTTTGATTGCAATAAGTTCACATGGAAGACAAAACAAAAATGGATTGTCGTTGATTACATCGAAGGGACCCTGGAACATTTTGACAATTTTGTACAAACAGAATTGGCCGATACACAAAGTCCTAAGGGTCATTTACAGACCGATCTAGGCTCTCTGCGTAACGTGTGTAATGTATTACGTGTTAAAGCTGCAAACCACTGCAGATAACTACAGTACAGTAAAACGTTTTCAACAGCCCATTCACAGTACAACATCCACTAGGTGCGTGACGTCACTCAGGCTGCTGATCTGATTGGCTGTGGAATGCGTATATGTAGGATAGGCTGGTGGGGTGACGGCATCTGTCGGAGCAGATATCAATCAATCCGTGATTTTCGTCTCTGTTGCCAGACGGCGTGCGAGCAGCAGGGCAAACTGTGCTATGGTCTCCAAAATTGTGCACAATTTGTCGGCGTGCAATATCGGAGGTCATGACTGGACAAAGCTAAAATCGTTGAGTGTGCTCATATGAGCATGCGATCACCAGCAATGCCAGCATGTCTCATGAGTTGCAAAAGCACAGCAGGGGCGAGAAGGAGGGTATGATATTGACATGAGCATGTAGTGGGTTTCTGGCTGTTGCGTGGCTAGTGTCATCATTACTTGTGCGTATCGAAGGATTTGGCCCGGAGAAAGACGACGACAAGCTCGCGATGCTCGATCGAAGCTGTTCCGCTGTTTGCTACACTGTTGATTGCACTAATTTTATTACTGTGACAGACTGGTGGAGCTGCTGGGTGCAATCCCAATTCACTAGCTTAAACTTAAGCCGCTTCAAGCTTCTGCAACATTTCAAGAATTCCGGAGGGAAACCTAGCACTTCGCCTCAGCCGCCGCTAGCTAGGACTACCTCCTGAATTTGGTCCCTTGAGCTTGGCAAGAATGACCACAACAGCAATTCAGATGCAAGAGAGCAATGTAGACCAACTCATATCCACCCCAAGCGTGGTCTACACAGCCCACACCCCGAAGCCTTTTCATGGTGATATGTTCGAGGACGTAGATGACTGGCAAGACCACTTCTATCAGGTCGCAGCTGCCAACGAATCAAATGACACCAAGAAGCTTCACTACGTCTATTTCGCACTTGATGATGATGCTCGCATCTGGTATGAGAACCATGAGCCGTCTATCACCAACTGGCAAGAATTTTAGCGACAACTATGACCGGCATTCAGAAATCCCCAAAAGAAAGAAAAAGCCGAGCAGGCTCTGCAGAGCTGGGTTCAGAAGCTGTCTACTTCACAGCAAGGGAGTCTTCGCTCCCTTCTGCTTTCCTTCAGTGATTGCTTTGCCACGACGTCCAAAATCAAACAGAAACTCGTCGTGAAGCACAGAATCATGACAGAGCCCAACGAAAGGCCTATTTGACAACATGCTTATTGAGTTTCCCACAGAGAACAAGACGCCATCCACGACAATGTGCAAAAAATGCTTGCTGACGACATCATTAAGCCATCTACAAGCCTATGGGCATCACCGGTTGTGTTGGTGAAAAAGAAATACGGCGCACTGCGTTTCCGTGTTGATTATCGCAAACTGAACACCGTGACAAAGACAGACGTTTATCCGCTTCCTCGCATCTACGACTCACTCGACCGCCTTAAAAACACCTGATATTTTTCATCTATAGATCTACGCAGTGGTTATTGGCAAATTGAGGTCGATGAGCGTGACCAGGAAAAGACCGTCTTCATTACTCCTGACGGGCTCTTCGAATTCAAGGTGCTTCCTTTTGGATTGTGCTCTGCTCCCGCAACTTTTCAACGAATGACGGAAACAGTTTTGCTCGGTCTCAAGTGGCAATCGTGTCTGTGCTCGTCTAGTTAGACGACGTCGTCGTTTTTTCATCGACTTTCGAGCAGCACCTTCAACGTCTTCGTGCAGTACTTGGGGCGCTCCGAACGGCTGGCCTGTCGCTTAAGCCCGAAAAATGCCACTTCAGCTACGAGGAGCTCAAGTTTCTCGGCCATGTCGTCAACAGTGACGAAATTCACCCAGACCCTGAGAAAACACTGGCTGTCGCTGCCTTCCCAATTCCGACCAACAAACACGACATATGCCGTTTTCTGGGCCTTTGTTTCTCGGCCATGTCGTCAACAGTGACGGAATTCACCCAGACCCTGAGAAAACACTGGCTGTCGCTGCCTTCCCTATTCCGACCAACAAGCACGACATACGCCGTTTTCTGGGCCTTTGTGCGTGCTATCGTCGCTTCGTTCCGAAATTTTCAAAAATAGTAGAACCCTTACATCAACTCACGAGAGACAACGTTGCTTTTGGGTGGGCCCCAGAACAACACGAAGCTTTTTGCGAGCTATGCCGCCGCCTTGAGACTCCTCCAATACTGGGTCATTTCGACGAAAATGCCGACACTGAAGTGCATACAGATGCAAATAATGTCGGCCTCGGAGCCGTCCTTGTGCAATGGCAAGAAGATATCGAGCGAGTGATCGCCTACTCTAGTCGTACGTTATCATCGGATGAAAAGAACTATTCCACCACAAAAAAAGAATATCTAGCTGTCGTGTGGGCCATAGCCAAGTTCCGACCGTATTTGTACGGGCGACCGTTCAAAGTAGTCACCAACCATCATTCTTTGTGCTGGCTTGCTCAATGGCTGCCTAGCTCGATGATGTCTCCACTTACAAGAGTTTGGCGTTATGGTGGTTTACAAGTCAGGACACAAGCACACCGATGCTGGCTGCCTATCACGTGCCCCAGCCGAGTCGATTCCTCCTGACCAAACTGACGACGAAAGCTTCCTCATGGCCGTCACAGCCTCCGACTTGGCTCAGAAACAGCGTGATGACACAGAACTTTGCCCGATCATCGACTATCTCGAGGACAAGCTTGAACAGCCAACACGAACATTCAGGCGCACGATTTCATCATTTTTCCTCCGTGAAAACGTCCTGTACAAGCGGACCTTTGATTCTAACGCTCGAACCGCCCTACTGGTCGTACCATCTGTGATGTGAGACGACATCCTGAAGACGTGCCATAATGAACCATCTTCTGGGCATTTAGGATTCACACATACTCTAGCTCGTACCCGCCACACGTACTACTGGCCCAAACTGTCCTGTAACATCAAACACTACGTCGAAACCTGCCGAGACTGCGAGCGTCACAAGACTCCCCGCATGAAACCTGCTGGTCTTTTACACCCTGTGGAGCCACCCCAAGAACCGTTTTAACAAGTTGGCATGGACCTGCTAGGTCCATTTCCGAAATCCTCAGTAGGAAATTGCTGGATAATAATTGCGACAGACTATTTAACCTGTTACTGTGAATCAGTGGACGTACACGTTGCACACCTGAGGATGTGTCAGAAATCGCGGTAATCTCCAGAAAATGAGGAGGATCGTTTCACAGCCATTGTCAGGATTGGTCATCAAAACTGAAAGGCAATAACGCGAGCACTCCAACGCGGTACGGCAAGCGATGTTGCCGATTTCTTCATTCATGCTGTCGTTTTCCGCCATGGTGCATCGGCCGTGGTTCTAACTGACCTTCACTTCCCAACTGCTGGAAGAAGTGATGACACTCAACGGCACCGTACATCGCCGAACAACAGCTTACCATCCACAAGCTAACGGATTAACAGAATGGCTCAATAAGACCATTACAGACATGATTTTTATGCACGTCAACGTGGAACATAAGAACTGGGATAGCGTCCTTCCTTTCGTAACTTTCGCATATAACACCGCCGTGCACAAAACTATAGGATTTACACCTTCCCGCCTGCTTCACGGCCGCATAGTTACTACAATGTTAGATGCCATACTTTAACCTGATGTCTTTACGACCACCACCGAAAATGCTGACCAGTGTGCGCAGCGCGCTGAAGAAACTCGACAACTAGCTCGTTTGCGCATTCACTCTCGGCAACAACAAGATGCTCATAGGTACAACCTTTGCCACAGAGAAGTCACCTACCACCTTGGAAAAAACGTATGGCTCTGGAGTCCCGTACGCCAATGCGGCCGTTCTGAGAAACTCTTGCGTTGCTATTTCGGCCCTTCCCAGGTTCTTCACTGCCTCGGTGATGTAAACTACGAAGTTACCGCAGAGCCCTGCGTGCAATCCTCCCGTCGTGATCCCCAGCCGGACATCGTCCACGTGGCTAGGTTGAAGCTGTATTACTCACGCTGAAGACTTGCTTTTGCGTTCGTACATCTGAAAGCATCGAGTCGATGCTTTTCGAGAGTGGGAGTAATGACACGAGCATGTAGTGGGTTTATTGCTGTTGCGTGGCGAGTGTCATCATTACTTGTGCGTGTCCAAGGAATTGGCCTGGAGAAAGACGACAAACCCGCGCTGCTTGATCGAAGCTGTTCCACTGTTTGCTACATTGTTATTTGCACTGATTTTATCACCGTGACAATATAATTATACGTAGAAGCCTTGGTACACGGCATGCCACTAAATTTGTGGTGCAAATGGTTTGATGATGCTCTGGCCTAAACGCTGACAACACTTTAAAAAAACTTTTCAGGGTTTCTTTCATTTCAAGCTGTCAAAGGGCCACTATGGCCTATAAAGTTGTGGGAATCGCCACTGATATACCCTCTTGACCCCAACAGCTATGACACGAGGCATGATACAACAGCAGTGGCAGTGCGCAGGGGCCACACGTCGAGAACAACCCATAGAAGAAATCGAAGGCAGCCACACAGGCGTGGCGGAGACTGTCACAAGGGGTGTTCATGCATGCGGGATTGCCCCACCATTGCCAGAGTTAAGGGCCACAATTATTGCTATAGTTTTACCTCGCCGTTAAACATTGCTTTAACAAATAAATGTTATCCTAGTTTCCCAGCAGTCTCTGACAGCGTTTTTTGAAGCAGTCACAAACCTATACAAGCTTTTGTCTGCTAAGGTACTCGGCTGCTGACCCGCAGGTTGCGGGTTCAAATCCCGGCTGCGGCGGCTGCATTTCCGATGGAGGCGGAAATGTTGTAGGCCCGTGTGCTCAGATTTGGGAGCACGTTAAAGAACCCCAGGTGGTCGAAATTTACGGAGCCCTCCACTACGGCGTCTCTCATAATCATATAGTGGTTTCGGGACGTTAAACCCCACATATCAATCAATCAATCAACAAGCTTTTGTCTGTGTGGCACAATCCTTTTCAGAGTGCTTATTTTACACCACGACTAATTTTCTAGAAAACCTTTTTTCACTTCTACTAAAGATAGTAATGTTGCCCACAAGAAGCCATGCACGGTGCTAAGTGTGCAGGCCAATGCTTGGTGCAAGTTTAAGACCTCTAACTGAAATCATTGTAACACGTTGAATGTGGCTAAAATGGGACTGCATTCTACAAGATAATCATGTTTTGCTGCCATAAGTCAAATCAACGCGTTGAACTGTTCTCTCGAATTTTCGGCAACAGAAGAAAAAAAATAGCAAAAACAAGAGGGGTGGGGGGGGGGGGGTCCCAAACAGAAGCGTGAACATCGGCGTTGTAGTCTCATAATAGCTCGGAGTGGCCAAACACACGAGGGTAAGGTTTCCCACTAAGATGAGAGTCTCAAAGGGAGAGCGCAAATACTCACAAAATTTTGTGCCATCAAAAAAACTAGCAAAAAAAACAATTATGGTCAAAACAACTCTCGTATTTATTCACACGCGAACGGACTGGACGGCGCAGCTTGCTACTGTGATAGCGTGGGTAAAAGTTTTGGCTTTGCTCGCTACTAGATTCTTTGGACAGGTACGCCAAAACGCTTCTAGCCTTTTTTTTACGTCTTTACCACCTTTAATCTACCACTGCATCATGCACGTGCTCTCGGAGCTCGTAGATCGCTATCGCGTCGCCGCAACCGCGATTTCGTGCGCGACGGTTGTGGCAAACGGTAGTTTTTTGTTTTAAATCTACGTGCCTTCAAAACCAAGTCGTTTTATGCTATCTATGGGCGCAACTGCCGCGGTTCTGTCCACAGAGTCTGCAGAAAGCAGCGTTTCTTTGACTGGCCGAGCGTTGGCCGCGTGCACACTTTTGGGGTTCTGTGGGTATCACCATCGCCATAGTTGATCGTGTCGAACGACCGCGGTTTCGTCCACAGTCGTTGCGGCAAGGACAACCACACAAGACAGTGCGTGCGCTGGTCGCACGCGTACTTCTGAAGGTTCGGGCACGCTGCTCTCGATGGACCTTTGTTCGACGGTTTAGATACTAAGGTTCATATCCCACGCTGCGATTAGGAAAACTGTTCATAACATTCAAATTTCGGCCCAATGGAGACACAAATTTGGCTGGGGAATTTCACGAATTCGTATCTGCCATGGTTTCGCACCACTAAGACTCTACTGTACCTTTCGATGAATGCCTCTCAAATTCGTTTATAATAAAATGCACTGGGCTCGCTAAAAGCCTGGAACGGACTGACCTGTTTTTTTGTCAATGCGGCCACATCTCACACACGAATTTCAATTTCCGGGAGATTTTCATGGCAATCGTACAAACAGGCAAAAATAGTCTAAATCCGGTAGTCTCCCAGAGAATGCGGGAGACTTGGCAGGTGTTTGATGATAACACCAATACATATTGTTCTTTCCTGGTGGCGCAATATAGCACAACACCGTTTTTGTGGCCTACGGCAATGCACCCTAGCCAATCGCGGAGGCCACACTATTTCACTAATTTAATTTTTTTTCTCAAATAAAATATTTTTCATAAAATTTCAGGCAAGATTCATGAATCATAAGCGCAGTCGAAATTTGTACATCTTATGGGAAAATCAGAAGAGTTGGCAGGTATGCACTTGGAAAGGCAACTGCATTAGCAAACCTACAGTGTCAAGCTTCACAGTCCCTGTGGATCATGCACCATGACAAATGCCCATCATCATGTCTTATTGTGATGTGCGAGATGATTGGAACTTATATATCCCATTCTTTGCGTTACAAGGCAGGCGGCTCACCTTAATGTCGACAGCATTCTCCTGCTGTATCTGCTGCGCAGCCGACTTGTCAGCCTGTGATACTGTGAACTGGTCTCCTTCAGACAATGTCTTTCCCTTGTTGAGACTCTCCAGCTGTTTCTGGTACTCCGACTGTGTTTATAAAAGTATGTGTGGGAGCACATTTGTTCTGTTCTAGTAACCTTCATGTACAAGAAAAAAAATTGATGTTACCTGCTTTTTCATCAATTTCTTCTCCTTATGGGATACCTTCTTGGCTGGTGCTACCTCTGGAAGAAACGATGATAGAAAACAGAGGAGGACTCATTGTCAATGTAAAGCCACATGCCAAGTCATACAATGTCAAATCATTTTCTCACCACAATTTAGTATTCTATTTGGAGTTTTAGGTTTTGCACGGCAAAGCTATAAAACACAAATCATGGGCTGCAAAAAAATGTAAACACACTTAGAAACAGTACAAGGCTTTGTGTACACAAGGGTTTTTCTGGTTACCCAGGACAGTTAGGGCACACAAAATGTAGAAATCCCTACTATTCCCCAATGCATAACATGCGGGCCTCTTAGCGGTATTCTGAGAGCAGGTAAATGCACATTCAGTTCACCTTACTAGAAGCTGTAAAAGAAAAGCCATCACTAATAATAAAATATTTTGCCCACTAAACTGTCTCACGCCTACATTTTCCCCAAATAAAGTGTTTCTCGTGCTATTTCTATGACCAGCAACTTCGTTGCTTACTTGACATGTTCTTTCTGGCATGAAGTATAGAACAAGGACCTTTCTTCCATGTTGAATATATTGCACCAAAAACAACATGTCAAGCAAACTTGTAAAACACCAACTTCCCTTCTCCCAAACTGCAATGTATTCTGCATTTCATCATACATGAAAATTAGAAGCACTACTCCGACATAAATAAAATGTGGAGATGTGGAGGATGTGTGTGCATCATTTTTACAGGCCGAAAGGACAAATTTTATTATACTTGGGTCAATTCTTATAAAGAAAGAGGCTTCTCCAAGTGTGAACTCACTATGATTTCTCAGAAAAATCCCCACTGAAAAATTAAATGCCTACCTACAACATCTCCATTGTTCTTTGTCAAAGGAGTCTTAGCATGTGAAACCGTGGAGTTGTTTTTATGCCTTTTTATAAAAGGGTATTGAAATACTCTTTTTTATATTTTATCAGCCTTTAAAGTTTTAATAATCTGTAAGCATATATTAAAGAATGTCAGTCTGCAGGAACCATTCTTATTCATCTTTGGTACACTTAACAGCCAAAGGTTAAGTATACCTTTGTTAACTATCTCAATAATGAAGCTTGACAAAAATCGACAGGTTAACAAGTGCTTTTTCAAAAGTGCCACCCTTCATTTTCAGTCAACATATTCATTCTTGCAATGTACTGTAGCCTGTTTTGAACCATAATGAACAGACATTGCTTAACCTAACATCTCAGCTAAAAACAGCTATGGTCTCTGGTAATCAAGTAGTAGCAGTCTTTGGCTGTGACATTTCCAACTGTAACAAACATAAAATGTTGATCACATATACAACAGGCAGGTAACAGCCATCCATTGTGGCTAGTATGAATGTATGTTGAAATAAGCTTTGTAATTCATCTCTCTGTAACAGTTGCAGAAAATGATGCTTTTAGGTGGCACACCAAATAAGCAATGAGATTATGTCCCACACTCTTATGACAGGTTCTAACGAGCAGTGCACGTCAGGCTCGAAATAATGGTGTGGTCCTTTACTATGACCTAATTGTGTTAAAAACCCCTTAAAATGAAAAATAAATGAATGCTTATCAAGGAATGCTCTTGATTATAAGTAGCAAATGTTGAGACCGGGACAAGTCCCGAATTGGTCATGATAACATAACAAAATTTTCTATTATGTGCTTTACACACTGAAGACCGGATGCTCATTACGGGAGTGACCTCTATCCGTACCATGAAACTATAGAAAGTATTAACTGTGCTCCTGCTGCATGACAGCGCCAGCAAGTGCGCTGCCATAGCTATGGTCGTTTTAGATTAACTAGAGGGGACTCGAGCGCTGTGGTTGTTCAGCCACCATAGATAGATACGTGGGGTTTAACGTCCCAAAACCACTATATGATTATGAGAGACGCCGTAGTGGAGGGCTCCGGAAATTTAGACCACCTGGGGTTCTTTAACGTGCACCCAAATCTGAGCACACGGGCCTACAACATTTCCGCCTCCATCGGAAATGCAGCCGCCGCAGCCGGGATTCGAACCCGCGCCCTGCGGGTCAGCAGCCGAGTACCTTAGCCACTAGATGTTCAGCCACCATGGGAATATGGGTAGCACACAAATTTGTCTAGTTTCTGTGCTTGCGGCTTCAAACACACTAGTGGCTTTGTTTACTGCTTTGTATCGATTTTGTTTCAAATAAAAAAATGAACTGTTGCGAACTTCGTGACTTTCTTTGAATTGGTAAGCTTCAAAGGTTGAGGCGGTGAAATGCAACCACTGAACATTTGCAGAGTGTCGTCTCTTGACTAAAGGGCTCCAGGCCACGCAAAGTCATACGGTGCCGAAAGAAAAAAGAATAGACAAATTTCTGTACTACCCATCATTTCCACACCACACTGAAGCGCAGTGCATTGCAGCTCCCCTAGACACTAGTGCCAGAGTTTCTTCTAGTGCATTTATTTGTAACTTTTACAGATGGTGGCGCCACCATGTGGCAGCCATCTTAACTGTCAGTTCGGGGATGCCCGCGCAGCCAGCTCATGAGAGCGTTCAGTCGGCCTCACTTTGGCGGTTTTCTGGTGCTTTACATTTAGTCGCTGGCAATTTTTACTACGGTTATTCTAAATTTAGTAGCGAACTAACGAAGTTGGTCGCAGGTACTGCGAGTCGTAGTAGCAATGATTTACTCTTTATTGTTTGCTCACTGTCAGCTGCAGGTACAAGAATCCCGAAATGTGTTGGGTGCCACTGTGCACACGCCATGCAGTCAAAGGCGGGGTTTCCTGCTTTAAACAAGCAGTAACCTTGAAAGAGAGGGAGAGAGAGAAGAAACATTTGTACTCGCAGCATTTCAGTAGAAGCATAAGCACACGCAGGGTTCCTCTTCAGGAGGGGGGCGAAGGCTCGTTGAAGTGCCCCAACCTTTTATTATCTCATTTTACGCGGGAGACATTCTTAGGTTACTAGGGGGGTGCCCCCCCCTCCACCTGAGCCCACCCATGCGCAAGCATGTGAGTAAAAGTGAAAAAGCACTTCTCATCAAATATGTTTTTCATTAACATGTTTTTTTTTGTAGACTGTTGAATTTTAAATTTATTTTGCACTCATAACATATTTTCATTTGCTTATTCCTGGTTTTTATTGCTGTCTACAAATGCCAACCATTATGTGGGGTGGTCGACAGTGATTAGTAAAGCATACTATCGGCCCATTTTTTATAGTTGTCCTTTGCCTGTGAGAATGTATATTGCAGAAATAAATGTCTCATTTAAAACTAATATAGTATCTATGGTAATGTAATAAGCTTCCAAGCATGCTTGAAATTTTGTCATGTGCTTTTCTTCTTCATTGATCACGCGTCAGCATGCAAATACAACTAAGTGCCTTTTGTGTAGAAGCGCATTAAAACAGCGTTTCTGCCGTGCAAAGCGATAATAAAGTTCGAACACTCATGTGACGACTCACTGTTAGCTAGATCATTGGAGTGAATGGTTGCACTCTACAGAGCACCACTGCTTCTTTTGTAGCAGTGCATCGAAGCTAAAATACATAGGGCAAGAAGCAGAAGCTTCAGGTTACTCTATACCTGTGCCACTTTTGCTTCCGTGGGAGATGCCTTGGACACACAATGCCTCTGAAGAACGCAGCCATCTGCTCGCATGACCTAGCTAAGAGTTAAGAACTGTGTGCATATATTCTGTGCGACACGCATCAGGAGCAAGTGCTTCATTCGTGCACAGCGTTTAGGCCTAGTGAGCAACCAGTCTTTTTTTACTACCAGCAAGTAAACGAAGAAGTAATTACAGTTCCATAGGAGCTGGTCACACACGCAAAGTCAGCAAGAATACCCCAGTGGCACCCCCCCCTCGCATTACGAAAGTAAATAAGTCAGCGCCGTATGTGAACTCAACTTCATCTTTCCGTTGCTCCTGAATTTGAACCACAGCTCATGCGTGTATTTCCACAGTTGGCAAGTCAGCAGGCACAATACAATACAATAGTGTTCACAAAACTGTATGTGCAGTCTTTCACACCTTAGCAAACGATGTGCTCGGCATTCAAAACTTCTTTTCCTTCAATGATACACCGCATACGGGTTTCTCAACAAGAAGTGTAGGATATAATACATGACCTTCTCAGCACAGCCTTGACAACACGGTGGCAGCAGCTGAACATATTACCCAGCTGGAAGTGACAAGCACACTACTGCCGGCTGCACGTTCCCCCAAAACGACAGCCATGTGTCACTTACACTAGTGCCCTCTCTACGTGGAAAAAGTTGCAAATAGGACACTCCGTGGTTGAGAGATCTAGCATATGACAGTCTGATACTTGGCGACAGGGCACCTCACTATGCAGTGTTCATAAATGAAAAACACATGTGCTGCCAAGATCTTTGGTTTTAATCCAACTATGAAGTCTGTGCATGTGACCACGAGTATGGTGAGTGCTACACTAGTGCTCCTTGCAGATGACGTCACGTGAACACTGACTGCCAGACTTATTTGTGTTCATTTGAACGTGTTTTGTAATATAGCATAACGTCACTGCTATGTGTGTGCCATTTACCTATAATGCCTAAAAAAGTTAAACCGGGAGAGGAAAGAAAATAATACCCAGGCTAATGACCCATTGCACTTGCAGCGGTACAATTGTCTCATTCTAGACCACTAATCCCCTTGGCGCGTTCTTTGCACATAGCACATACTCTGTCCCATTATTCGACATGAACAACATGCAGTGATGCTGATAACCAAGAAGACAGTGAAATTACAATTCGTTACTTTCCCTTTTGCTCTGTAGTCAGTGTGATGAGATCAAATTTTAAAAAGAAACGAGGTGGGATTGGGTAACAGCACGACAGTTGCAGAACCGTTCGTCATGCCTCAATAAAGCTGTGTTCCTGTTTGCAGGTCCTCAGAGAATGGCCAGATTATCCTTTGTTCTAAGCAGAGTACACTGTCATATTTCAATTTTTCTAACCTGAATTTGTCCAAATTCCTCCGATATTATGAAAAAAAAAACAAAAAAGAGTAACTAAAACGCATTTTTGCCAGAAGTAAAAGAAGTGCCGCAGAGCAGTCTGTCGCTGAATATATCGTAAGTCATCCTGACCAACATCGGCGAATTCTCCACGTGGCCGAGCGATGCTGAGTCACTACGAAAAATGTGGCTGAGACTTACGCACGCTAGACTACCACGGTTCCACACATTGAATATTCATTTAAACGATCGGCCGCCTTTCTCGTCTTCGTTAAGGCACTACACGTAACGAAAAAAAAAGCAACGCATTTAAATTAATAACAGGCGAATACTGTTTATGACATGTACAATTAGGTCACAAGATGACAGCCGGCGGCGACGAATATGCAGTTTAAGTAACGCTTCACGACAAGTCACGAACAGCAAATCGAGCGGTATGATAACCTTACTACAGCTTACTACGGAGAGAGCGAGAATAAAGTGACACCGTCCAAGTGGTAGTAACGATTGCAGCATACCTTTGGTGGCGTCATCGCCTTTGCTTTTGCCTTCCTTCTCAGAGTCTTCACTGTTCTCGGCATCGTCATCACTTCCCAGGGCCCGAAATTTATTTTGGCAGCGACGTACAGGCTTAGAATCGTAGTCTTCACTATCGGAGTCGTCGCTAACATCGAGGTCTTCAAGCTTTTTTTCAACGTCGCCTTCAGCAGTACCTTTTCCAGCTTGTTCCTTCTTGCCGGCCTTCGCTTTGGATTTCTTCGGCGGCATATTAATGATATATAATCTTAAACGTACCAAATCAAGTTATACAAACTGTGATACTAAATGTAATTTAGGTTGCGGCTCCAACTCATCGAGCCGCAAAGACCGCCTGCTACCAACACGCTGACCTGGCGCGCTGCAGTCTGCGAAAGCAGCGAAGTGAGGCAAACACAGCAAACTGGCCAAGCACAGCCGCCATTGGTTGCGAAAATACCACTGTTGCGCTGCAATCGAAAGTGTTCTTAGCGCTGCTGCTGGTGGTCGATGGATAAAGCTATGCATTGTTTTTTGCGCTATTAGGCGAAACTTGTATGAGTTGGCAGATTTCGTAGGCGTAGGTGGTACACTGTGCGACAAATTTAACACGGTGAATCTGCAGAAATACGGGCGTACACAAATAGGCTGAACTGAATTTGCTTGCCCTGATTTCTTCCAAGATTTTTTTTTCTTTTTTTTACAGCTATGTGTAAGCACGAAAGCAACATAAAATATTTTCGTTCTTGCTGCCAATCCACAATTATTATACTCTTTTTTTTGGGGGGGGGGGGGGATGTACCGCATATTCATTGTTGTCGGCACGACATGGCTTCGTCGAGTTTAGAAATATGAGTCCCATTGTCAAACAACTAGCTGAGACAGAAAAGCTTCTTGACTTCGTTAACTGTCGTAAAATTATTTTAATTGTAATTCTGGGGAAGAACTACATTCACACAATACTTAAAAAACCATGTCTCCATTCTAGCCACAATAATTCCACCCTGTAAAACCCTGTGGTACAAAAGTTCTTGTCACAACGCTGGCCCAAGGTACCCATGGTCGCTGTCCAACCTGGCCGCCGTTGGGCCTTAGAGTTGCCTAAAATATTAGGAAATTATATGCGTTCGGCTCGTTTAGGTGTTCTGTGGTTGGACATAGGGGAAGAGTAGAGTCACGGCCGCTGGATCATTTAGCGGCCATCAGCAGCCGTGGTAGAACACGTAGAGGTTTGGGCCGAGGCGGTTTCAAACGGCAGCGGCGTGGGGGTCGTTCGAACTTAGGAGTTGGCGATTGTGGCTAACATGACTGGAATTTTTTTTTTTTCCAGTGACTCTAGTTGCGGCGCCGGCCACGTGGAAACTGAAACGAAAAGTTAAGAAAGCTCTTTACTGCGTATTCTTTGCTGAATTAGCTGAAATTCAGAGCTTTTAGGATTAACAACAGAAAATCACATATGAGATTACTAGAAAAAAAGGCAAATGTTTCGTAAATGCTTTGTTTTTGAAAAGGTATATTGAAAATTAAAAAAAAATGAGGCGAGGTGGGGTACTTATCTCAAATCATGTACAGTATATCATTAACTTCCAGGGAAGTTTTAACCACCCGTTCAGCGTTCGTGATATTGTGATTGCAGTGGCTGAAATCAAATAAGCGTCAGATCAAGGCCGTGCCACTGAGGTGCGCATGTTGAATGTGTGTTTATTGCTTCCACAAATGTGCAGTATTTTCTTTTTTTCTTGTACCGTGTTTGCATATGTTTCGAAAGATTCATGGCGGTAAGCTGCTGGCATATCGTTTGAAAGAACGACGAACCCAGCCATGAAAGACGCGTGCACACAACAGGATTCAACACGCAACATGGACTAGCAACTATTCAATGAAGCAACAAGGTTTGAAAGAAAAACCAAGACGCACATGCGCTACACGTGATGTCGCTTGTACAGAATAAAACACTGTGCGTGAGGCAATCTGATCATAATTAATTACCAACACGTGCCCATGCGCCGTAAAAAACCACATCGCAGAGCATGATACATTCTAAATTACATTCCTCTGGCTTCCCATACAGTAGCGCCTTCTCAACTCACGGTCCGTCACGGACGGCAGCTCAGTAGAGGTGTGCGCCGCGACGTCGGCGCGCTGCCGCCAACAGTTTTCGCTACGCCGTTGCCGCCGACGCCAGCTGATCGGCGCGCCGCCGCCGCCAGTGTGTTTTTTTTTTTGTTGATTAAAAAAATTAGTAAATCTGGCTTTCTTTGGCAGTTTATTCTGTCCACAGTAAATTATCGGCCCTTTCTTAATTAAAACCCCTAATAAACGCATCGCAACCCCTTTGCCTGCCGGTTACAGTTAAATAACTGGATAAGAAAAACGCCAGGCCTGCACGTAAGGCGCAGCACAGTCACAGCGAAAGCTATAACAGCGGCCTTTCAGAGCCTTTTCTAAACACTCATTGCGTAACTGCTGCAAGCACACTTGCTTTATACCCACTACGGCATCAATGATAAGAGTTTTAGGGTAGTAGGACGGCATTCGTTCTGCTATTTTTGGTTTTTTTTTTCTGGGAAGCGTGGTATCTGCTAAACACTTGCAAGGAATTTTGTGCCAATTGTTCATGCAGTGGCTGACGACGATGAGAAATTATGCCTGAAGTGGGTATGCGCCACAGTTAACAGCTGAACAAGAACAATCTTCTGTTCTTGTTCAGCTGTTCAGCTGGTTCAGAAGGCAGGTATTAACGAACGACGGCAAAGCAATATCCCTAGAAAAACTGCCTGCAGTTTTTAAAGCTCGGTTGGTGAACGAATAAAAAATTAGGAAGATCGGGGTATCGAAGGAGCATCTATAAACCCGAAAGTTTCTTGTTATATTAATGCTATATCGAGTCGTAGTCTGCACATTGTGAGAGCTTCGGCTTCCTTCGTTACAGGCGCGGCACCATTCTTGTTGATAGTTGCATCATGCAGTTGTAATTATGTGGCTAATGTGACAAAACTGCCATTTGATTGAGATGCACGCCGTAGCTGAAGACTTGGGAATAATTTTGACAATTTTGTTTCCTTGAACGATTACGCGCCCGTTGAAATACTGCTGCTGTGGCCGGGATATTGCACTGTACAGTCAAAAGGAAACATCACTTGGCACTGCTGTCAGACTGTACCCTTTATTTAGAAGCGCAGTGAGCAGTAACATCCTTTAAATTCCTCGCCATTCCGTGGAATTACCAGTTCACGATCACTTCACCACGGTGGCACCTTTATGAACACCGACTGATTTGCGCGTGCAGCTTTCTTCTTTTTTTTTCGTTTTGCCTCTCTAGACTGGTTGATACTCTTCACGAAAAAATGAAGTAGTAGCAGCGCGTAAATTACCGCTCTCTTTGACACGAGATGTGGTGCGATCGAGCTCATATGAATTTAAGGTAAACAATCTTGAGTAAGCGTTCCAGCGAAGCTGCAGTCCCTGTAGTCTTCGCCTCCTCGGGTTCGCAGTAAGCAGGAAGGTCCATCGATGAACCTGTATCAGGGGCCTCACCGTCAACACAGGGTGCTGCAGTTTCCTTGGATTGTAGATTCGACCGCCGAGTTCTTCCGCTTTCTCGGAGGTCTTGGATGTGGAGCTTTCTTTGATAAGTAGCTTGGAGCGTTGGGCAGTAACATAGGCACAGCGTCCGGCGTTAGCTCTGGTTTCCTACGTAGTACTCGAACTTCTTCTCTGTTTATAACGTGCACGTAGTCTCCGAGAACACATGAAGGCTCCAAGTATAGCTCACATACAGAGCAGCTTTCGTTCAAGGTCCCATTCTTTCGATGTAAATTCTGTTCTCAAACCTTCTTCCATGCATCGACTTTGAGTGCAGCGAAAAGTGACGGCTGCTCACCTTTTTTCCAATGGTATACCCTGTTTTACACCTAGGTGCAAAGCAGTGTCGTTGCCGCTGATGACTCGGCATTGCCTCACTGTCGCGTGACCAGCAAAAACATTGGCAGAAAAACTTTCGTTAAGTGCCGTTGTCAGATAGGAAGGAGACGCGGTGCGAAAGCGCGTTGTCCCAGAGTCACACTTAACTCATCAACCCATCATCATCCTACGTCTGTCCCGGCACTTCCTCCCCCCCCCCCCAAGGGTCGTGTGGGGGGGACGTTTGGTTTCGGGCAGACGGCAATGCCCTGACAAGGGGGCCACCGTTCGGCACCAGGCGCCAAACAGACGCGGCCTGCCTCCCGGCGTACAAGCCAGGGAGGCCCGACAAAGAGACTACCCTTCGGCGAAGCAACTTCGGTATAGCGACGCACTAAGTAAACGGAGCCTGGCAAGGCGGGCTATCACAGCGCGTGGGGTGCGCTGCGGTCATGGCCCGTCTCCTGACCGCTAGGGCCCAGCGAAACTCGACACAGGGGCTACCCTTCGGCACGGTGGCTCTCAACACCTCACGCAAAGCGGACGTACCCTAACACGTGGCAGACTGCCCTTGGTCGTGGTTACTTCAGTCACCACAACCAAAGTGCCCGTGCCCTCACACTGTCGCGCGGCTGAGAGCCTGTGACGACGTCCCATCAGGACGAATGGGCTATCGCTCGGCGCAAGGCGCTTTGCGGTCACGCTGTCTCCTCACTACTAGGGCGCAGTGAGTCACAATCTGTCCTGTGGGGTCTACGGGACTACTATTTGGTGCAGAGGCCAATGCCGCTGCACGAAAACCAAACGTACCCAGGAAAACCGGCACGGCTGAAAGCCGACTTAGTCCTTCGCGGAGAAGGCAACCACCCTCTGCCATGGCTGTAGAGTCGCCGGGCACGAAGGAGAGGCCAAAAAAGACCTTGTGGGTAAAGCCCGACAAGGCGACAGGATCACCTTAGCGCATGCAAAGTTCGGGTGAACAACCATACAAACCAAACTCGGGGGCGATCGGCTCACTAGGCCTAGTCGTGGAAACTTAGAGAAAACCATCATTAATGATTGGTAGTTATCTGCCCTCCTGACTCTTTAAAAATCACTGCCGGGCGGCGCCACATCTCATAAAACTTCTTTGCACCTAGGCACGGCCACTCTCGGTGGAGAACGAACCAGACCTCCTTCCGTACCTTCGCGAGCACTTCGTGAAGCCTGGGTCGCTTCCCATCAAAGACAGCACTGCACCGTACCACCCACACTTGGTAGGAGCACTCAACAAGCATAAGCACTGTATTGCTTAGCCGCTTCTTCCGACAAGGGATGAAGAAAACGAACGGTGTTGAAAGGAACACCTGGGTGGTCAAACAAGCTAGCTATCCTTCGATGAAGGGCAGCTGGTAGTGCGCACTGAGAGAACTTGGGAACCAGGTCCTCCATAGGGCCACAAAAGGGGCACGTTACTCTTCGAGGAATTCTCGTGAAGGGCCTGAACTCTTCTGGCCAGGCGATACATAAATGTGGCGTGCTTAGCGTCCAGGAAACTGGCAGTAATGAACCGCCAGTCAGGACTATGGTGGGGCAGGTCAAATGCTACACAGTTTGCAGGTAATTCTGGGGTAAGTCTACTAACTAACGCGCAGATTTAGATTGAAACGAAATCTATTTCAGTGTCGACCTCTTGGAGACGGGCCAAAGTAGAAGCGGCCCCTGCAAAGAAGGCAGAAGGCGTTCCTGCCCGAGGCACCGAATTCGAAAAAACCCCAGACGAGAACAGCCTTAGCCATGTGCTTAAAAAATACGACGCAAAGCTTCAAGTAAGGAGCATATCTTAATCGAAAGCTACCCGCGTCCATCTAACGTGTAATGCGGTGGTCACAACGCTAAGGTGAGGAATACCTAGTCCTCCTTTGTCCCTACGCAACTTCAGCACGGGGCGCGACACAAACGGAGAGGTACGACTCCGAAGAAACCCGAAGCGTTTCTTTTCCAGGAGAACCTTGGTGTGGGGCCAGTTCAGATACATGACTGCGCTTTTTGACTTAGTTATTCTGGCACCGCTCGCCAAGTAGTACCCCTCCATAACATCGCGACACAAGCAACAGGTCACTGAACAGCACACGAGAAGGCAAAGTGGCGCGGAGCTGACAATCCTGTCATTCCATGCTACGGCAGCGCCGCCTTGAGAACCGATTTTTTGTCCACGTGCGTCGCTTCACACGATGCATGGCGAGAGAGGGTGCCTGAAATCACTACCCCATAATCTTGTACACTATATAGGCACTGCGCCGTGCTCCCGACCGGGTTGCAGTAATTAGGTGAATTTTCTCATTTTCTAACCACTACCACCATGACCACAATAGTATTGCTGTGTTCGCAGGGGTCGGCCGTCGGAGGCGCTCGCCTTTGTACCGAAGGAGGAGGATAAAATCAGAGGGTAGGGCAGTGCGTTCGCGGCTCATGTTCCAGGCACAATTTTTTTACGAGGCGTTGGCCTAAGGCTAGCTTGCGAACCAGTTGATTGATAAGTGGGGTTTAACGTCCCAAAACCACTATATGATTATGAGAGACGCCGTAGTGGAGGGCTCCGGAAATTTTGACCACCTGGGGTTCTTTAACGTGCACCCAAATCTGAGCACACGGGCCTACAACATTTCCGCCTCCATCGGAAATGCAGCCGCCGCAGCCGGGATTCGAACCCGCGCCCTGCGGGTCAGCAGCCGAGTACCTTAGCCACTAGACCACCGCGGCGGGGCTGCGAACCAGTTTCAAGTATTGGTGTGGCTTAGTGGTAGACTGCAGGGCAGGCACCCAGCGGACCCTGGTTCGAGTCCCACTGTGTCAATAATGTTATGTTTTTATTTTGTAAGTTCATGAAATGTGGTTACGGACACCGGCGGTGGCGGACAACTGTGCGTGACCCGAGTTGCGATCTAGTAAAAGCTTTCGCTGTGAAATTTGTTCGGTACTACTAACAACGTAGGAAGGTAGTGTTGGACTC
Organism: Rhipicephalus annulatus; assembly: GCA_013436015.1. Classification (NCBI taxonomy): domain Eukaryota; kingdom Metazoa; phylum Arthropoda; class Arachnida; order Ixodida; family Ixodidae; genus Rhipicephalus; species Rhipicephalus annulatus. Next base: position 280,863 of record WOVY01001500.1, read on the forward strand.
AAAATAAACGTCAACTTTAAGCTACTTTCAAGCTCACTTTAATTAAGCGAATACAGGTCGGTGACAGCGCCAACGGCGGTGTTCGGCGAAGACTATATACCAACTTATTCAGAAAAGGCATGTCATGCGAAACACAATTATTAGAGTTTACCACAGACATTCATCACAACCTAAACAGTGGCCTACAGACAGATTGCATATTTCTTGATTTCGCCAAAGCATTTGATAGTCTCGCCCATTGCCGCCTTATTTCAAAATTATCTGCCCTTCGATTAGACTCCCTCACTTTATCTTGGCTACAAAATTTTCTTTCCCTGCGCAAGCAGTTCATCACCAATAATAATTCTACCTCCCCCTCTTCGTGTGTGTCTTCTGACGTCGCACAAGGGAGCGTCCTAGGCCCATTACTTTTCCTTATCTACATCAATGATCTCCCATCTAATATATAATCAAATATCAGAATCTTCGTGGATGAGTGCATGCTCTACAGACACATAAACTGTCCAAACGACCACCACATTCTTCAAAATGATTTGAACACTATCAGTAGCAGGTCTAACACTTGGCTTATGACACTAAGTACAAAGCAAACTTGTTTTCTTTAGACGAAAACATACCATCTCCGACTTTTCATACCACTTACAAGATGACATACTTTATGTGCATCATACTACAAATATCTGGGCGTCCACCTTACGCCACGACTTTCCTGGCTAGAACACGTCACTTCTGTTTGCGCTAACGCCTCCAAAACGCTAGGGTATTTAAGCCGAAACCCCCATCATTGTCCATCTAACGTTCGCAAACTGTGTTATCATACTTTCGTCCGACCACAGCTTGGATATTATTAATCTGTTTGGTCCTTTTCCGCTCAGTATCAAATCAATGTGCTGAAAGCAATACAGAAAAAAGCCGCCCATTGCATTTCTAAAAACTACGACATTCAGTCCACTGTCTCTCAGCGTAAACGTGATCATTCCCTCCAAGCATTGCATGTTCACCGTCACGTGTCCTTGTTGTGCCTATTTCATAAGTATATCTACAGTAACAAAACATCGTCATTGCACCTTCAACGTCCTCTCCACACGTCCCACAGGTTACATAATCATCTGAGCTTCACGCGCATGCATGGTAACACAAACACGTTTAACACATCACCACTACCGCAAGCCATCCGCATGTGGAATAATATTCCCGACAATATCACCTCTTATAGTCATTGTAACACGTTTAGGCAAAAACTTGAGATGCATTTCTTTAATATAGCATCGTGAGGTTATTTAACTCGTTTAACTTTCGAGCTATTTTATGTTTTGAGATGTTGGCCTTTATTTTTATCAGCAAGTTGTAATATTTTTAAGTCGTGCTGACTCATTGAATTGTTAGTTTTTTTACACCACATTATGTTCTTATTATTAACAATACTTACAAGTTTACCGCCACATTCACTGTAACCCCCTTACTTAATGCCTACGGGCCTGTAAGGTATTTTTGAATAGATACATAAATATTCTGGCTGACAATCAAGTCTACGTACTCCCTTTCACACAATAAGTATAAATAAAAGGTGTGGAAAGTCGGTATTAAAATATCAATTAATACGACTGTGAGAACGAGTGAAGGAACATTTACAGTTTAAAGGGGAAGATCGGCGCTAGTTAATGTAGAAGCCTCCTTATGTATTGCCCTTATAAGATAGGGAGACAATTAAGGTAAACTGAACTTAGCTGAATGCGTATGGAAGCGGCTGCTTATAGTTGCTTATAAACAAGCAAGAGCCAGCTGTTTGCGGCATGCGTATTTAGAAAAAGTCCGTTAAAGAATTAGAACACAGCATATAATGAAAAAAGAAAGGGACGATCAACACAACAGATGAAGTATGCTCTATCAAACAATTGATCCAGTTGGCAGATTCAGCAAGGTTGACCATTGGGCGACATCAGGTTCACCATCAAATTCGTATGAAGTACTGCTCAGAACATGAATGTATGCTGATAAAATACTAAGTACGTAATGTCTTCTGATTCCTCCGCTTTGTCATGCACTCGTCAGACAATCAAACCGAGTAATATGTGCCTTACTTCACCCATGTTCTATCTTTCACAAAATTCAAATAACTAAATCTAGATGCTGATTTTTCTCAATGGTGTTTGAAACAATACATCACTAATGCAGCTTGTTGTGTGAGTTGCTTCATATTATTCGCGGAAGAGGAATCGAACGAAAGACACGAAGACAGCAAAGAAGAACAACTACAGAGAGCAAGCATCGGACTCTAAACACAATGTTTACTGCAGAAAGCCCACCCACTCAAAACCCAGCAATGCGCGCATAAATTATGCTATCTGAGTCATTTCACAGTTGCACATATAACAGCGCACATGTGTTAGGGTGTTACAAACAGCACATTTTCATTCCGATGGAGGCGGAAATGTTGTAGACCCGTGTGCTCAGATTTGGGTGCACGTTAAAGAACCCCAGGTCGTCAAAATTTCCGGAGCCCTCCACTACGGCATCTCTCATAATAATATGGTGGTTTTGGGATGTTAAACCCCACAAGTCAATCAACAGCACATTTTCATGAAACACTATAGAGTCGACGCTACTATGCAATCACTGTGTAGCAACGCGAATATTCTTTATCTATAAGAAAAACTGATGAATGATTCACACATGTGCTTTGCCGTGTTTTGTTTTATTACAAAGGCTTTAAATACTTTACGTTCAAGCTTATTTTTATTCCTTTGCCAATGACACTTATTGATTTGAAATCAAAGACGTAGAGCCATTGCAGTGCAGAGGTGAGTATCCACCAGTACCTGTAGGGAGTAGAATGCGATGTTCACGCAGTGTGTCATTGAAGCTGATCGGTTCTTCTGACATTTGTAGACACGACCGCATGACAAGGAAATTTCGAAACTCACGTACGTCTGCGCTGCAAAGGCTGTAGCTGCGCGCTCCTGCTTTCAAATCAGGGTGCCATGAAAAAAAAGGAATTGAGAGATAACATTTATTATGAAAGTTGCGAAGCCTATAAATATAATAAAAAGGCAACGTGACATATGTGATGCGAACCCTCAGTTTTGAGTCAACGGGCGTACGTGGCATTGATAACTTGGCTTAGTGGGGGCTTTCTTTAATAAATATTTAGTTGTTAGTCCAGCACTTGTCCTGTCTGGTTCCTTCGCTGGTTGTGTGCTTTTGGATGGTTTCTTATAAAGTATAGTTCGCTAAAGATAATCAGTTTTATCGTCATGCGAGTGACGTAACAACTATCCCAACACACATCCTCTTCTCCTAATAACTTCCCATCATGCGCATATACGAATTGACTTCATCAACACACGAGGTGATCTGTTTCACCATTCATCCACAAACTATGCAGACCGATCGATTTTCTTTCAGCATGTTGTACGAAATATTCAGAAAGATAATCTGAAATGGGCATAGTGTTTTACTGTAGATCATTGTTATGCGAGTAATCAAAGAATTGATAAAACTGCCAAATAAAAAAAGAACCCTCTATATGACAGATTACGAAACGACATTAAACTCTGAAGAGATATATCAGTGGTTCTAGAGGTTGTTCAAGTGTTGTGTCCAGTTGTTCTGGCACAGGAGATTCGCAAAGATGGGGTCGAGGCAGCTTGAAGATACTAAATTTACTTCAGTAGAAAAAAAATTTGACGTTTATTTAGAATAATTACAGGACAAGCATTTTGCTACGTGACGGACATACCGTGAAACCAGACGAAGATGTCTCCAATAAGCCCACGCCCACCTGCAGGTCGACGTTTTTGACTAGGCATTGCCACCACACCAACGTGTCCCTTTCTTGATGTGACAAGGTCTGGGGCAAATGGCTCATGCTCGTGCAATGAAGCAAAAAAAAGGACCGCCACTCGCCATGCTCAATTATCGACGATAGTAATAGCGCGAGAACAAAACGACGACACAGAGACAAGAAGGACACGAAAGACGCTTCTTGTCTCTGTGTCGTCGTTTTGTTCTCGCGCTATAACTATCTTCATGCCATACCAACTAGCCCAAGCTGCCACACTTCTAAGTTCAATTATCGAGCCTGGTTGTCATCCGCCGTGACACCGCTCTCCTTGAGCAGGGCGGTATGGCCGAGAAGCCGGAAACCATTGCAGTAGATTTCGTCGAACTCCTTGCCTCGTCGGGCTGCATAGCGCCCCACTTCCCGTGTCTGGAGCACATATTTGGACGGCCATCAGCAGGCCCACAGCTCTCCAGCGACCCGTTCCTTGTATTACGAGGAAAACGAAAGGGGTCACCGCTTTCTCCGTGACTCGGCGCCAGACCAACCCAACAACGTGTTCCGTGGACTAGTAAATGTGTGTGATTCCACAGCTACTCAACTTTAAGAAAAAAAAAGCTGGAAAATTTCTTCTGACACTGGCAGTGTAAATTACTGTTTTGTAGCCTCCTTCACCCCCCCTCATCACCCACTTTTTTGTTTGTTTGGAAGGACTCTTAGTAAAAATAACGTGCATTTTTAGGGGGTCACGCATACCTACAATCGCGGAGGGAATCAGGCGGCCCTTGGACATCATCATCATCATCATCATCATCATCATCATCATCATCAGCCTGACTACTTTCAGTGCAGGACAAAGGCCTCTCCCATGTTTCGCCAGTTAACCCGGTCCTGTACTTGCTGCTGCCAATTTATACCCGCGTACTTATCTTCTGCCCACCTAACCTTCTGTCTCCCCCTAACCCACTTCCCTTCTCTGGGAATCCAGTTAGTTACCCTTAATGAGCAGCGGTTATCCTGTCTACGTGCTACATGCCCGGCCCATGTCCATTTCCTCTTCTTTATTTGAACTACGATATCCTCAACCCCCGTTTGTCCCCTAATCCACTCTGCTCTCTTCTTGTCTCTTGAGGTTACACCTACCATTTTTCTTTCCATTGCTCGCTGCGTCGTCCTCAATTTAAGCTGAACCCTCTTTGTAAGTCTCCAGGTTTCTGCTCCGTAGCTACGTACCGGCAAGATATCGCTGTTATATACCTTCCTCTTGAGGGATAGTGGCAATCTACCTGTCATAATTTGAGAGTGTTTGCCGAATGTGCTCCACCCCATTCTTATTCTTCTAGTTACTTCAATTTCGTGCTTCGGCTCTGTGGTTATTACCTGCCCTAAGTAGACATAGTCTTTTACAACTTGAAGTGCACTATTACCTATCTCGAAGCGCTGCTCCTTTCCGAGGTTTTTGTACATTACTTTCGTTTTCTGCAGATTAATTTTAAGACCCACCTTTCTGCTCTCCTTGTCTAACTCCGTAATCATGAGTTGCAATTCGTCCCCTGAGTTACTCAGCAATGCAATGTCATCGGCGAAGCGCAGGTTGCTAAGGTATTCTCCATTAACTCTTATCCCTAACTGCTCCCATTCTAGACTTCTGAAAACCTCCTGTAAGCACGCGGTAAATAGCATAGGGGAGATTTTGTCCTCCTGCCTTACACCCTTCTTGATTGGTATTCTGTTGCTTTCTTTATGAAGCACTATGGTAGCAGTTGATCCCCTGTAGATTTCTTCCAGAATGTTTATATATACTTTATCTACGCCCTCATTCCGCAGTGTCTGCATGACGGCTGATATTTCTACTGAATCAAATGCCTTCTCGTAATCTATGAAGGCTATGTATAGTGGTTGGTTATAATCTGAGCATTTCTCTATTTCCTGATTGATAGTATGAATGTGGTCAATTGTTGAGTAGCCTGTTCGAAATCCTGCTTGTTCCTTTGGTTGATTGAATTCTAATGTTTTCTTTACTCTGTTAGCAATTACCTTTGTAAATAGCTTGTATACTACAGAGAGCAAGCTGATCGGCCTGTAATTCTTCAAGTCCTTGTCATCTCCTTTCTTATCTATTAAGATGATGTTAGTGTTCTTCCAAGACTCTGGTACTTTTCCCGTCAAGAGACACCTCGTAAACAGGGTGGCTAGTTTTTCTAACACAATCTGTCCCCCATCTTTAAGCAGATCTGATGTTACCTGATACTCACCAGCAGCTTTGCCGCTTTGCATGCTTTCCAAAGTTTTTCTGACTTCTTCTATCATTACTGGTGGGGTGTCATCTGGGTTACTGCTAGTTCTTATAGTATTAAGGTCGTGGTTGTCTCGGCTACTGTACAGATCTCTGTAAAACTCCTCCACTATTTTAACTATCTTATCCGTATTGGTAGTTATTTTGCCTTCTTTGTCCATTAGTGCATACATCCGACTTTTGCCTATCCCAAGTTTCCTCTTCACTGCTTTGACGCTTCCTCCGTTTTTCAGAGCGTGTTCAATTCTCTCCATGTTATACCTTCTTACGTCAGATACCTTACGCCTATTAATCAACTTCGAAAGCTCTGCCAGTTCTATTTTGTCTGTTGTACTTGAGACTTTCATGATTTGACGCTTCTTAATTAGATTCTTCGTTTCCTGGGAAAGCTTGCCAGTGTCCTGTCTAATTACCCTGCCTCCAACTTCCACTGCACACTCCGTAATGATACTCGTCAGAATATCATTCACTGTATCTACGCTAAGCTTGGTTTCCTCACTAAGAGCCGAGTACCTGTTCTGCAACGACACTCTGAATTCCTGTACTATCCCTCTAAGTGCTAGCTCATTGATTGGCTTCTTGCGCATCAGTTTCTGTCGTTCCTTCTTCAAGTCTAGGCGAATTCGAAACCGTACCATTCTATGGTCACTGCATCGTACCTTGCCAACCACTTCCACATCCTGCACGATTCCTGGGTGTGCACTCATTACAAAGTTTATTTCGTTCTTATTTTCGCCATTAGGGCTCCTCTATGTCCACTTGCGGTTTTCTTGTTTTCGGTAGAAGGTATTCAAAATCCGTAAATTATTGCGTTCTGCGAATTCTACTAGTAGCTCTCCTCTGGCGTTCCTAGTACCGATGCCATAATCTCCTACTGCCTGGTCTCCAGCCTGCTTCTTCCCTACCTTTGCATTAAAGTCGCCCATCACTACAGTATACTGTGTTTTTACCTTACTCATTGCCGATTCCACGTCTTCATAGAAGGTTTCAACTGAAGCGTCATCATGGCTGGATGTAGGCGCGTAAGCCTGTATTACCTTCATCTTGTATTTTTTATTCAGTTTAATTACTATACCTACCACCCTTTCATTAATGATATAGTATTCCTCTATGTTGTCAGCTATGTTTCTGTGAATTAGGAACCCCACTCCCAGTTCTCTTCTGTCTGCCAAGCCCCGATAGCAAAGGACGTGCCCATTCTGTAGCACCGTATAGGCCTCATCTGTCCTCCTCACGTCACTGAGCCCTATTATATCCCATTTAACACCCTCTAGCTCCTCGAATAGTACAGCTAGACTTCCCTCACTAGATAAGGTTCTAGCATTAAACGTTGCCAAGTTCAGGTTCCAATGGCGGCCTGTCCGGATCCAGAGATTCTTAGCACCCTCTGCTGCGTTGCAGATCTGACCGCCGCCGTGGTCAGTTGCTTCGCAGCTGCTGGGGACTGAGGGCCGTGAGTTATTTGACGTATGTATGTGGGAGGTAGTGGCCAGATACTGCACCAGGGTGGCCAATCCTTCTCTGGTGAGGGAGTGCGTTCCCGGCGGTGGTTGCCGGTGAGGCCGGACCCCAGGCCTCTTAATGCAGTTCCATCAACACGCGGATTTTTTTAAAAATCCGACTGGGAACTGTGCGGCACCGGGATTTGAACCACGGACCTCTTGCATGCGTTGGATAATGTAACATGGTTGGATAAATGTAACAATAAATGTGTGATCACAGCATTGCATCAAAATAGGGATTACTATTGGATTTATTTTTTTTTCATTAGCATAGTTTCTCACCCAAAGCGACAGAGATTAAAGCTCTCCGACTTTTCCAGCTTAAAACTGTAAAACTGGTAAAAAAATGCGCCGAACGCCTTGTGGTGGAGGAAACGCGCCGGCGACGCTCCGGGCGCCGTTATTTGAAGAAACTAAAAGACAAAAAAATGTAAGAGCGTTGATATATATACGTGATTGCAAAAAGAAAGATCGGTAAAGCTACAAAACATTATAGAATCGTTCGCGAGCTGGCTCGTTTCGGACGTGTTGTTCCCTCTTCAAGTACCACATTGTTGGACAGCCTTCGTTGAAAAGCTGCATTGTATGAGTCACCCGTTGTAATGCCGCAAGGTTGAGTTGAAGCGAAAAGGAAGCTAAAAAAACAGATGGAACTTCAGGTACGCTGAAAGGGTACAGTAGGCGAGCGGTGGCACACGATTTCTCATAGCGTTAAAAAAAGTTGCCGAATTCTCGGGGCGCCATGCAATGCTTTCGCGATTTTGTGCGATCATTTAATCCGGTAATCAAGGAGCAGGTACAACCTGTCATGTAATAGATTAACCGAATCACTCGCAAACGCGAGGAAAGAAGTGTACATTTAAGGGCTCATTATTTTGTTAGATGTCATACGTATCGTATACCATTTCTTTGTTGTATGAGGAAGAAGAAAAGGACAGGGGTTTTAGCCATTCCTTGTTTTATGGTAGAGTAAGCATAGGCCAAATGGGACATTCTAAAAACCTGAGATGTCCCTCGCATCATCGAGAGGAGGCTAGCCGGCTCAAATGCAGTGAGTGCGGTTGCTCGCCGGTTTTTAACAATACCTAGCAATGAAATGAATGCTAGAAGGAACTGATGAAAAATGTACCAAATGCCACGATATGCGATAGGGAACTGACTTTAGTATATAAAATTCAAAGAAAAAACACGTCCATGCGTCTGTCCATCAGTGTGATCGTCGGTGCATCCGTCCGTCTATGGGTCCCTCCATGCATCCGTCCGTACGTTCATTCTTCCGTCTGTCTGTTCGTGCAGCCATACCTCTGTCTGTCCGCCCGTCCCTGCGTCCGCCCCCTTGTCTGTCTGTGCGTCCATCAGTCCGTCTAACTAGTGAGCACTCCAAGTACAGCCATCTCATATCTTTTCATTATACTCATCATATAGAAGTGCCGCCTTCCACCGTATATGTCAAGGGCCGCTCTTTCGGGTATGGGCCACCGGTGGCTACATGCACCATCAGAGGATGCACAGACCCACTCCCTAAGGAGTTTCGCCCCTAAGAAAAGAATGCTGCACATTTGTGGAAGCAATAAACATACATTCAACACACGTGCCTTAGTAAAACAGGGTTCTGATGCGTGTTCGATTCCAGCCAAGGTAATTGCTATTTGACGAACGCTAATGAGGTGGCAAAAACGTCCCAAGAAATTAATATTGTACGGTACACAACTTAGGATAAGTGCCCTCCTTTCCGCCCAATTTTCCCCTCAATTTCAGTATGCACGCTGAAAAACAAAACATTCACAAAACGTTTGCCAATTCTGTTTTAGTAATCTCACATGTCGTATTCTGCAGTTAGTGCTAAAAGCTTTGAATTTCAGCCAATTAAGCAAAAAAAAAGATGCACAAAGAGCTTTTTGAACTTGTCGTTTCGCTTTCCACGTCGCCGGCGCCGCCGCCACAGACGAAAAGAGGTCGCGTGCCGCCGCCGCCGCCGCCGCCACCGCCGACTCAAAATAAGCCCCACGCCGCTGCCGGTCGACGCCGCCTCGGCGCACACCTCTAGCTACTCGTAGCTCAAGGTACAGTGATTAGAATAGGAAAGTGTGATGAGCGGCGGGCGGCGCCTACGGAGCGCACTGAAGCCTGCGAGGAGGAGCTGCGTGGGGGCACGCGCAGTCGTTTATACGTTAATGATCTGTCAAGGGCTTCACCCTATAGTTCACGATGATGCCGCGGAGTTTTTCAAAACACTGGGGTTTGGGGACAGGGAGGGCAAAATAGAATTTAAGCGGGTATAATTAACTAAGAAGAGGATATCTGATTGGTGGCTAAAGTCAAGGCACGAGTGAAAATTAAACGCTTCTCTGCAAAGTACGAGTCCTGAACCTCACTATTTTAAGTAGAAAAAAATAAATCTAGTTATTGGTTTACTAAGTATTACGGCTTGGTGGCACTAGTCACCGCCCGATCTAAAGGATACAGCCATATCAATCCATCCACCCACGTTGTTTGCACGTTTCCGACAGTTTCGTTGGGCACGTTGGTCCTCGTTTTTTTTTTAATTGTGGTGGCACTCTGACACCAATGCTTCTGTATGCACTCTTATGGTGCGAAAACAAAGCCACTGCTTCGTCCCGGGGTTCACTACAGGGTACAAGTCAGCTAAAAAGAAGCATACAATGTTCAGCGTTCCAAAGGACGAAGCTCTGCTAGCCAAGTGGCAGAGAGCGATCCCGCGCACTGACAAGCTGCTTCAAAAAAAAAAAATGACAGATTCCACGTACAGTGGGAATCAATGATATGAGAAGCACGAATGAGAAATGTTGATATGTCACTTTAAAATGAGCACAACGTTAGGAGGTAGAGGTACATGTTGCCGTACATGACTTCCGTGTTATAATTATATGTTTGGATGTGGCGTTCACCTTCGTCATCTAGTCACGTCACGTGATACCAAACTTTGTATATGTGGAGCCATCCAAACGGCAGTGAACATGCTATGAGTGTGGTATGTTGTCGTCTTCATACATGACACGCGTGTCAGGATTATCATGTTTGCACCAGTCATATATTTCGTCATTCATTGACATCACGTAACACCAAATTTCGTATATGTGGAGCTGCCAAATCGGCCGTGAGCGCATCATGAAGGGCCCAATATACTTCAATGTAGCATTGACGCTCGCGCACGCTGAGCACAGCGACGCTACGTTAGCAAAACGCGAGCACTCAACAGATTGACGCCAGGCGCAGCCGGCACGACCAGCGTCCGTCGGCGCGGCCCCACGGCAACCGGCACGAAATACGACATGCTGCATTTCGCGCCGATGCGTTACCCAGACAACGCTGCGTCTCCATCTTTTCGTGACGGAGGGACGCCGGATGCGCTGAAACGCGCATGCGTCAAAGCAACGCAGTGCGACGCGTGTCGGCGAGTATATGGCCGGACCGGCGCCTGGCGCGGCAACGCCGGCATGACGCGACGAAATGAACGCCGGCGAGCACGCGCACCGCGTCACATCAAAATGTATTGGTGCCTTGACTGTGGCATGTAGTCATGTCACATGACACGCAACTTATGATTATCATGTTTGCACTAGCCACATACCTTCGTCATCCATTAGCGTCACGTAATACCAAATTTGGCATATGTGAAGCTAGCGAAACGTCCGTGAGTGCATCATCAGGGTGGCATGTAGTCAGGTCGTTATATGACAGGCATGTCGTGATTATTATGTTTGGATGTTTCATTTACCTATGTCGTCCGTTCGCGTCACGTAATACAAAATTTTGTATAAGTGAAGCAACCGAAACGGCCGCCAGCACATAATGAGCATGCCATGTTGTCATGTTTTTACATGACACGCATCTCATGATTATCATGTTTGCACCAGTCAAATGCATTCGTCATCCATTCACGTCCCGTAATACCGAATTTGGTTCATGAGAAGCTAGCGAAACGGCCATGAGCGCATCATGAGTGTGGCATGTAGTCATGTTGTTACATGACACATGTCATGATTTTAATGTTAGGGTCTGTCGCTTGTGTTCGTCATGCAGTATGTCATACCATACCAGTTTTGCAACATATCATATGAGTGAAACCACCGCAAGAACAGCAAGACCATGACATGTAAATCATGACATTTACGACGTACATGTCATGATTTTTATGTTATGACAACTCAGTGTTGTTCGTCATACAGTCACGTTATATCATGTCAAGTTTGGCGTCGATAACATTATCCAAAAGGCCAGGAGAGCTAAAAGTTGTAGGCGGCTAGATAGGTAGATAGATAGATATGCTCAAAGTCGCCGAAGTTCGCCAAGAAATGCTTCGCATTTAAAACTCGGCTGTGTGCGAACTCCTCTTCGGCGAGAGGTACATTTCCCGGCACTTCAAGCACACTGCGAATGGCGAAACTGTCCGCATGGGAAGGGGTAGGCCCGTATGCGTGCTTGCCGTTGGGGGGGGGGGGGCGAAGGTTCATTGCTGGGCGCCTCCTTCCTATTAAATCAATGTATGAGGCAGATTTTATGCCCCGCTTTTAGAAGACTAGATGAGTGCCCCACTGCCTAGTCAATGTATAAAAAACAATTTAGCGCCCCCCTCCCAGATGGCCATCCCCCTTTGTCCCCTTCGTTCTGACGCCTACACTCTTAGAAAAAATGTAGTAGAACTTGCTAACTTTGGGGTAGTAATGGTTTGCCACATATGTTAAAACCCTGGTAGTAAGCGCAGTTAGTAACAGTGAGGGTGGTAACAGTTACTACCTGTGCTGTACCAGCATTTAGTAACTGTTACTACCCTAGCTGTTACCACCCATGGGTAGTAACCTTTAAAGGTTTCAAAAAAAGTAGCAGCCGATAGTACCCTGTTAATTTATTTCGGCATAGTTTTTATTCATTGCTAATGTTTGCCAATTAGCGTCTCATTACTACACAACTTCAGGTATTCTTGCGTGGTGTGCAATGAGTGCGATGGATACATAGACCCAAGAAGTTCGCTATCTTTTTTTTTCATTCATGAACTTCACAATCTTTTTTTTTTTCTTTATTGCCTTGCATATGAAGACGGTTCACATCTTGTATATTTACATATTGGTCAAAATGCAAGTGCGTCACAAAATACACCCACAAATTTATTGAGGTACCGTCAGCTCTTAGCTGACTATTGATCAATACTTAGGAATTCGTAACAATCGCTCAATGCTCCCAATCCAGTGTGGTACATCCTCTTGGCCCTTCAGCACTTCAAGAAAAAGGCACACAGATTCGCAAAAATATCGGCGCACAGATAGCACTTCTACATCCGTGTTTTCAAAGGCACATCGGGTTTTTCATTACCGTGCAGGCCCAGAAGGAAGCATGATTAGATCATAAGGTACACCTGCCTTGTTTTTAACCGAAAGAAAACGGATGCCGTGTGGACTTAACGGTAATTCTTTTTTCAATGCTCTTTGTAATATGTCCCAGAAAAAGACCCCACTCGAGCAATCTATAAACACGTGTTCTATTGTTTCTGGTTTATTACACAGGTGGCAATTTGTGATCCATGGCACGAATATTCCCTTATCCTGCAACCACGTTTTAACTGGTAAGGTACCAGTATGTAATTTAAAGAAAAAACGTTTACACCCCTGGCGCTACAAGCATTCTCTTAACACGTTTCAGAACATCCTGTCCTGGGCCTGCACAATATAGCTGACGGTACAATGGTAGAGGCAGTAAAACATCGACAAGGTCTTTCTACAATTTTTACGTGGTACTTCAGGCAGATATTCTAATGAATATCTCACTGACAAAAAGTGTAAAGACGAAACAACTTCCTTTAAATACTCTTGTATTGATCCTTGCATATTTGTTGACGATACGAGAAATCCCGGCTGCACTCTAGATAATCTTAGTTGTATAACAGTCCTTAAAAAGGGATCATCTACATCACACAGAAAAAGGAAACGATTGACAAGTTCTCTTATGTACAAATGAATTAATCGGAGTCCGCCATCTCTAACTTTTCTGAAGAGGTTTGTGCGGCTCGATCTTTCCCATACAGAGCTCCAAATGAAAATTGCAAATACTCTGTATATTTTCTGTACACTTATTCTACTGCAGTGCAAAACCTGCATTACGTACCACAGCTTGCTCACCAGAAACAAGTTGCACGTTGTGGCCCGTGCGAATATCAAAACACCCCAACGTTTCCATCTTTCTACTTTATTGCACAATGCCTGTGTTTCTTTTTTCCAATACGGTTCGTTGTCGTGATAGAACTCCAGCGGCACTCCTAAATACTTCACTGGTGTTTCCTGCCATTTAATGTTTAGAAATATTCTTGGTGTGACGCCCCATTCCCCATGCCAGAAGCCAAGGCACTTATCCCAGTTTACGGCACTACCACTCGCCTGGCAAAAAGTTTTCAGGGCATTTACAGCATACATTACACTCTCATAACTTGTACAGAAAATTGCAATGTCGTCTGCGTATGCAAGGAGGCTAACCTCAGCGTCATGCAAGTTAAAACCATTTATTGCAGAGTGATTAATTACACTTAAACAGAAAGGTTCGATAAAATAGTAAAAAGCAGGGGTGATAGTGGGCACCCCTGTTTCACTGACCGCCGCACAGGTATACGCTCACCCGCAGTTTTATTTATTACCAATCTCGTCGTGCATCCTGTGTAAGCCATGCGTACTTCGTCGCTAATCAAACTACCTACGTTAATGTGCTGAAGTAATGAAAGGAGTAAGTCGTGCGGCACGCGATCAAATGCCTTTTCGAGGTCAATTTGTAGCATGGCAACATTGAGATGCATAATGCCACAACTTTCTAGGATTGATCGTGCTATGTTTATGTTGGTCATTATTTTTCTTTCCTTTATGCCACAAGTTTGGTGGGACCCAACCAGTTTTCTCATAACTGTCAGGAGCCTTCTGGCCAATATTTTCATCATTATTTTATAGTCAAGATTAGTTACGCTAATTGGTCTATATGCAGTAACACTTCTTGACTTCGCGAGATCTTCTGTTCTAGGTATTAAGACCGTGTGGGCTGACAAGAACGATGGTGGAAGTTGTTTATATTTAAAAGCTTCGTTAAATACCTCGTACAAAATAGCTGAAATTACATGTTTGAATTCCTTGTATTCTGCAGCACTCAGGCCATCGGGTCCTGGAGACTTACCATTGTTTAACTTATCAATTGCTTTTTCAACTTCTCGCTCTGTTATAGGCAATTCCAAAATTTCCTTCCTTTCGTCATGAAGTCTTGGCATTAATGAAATGAAATCACTAATAAAACGATCTGCGTGTACAATGGTTGGTGTGAATTACTCTTTGTAATATTCGAAAAACGCACCAGCTATTGCTTCTTTCGTATAGTACCTTGTTCCTTTATATTCTGTTCCTCTTATTTCACTTTTACAGGCATGTCTCTTCTCCGATCCAACAGATCGTTTTGTTGGCATTTCTCCCGCTACCAAGTTTTCTGCTCGAGGTCGAATCAATGCTCCACGATAAAGTTCTTGGTCATTCAACTTTAGCTTTTGTTTAGTTCTGTTTATTTCCACTGAAAATGTTCCGGCCTGAGTACATTCTTCCGCTACTAACTGTTGGAAGTTTTCACACAAGCGCACTTCAAGTTCTTTTTCAGCATGTCTCAGGATACTGGCTCTCTCAAGTGCTTTCAGTTTAATGGTCTGTTTAAATAGTTCCCACTTATGTCCCCAGGATTCAAGTGTTTTATTTGCTAAGTCTTCTATGCCCTCTAGAAAAATACGATTAAGCTCTTCATCCTTTAATAGCTTTACATTAAATTTTAGGAGGTTCAAAGAGAAATCTTTGTTATTCCTTTTGTGTTTACCCACTGAGAATGAAACCAAACAATGATCACTAAACGTAACAGGTGTAAGTCTGTAGTCATGGCACGAAGGAACGACTTCAGAAGTCACGTATACACTGTCAAGTATAGCATGGCTTGAACGCTGAAATTGGGTAAATGTAACCCCTTTTCCACTGCAAAGACATTTACTCACGTCCTCTAGCTGAGCCTTCGCCACCATAACGATTATAACGGCAGTGCTTGAATCTCCATGGCCTGAAAATTGATTTATCTATACTCGAGCAAACACAGTTGAAATCCCCGGCCAAAATCAGTTTACATTTACATTTCAAATACACATCAAATTTTTCAAAAAACTCCTTTCGATCTTGAATCAAAGTGGGTGCGTACACACAGATCACTCTCAACTTTTCTCTTGGTAAAGATAAATCACATATAATAAAACGACCTGCTTTGCAGGCAGTTACGGACTCCACTTTCGCATTAAGGCTCTGCCGAATTAACAAAAGGCACCCTGCAGATGTACCCAACGCGTGACAAACGCACACATCAAGCAGTCTCGTGAAAGGCTGCATCATTCGCTCAGCATGCTCTTCACTCTCTACTTCAGTTTCCTGTACAGCGACGTTGTATACATCTTGTTCTATAATCAGGCGGTAAAGCTGGTTTTACCACCGTTTGGCAGAAAGCTAACGTACACTTAGCTTCGCCAATCGTTTCCATTGTGAGGAGAAAAAGCCGAGGGAACGAAGCTTACCTTACCAACACCTAACCCACTGTCCGGCCGACGCTCAAGGCGTCGTCCCATCGCCGCCGCGTGAAAGCAATGACGAACGCAGACGGTCAGCACCCAGAGACTTTTTGGAACCAGCCACTCGCCACTGCCCTTGATCTTCCTGGGTCGAACGCTGCTGAGACGCCGCGTCTCCTTCATTCAGGCGTCGCTTTACTGGCGTAGTTTCGATTGTATCCATGTCGGAAGTAGCGTCGGGGCCGATGACTGGTTCAGGCTTGTGTTGGGTTTCCGTCCGAGTTGAACGCTGTTGCGTTGGAGTGCCGATAACTGTATTTTTATCTGTCTTGCTTAGATGTCTCCATCTCTCTCACTGGTCGCCCCTGCATAAGATGCCTCCACCACTGCCTCCAACGCCGCGGCCCTCTCTGCTAAGATTCTTCATCTATCAGCAATTCAGTGTGGTCGGCATTTGTTGTTCGACTTGCTGCACTGGCGTATGAGCGAGTACAGTCCTCCTCATGCCGAAAAGTGCGACCACTAGCGCACCTGGACACCCTGCAGTCGCGACGAATGTGTCTAGTGTTCCGGCAACGCATGCACAGCGGCGCTCTTCCTGGCACGACCACCAGTGCCGTGCCACTCCCTAGACGCATCTGGTGGGGTATGCGATCAGCACTAACACCTTCGTTTAGTAATAGTCGAACGAATCATGCGGCTGACTCAACTCCTTCGAAGTCTTCGTCTCTCCACTTGTCGCTGAAGACTTATTTCACTTCATACTCCCGGAAAGCACGCCGTACAGTTTATGCGTTGACGTGAAATGCTACCCAATGCAACATAAAACACACCTCTTTCCTCTCTGGGTCGACGACGACGAAGGGCCGGTCTTTCACAGAGAGTAGGCCAGCAACCAGAAGTGTCTTCTTGGCCTTATCTGTCTTCATGTTAAGAAGCCAGACGAGCGACATCTGATACGCTCCTATGCCGCTCACCTCTTGAATGATGTCTAGTTCCTTGAGCGGCTTTCGGAAGTCACTTATCCCGTACAGACGAGCTGCGATGTCGCAGTGCAGAACTAACGTGCGTCTGAGTTCTTCTAAGGGCAGTGGTGGCAGAATTCAACGGTGGTCCTTGGGAAGTGATGTGCACGAGAAACCACGGCCAGCATCGGCTGCTGTCACAGCTCTTGACGAGCCTGCCATCCTGCGTCCGCACGCGTCGGTGACCAGAAGCAGAATGAAGTTCGCTGTCTTTTTACGCTACAATATGAAGTACACGTGGGGTATATAAAGCCCCTACTTTGCCTTCGTCATCTATTAGCGTCACGTAATACCAATTTTGGCATATGTAAAGCTAGTGAAACAACCACGAGTGTATCATCAGTGTGGCATGTAGTCATGTTGTTACATGACACGCATGTCGTGATTATCATGTTTGGATGTGTCATTTCCTTTTTCGTGCGTTCGCGTCACGTAATACCGTGTTTGGTACATGTGAAGCTAGCGAAACGCCCGCGAGTGCACCATGAGCGTAGCATGTAGTCATGTTGTTACATGACACGTATCTCATGTTTATCATGTTTGAGCCAGTATCATACCTTCGTCATCCATTCACGTCCTGTAATATCATATTTCATATAAGTAAAGCTAGCAAAACGGCCGCAAGCGCATCATGAGCGTGGCATGTAGTCATGTTGGTACATGACACACATCTCACGATTATCATGTTTGCATCATACCTTCGTCATCCATTCACGTACTGTTATACCAAATTCGGTATATGTGACGCTAGCGAAACGGCCTCGAGCGCACCATGAGCGTGGAATGTAGCGATGTTGTTACATGACACGCATGTCATGATTTTCATGTTAGGGTCTGTAGCTTGTGTTCGCCATCCAATTATGCCATACCATACCAGTTTTTCAACATGTCATGTGAACGAAACCACCGCAAGAGCTGCATGACCGTGAAATGTAAAACATGACACTCATGACATACATGTAATGATTTTTATGTTATGACTAATCAAGTGTGTTCCTAATAGAGTCATGTTATGTCATACCAAGTTTGGTATTGATACCATTATACAAACGGCCAGGAGAGCTAAATGTTGTAGGCGGCTAGATAGATAGATAGATAGATAGATAGATAGATAGGTAGATAGATAGGTAGATAGATAGATAGATGGATAAATAGATAGATAGATACGCTAAATGTCACCGAAGTTCGCTAATAAATGCTTCGCATTAAAAAAAGTCCCAATGAGATGAGCACATGTTCTGAGCCTGACCAATCAAGTAACCAAGTTTTTTCTTCTCAGCCATTTGCCTTTTTACACAAAGGTACTCCACAAGGAGCGAGCATCTTCCCGTGAAAAGAGGAAGTATCAGAAGTTCAGGTGCATCACCTAGACTTGTAGCCCAATGTTCTGTGGGGCGCTTGTGAACAATAAAACTTTTTTTCTTGGAAATAAAAAAGGACGCGCGACCAATTATTAAGAATGCATTGTTGTAAGCAGATAGTGAGTCCCTACTCGGAAATGCGTTGTATGACCTGTGTGCAAAAAATAAAAGGCTTTCATACAGATACCGCTCGTGATTCTCGTCTCTGAGTATGACGTTATGAATGATGGCGCTTTATTTACAGATTAGTGCTTGAGGAAATGATGGTTCGCCGTGGAAGGTGTTTCAAGCAATGGCTCACAACTGAGTTCATCGTTCCACTCTTCTACCACTTCTGATCAATAAAATGTTTCAGTGCCGTTCCGCGCTCACTTTCGGCATCCGGTTAACCTGACGATATTTCAGTCCAGTCGCGCACCCGCGTAGGCGTCCTGTTTTCAAGTAGATAATTAACATATTTTCTCGGTTGCCATTTCAGGCCATGCACGAGCAAAAAAATATTTTAAATGTTTTACATAACCCGCGTGCGTGGTTGATTCCCGTCTCGGCGCCGTGCATCGCTGCCTTGGGTGACGTGGATCGATGGATGAATGGATGTGGCTCTACCCTTTAGATCGGGCGGCGGCTAACACCACCTAGCCGTAATACTTAGTTAACTAACTACTAGATTTATTTTTTTCTTTAAATAGTGAAATTGAGGACTGGTACTTTCAGGTGAAGGATTTTATTTTCACTCATGCATTGACTTTAGCCATCAATCGAATAACCTCCTTCTAGTAAATTCTACTCACTTAAGGTCTATCTTGCCCTCCATGTCCCTAAACCCCAGTGCTTCAAAAAACTCTCGCCATCATCTTGAACTATAGGGTGATGCCCTTTACAGAAGATTATCAAGTGTTCGGCACTTTCTTCTTCCTCTCCACACACACTGCATACCGTGTCTACCCCTTCGTATTTGGCCCGATATGTCTTGGTTCGCAATACTCCCGTCCTGGCCTCAAACAATAGAGAACTGCCCCGAGTATTACTATAGATCCTTTGCTTGGCAATTTCCTGCTTAAAAGTTTGATAGATCTCTAGTGCGGACTTCTTAATCATGCCAATTCTCCACATGTTAGTCTCTGTTTCCTTCACTTTCTTCTTAAAACCGATAACTCTTTTTGGTTTGGCCCCCTGCTGTTTTCCTAGTATTGACCAGTCAATTTCTTTGTTCGTTTCCTCCGTTTTGTGTCGACATTTATGTACAAGTAGCTGAAAACCTCCCTAGCCCAACGCTCCTCCCCCATTTCTCTCAATCGCTTCTCAAATTTTATCTTGCTGCTAGTTTCATTGCCCTCAAATGACGTCCATCCCATATCACCTTGTACTCCCGGATTTTGTGTATTCACGTGAGCTCCTACGGCAAGCCTACCTATTCCACGTTGCTTAATTTCTAATCTTGTTTGAACTTCTGATCTCATGCACAAGACCGCATTGCCGAACGTCAGTTATGGGAGCACGACCCCTTTCCATATTTCTTTCACAACCTCATACCTGCTGTAATTCCACAGTGCCCTGTTTATCATCACCGCTGCATTCCTGTTACCTTTAGTCTTCACGTATACTTCGTGTTCCCTTAGGTACTCGGCCCCATTGCTTATCCATACGCCCAGATATTTGTATTTGTCTGTTATCTCTAGCGTGATCTCCCGTATTCTAAGCTCACTACCTTTATTATCATTAAAAATCTTTACTGCTGATTTTTAGTTACTGAATCTGAAATCTAACCTATCTCCCTCATTACCACAGATGTCCATCAATCTCTGCAAATCTTCCTTGTTGCCGGCCATTAGCATTATATCATCTGCGTGCATCAATGCTGGTAGCGCCTGTTCAATGAGTTTTCCTTGTTTGGCAAAAGAGAGGTTGAAGCCCAGTCCACTTTCCTCTATTTTGGCCTTTAATACTTGTAAGTACATCATGAATAAGAAGGGTGACAGAGGACACCCCTGCCTAAGCCCCCGTTTTACCTCTGCAGGCTTGGATATCTGTTTTTCCCACTTTATAACTATCTTGTTGCCTTTAGAGATATCCTTTAAAGTATTAGTTACACCATCTTCCACGCCTAATGTGTCCAGTATTCCCGACAATTCCTCTTGAACCACGCTATCGCACGCTCCCTTGATATCCGAAAATGCTAGCCACAGGGGCCTGTGTTCCTTTTCAGCTATTTCGATGCACTGCGTCAGTGAGAAGAGATTGTCTTCTAACCTCCTGTGTTTCCGAAACCCATTCTGCAGTTCCCCCAACACCCTCTCATCCTCTATCCATGCCTGCGGTCTTTCCTTTATAATCTGCATCGCCAGCCTGTAGACCACTGATGTCACTGTTATAGGATGGTAGTTGTTTGTCAGCTTTGTCCCCGTTTCCTTTATAGCTCATGTTCATCCTGCTAAGTTTCCATCCAGCGGGGACTTCACCATCGATTATTATTTTTCTCACTGCCTCTTTCAAATCCTGCTTAGACTTCGGACCTAATGTCTTTATCAGCATAATAGGAACGCCATCTGGGCCTGTTGATGTACAACTAGGAACCCTCTTTTCAGCCTTTTCCCACTCTGGTTGTGAAAATGGAGCCATTGCACCACTTGATTCATCCTTATCTATTGTGGTGCATAAAACACTTTTTTGTAAAAATTTTTTCTGTGACCCTTGTTCTTATATATTCAATAGCTTCGTCCCCTTCTAGCCTACCAGCTTGAGCTGTAGTTATAAACCTCTTTTCTAGGCTCGTCTCTATTCTTAGGGAGTTTAGATGGTTCCAAAATTTCGCAGTTGCCTTTCTATCTCTTTTATGTACTTCTGCTAGCCATTGCGCTCCCTTTCTTCTCATCTTTTCATTGATCAAAAGGATTACATCCCTTCTACAGCTTAGAAAAATTTCGCATTTTCTTTCAACATCATCCGTCGGTTCACCCCGCTGCTTAGTATGTCTGTGTTCCCTAAAGGCTTCCTGACGTTTTACTATGGCTCTCTTAACTTCCTCATCCCATCAACTTTTGGGTTTGTGTCTTCTTTTCCGTGGTGTCTTGTCACGTGCCTTTGCAAGCTCTCGGTCAAACAGTATAATTTGATTCGTGTATGTCCACACTGTTTTATTATCCTCAGTGATTACTTTCTCAGTTTGTTTAGTGGCTATTTCAATTTGCCTTTCTGAATAAAAATTTTCCCGTAGTCGCTGATCTTGTCTTCTTCCTACTTTCACTGCTCTTCCAAAGCTTAGCTTGATACGTTTGTGGTCACTACCCAGACTTCTGGAGTTCCCTTCATCTATGTGTATTTCCCTGAGCTTATCATACATCCTATGTGACATCCGTGCGTAATCTATCGTTGACTGCAGCCTTCCTACCTCCCATCTTATTTGCCCATCACACTTCTCGGTACTGTTGCAAATGATTAAAACATGCCTTTCACACATATCCATGATCATTTTGCCTGTCGGGTTGGTATACCCATCTGTATCTTCTATGTGCGCATTCATATCTCCTAGTATAGGTATCTCGCACTCTCCTCCTAACTCCTGAATGTTATTTGATATACACTCTACCACTGCTTGGTTTTCCTCGTTGGCCTTTGCTCCCGTCCACAAGTACACGAAACCAAGGAGTGTCATTTCCCCTGCCACTTCCCCTTTTAGCAATAAATGTTTCTTGCACTCCTGCTTGACTCTTTGCCAGTCTGTACTTTTAAGAATGAATGCCCCAATACCACCCCCCTTCTACTGCCTTCTGTGCTACTACAATATGCCCACGCGTAGCTTGGATTGTTAGGAGGTTGTTCCATGTCCCTAGGTCGTGTTTCTAAAAAACCGTATACCATCAGCCTCTCCTCCCTTAGCTGTTCTTCTATTACTTCCCACTTAAACCTGTTCCTGCTACCCTGCATGTCAATATACCTTTTGTCTGAATTGGCTGGGCGCTCGTGGCTACGTCTATTTGTGCCCCGGACTCAGCTATCTTAGATACTGGTGCCACTTTGGAATCATATCTGTCCATACCACCTGTCAAAGAGTCTCCCTGGTTGTTTTCCTTGTTACTATCCCGCACCCCGAAGGGCTCGCGTGCCCCCTCAAAAAAAAAAAAAAACTACGGCGCGTCCTGCAAGTCGCCAAACCACCTCATGACCTAGCTGCCCATCGAAATGAATTTTGTCTCGTTGAAAACCACCCCACCTATGCACCTCTCTGTGTATTTCCACCACCTCAAAGCATTTCTCTCGACACATCCGCCATATCTCTTGGTTCGCGTTGACAACCACTCTTTGCAGGTTGCTGTCACGCACCGGTACTTCCGGCATCGTGCATATCACTACCTGTACCTGAAAAGAAGAGGCGCGCATGTCATCGACCCCTTTCGCCAGTGTGGTTGCTGGTCCTGCTGTATCTTTATTTAAACATCGTTTAAACCACCTAAAATTATCACGAGGTTTCGTCTATCAGCTGTAGTTTTGAATTTTGCGCTCGCTTGCCTCATGACTGCTTCCAGCTTGCCTCCTTGGAACGCACTTACTACAACCCTCTTGTCACCTCCTACCCTTTCTTTGATTATATCTGTGTATCGATTTAACTTCGAGTCCCCGGCGATTATCACATGTTGTGACTTTTCTGCTGGAGCGTCCTGCACCTGGGGGTTGCTTGCACTTGTTACGCCAGCTGCTTTGTCCCCTCCCAGCCCCACCTCTACTTCGCTGAAGCTGGGCCTTGTGACAATTGAACCAGCTGAACCTGTTTTTTCCAAACTTGCTTGCTCTTTCTTCTCTGCCGTTCTGGGTGCTGTTACGACCGGACCTAGGGAACCAAGCAAGAGGAGTTGCGGGAAGAACTGGTTCTCGACCGACTGTGTCGTCGACCCCCACCTCCCCATTCAGGCTCCTTCCTCTCGCCGGAAGAATTCCGGAATCTGCTGTGCGTTTGTGACCATGTTTCGGCATTTTTTAGGGCGCTGTGACCATTTCTGGGCATCGTGTTAGGTTGTGCCACTCCATGTGTTGTGATGTGTGTTTCCCCCTCCCTCGTGGCCGAGGTGCCGGGGCCACCGTATTGGCTGACGATGCGGACAATGCGCCCAGTGTTGGCAACGTGGCGCTATAAAATGCCGAAGACGTTTTGTATCTCTCTTCTCTCTTTGGATCAGTTGATCACTCTTCAGCATGTAAATAAATCTCTGTCGTTCGTTCGGGCGCTTCTTCTCACTGAATTGTTGGACGATGGATCCTGCTACGGGGCCAGCTACCGAAAACGAGACCGGCAGGACCCGGAGTCCTAACAACTGGTGGCAGCGGTGGGATGCCGATAACCCCGAAAGCGACCACTGGATGGAGTGAGCCCGAAGTCCAACAACGGGACGACAGGAGAAGGATGACACGAGCTCATCGACTTCCAGAGGGAATCGAATGGCACTTCTGTGAGGCACGACGCCGGAGACATGACTGCGAACTGGGTGAGTGCCGGCTTTCTCTGTTAAATTTTACCAGGCATTTACTCTATGTGTTAAGTAAAAGCTGGTAGAGAGGGGCTGTCTTGGTCATTGGGTTAACAGGTAACTTGCGTCAGGCAGAAATTGTGTGATAGCTTGGTTAAGCTCTTTCTGTCAGTGGCGTCAAGGTTAACAGTGGCAGGGCAGGATTCCGTATAAGAGCTTTTTTAAGCTTTATTTGTAGACTAAGTTAACGGGAAACTTGAGGCAAGGCAGGAACCTAGAGCTGTCGTTGCCGTCAAGGTTAATTAGTTGCAGGATAGGAATCTTTGTGGAACAGAGACAGCGGTACTGGAGGCAGCCATGAATCTGAAATCCCTGCGAAAGTCCATGTTGTTGCTACTTGCAAGGGAGTTGAATCTGGAGGTGTTGGACTCCCAAAGAAAGCCAGAGCTGATAGAGGCGATTCTCGCATTGGGGGTGGAGGATGACGAGCTGTCAGAATGTGTCGAGGAGATTCAGGAGAGGCAAGCGGCAGAGGGCGAAAGAAAAGCGGCGGATGCCGAAAGAAAAGCGGCAGAAGCCGAGGCAGATAAGATGCGAAAGCACGAGCTTGAAATGAAGCGCCTCGAGCTAGAGATTAGCCATAATAGTAGAGCAGGAGGCAGCGAGACATCCGGTACCGCAGAGCGGGTCAGGTTCAAAATGACGGACCTAATGAGATCGTACAAGCTAGGGGAGGACATTGGGCTGTTCCTCGTCAACTTTGAGAGAACTTGTGAAATGCAAGGTTTCAGCCAGGATACATGGCCTCAACGCTTGTTGTCCCTACTTCCGGGGGAGGCCTCAGAAGTAATCGCGCGCCTCATGAAAGAGGAGGCTGACGAGTACAGTGAGGTAAAGTCGAGCCTTCTCAAGAAATACAGGTTGTCAGCGGAAGGTTTCAGGCAAAAATTTCGCAACGCCGTAAAAGAGAACAATGATTCATACCCGGAGTTTGCTTATAAGTTAATGGCCAACATGGGGGAGTGGCTCAAAGGGGCAAAGGCGTATGGGAATCATGACAAGGTGCTCAAGTGTATCGGTCTCGAACAATTCTATCAAAGGTTACCAGAAAAGGTGAGGTTCTGGGTGCAGGATAGACCAGACGTGAACACCGTAACAAAAGCCGCAGAGCTCGCTGAAGAATTCGTTACGCGCCGCGCCCTCGGGACAAGCAGCGATCCAAAAAGGGAAAAATTCCTACGACCGAATAAGGCGCCGTTTAGAAAACAACCGACAAGTCTCGCACAAAAGGGTGAAGAAAACAAGGCATCTAACCATGAGGCGTCGGCAGAGGCAAGCAAAAGGAAATTTGAGGCGAAAAAAACCGGCGGCTTGTTTCAATTGCCACGAAACAGGGCACTTCGCGAAACATTGCCAGGAAGAAAAGGTGGCCTTTTTATCTATAAATGAAGCCGACGAGAACATGAAGTTGTTAGAGCCCTATATGTACGACCTTACCGTGAACGGCAAGCAGTGTCGGGTTCTTAGAGACTCCGCAGCCACTATGGATGTAGTTCATCCGTCCTTTGTTCAGTCCGGACAGTATTCAGGAGACTGTGCCTGGATTAGACAAGCCGTAGAAGCAAACAGTCAGTGCCTTCCCATGGCTAAAGTTGTCCTTAAAGGCGAATTTGGTACGTTGAAACGGAAGCCGCGGTATCGCCATATCTACCCCCTCAGTATCCTTACTTATTTTCAAATAAGTCAGACCAAATGCTGAAGGAGAAATGTCTAACCTTGGGAGAAGGCATAGTGCAGGCACTGACTAGATCGAAGGCACGTGCGCTGGCTGCGAGAGCAACGTTCACTGAGGCAAACAAGCCGCAAATCGACAACGGGCCTGGTTGCGAGTTGGACACCACGGTAACAAATCGACTTGTGCGAGAACAGGCTGCAGAAGCCGTAGTCGCGGAGGCAACCATTCCTAAAGGCGACGATGAACCTCCTCCCGAATTGGAAGGGGTCAATTACGCCTCGTTGACTGAGCAAATAGAAAATTCCGTTGCTCCCAAGCCAATTCCTGGTAGTACAGACGATAGCACAGAGGGTGACACATTCCAGGTACTAGGAACTACAAAAGAGTTGTGTGTCATGCCAACTTCGGATAATTTCAGTCGGCTGCTGCAGGTGAGCCCCGCTTCATTAATAACCGAACAAAAGGGTGACCGGACGCTTAAGCAATTCCAGGACAGTTCGAAGGAGGGAATCGCCAAACGAAATGTGAAATTCCAGGAGAGGAGCGGCATACTCTATCGGAAATATCTAGATAGGCGAGGAGTAGAGTTTGACCAGGTAGTCGTACCTCAGGCGTATCGTCAGAATATGCTTAGTTTGGTGCATGGAGGATCATAGTGAGGTCAGTTAGGCGTAAAGAAGACGAAAAATTGTCTTTTACAGGAATACTACTGGCCTGGATGCTTTAAAGATGTAGAGAGGTTTGTAAAATCTCTCGATGTGTGTCAGCGAGTGGGTAAGCCGGGAGATAAGGCGAAATTTCGAATGAAGCTGGTACCCGTAATCACGGCGCCCTTTCGTCGGTTGGTAATTGACACAGTAGGTCCTTTGCCCAAGACAACTTCAGGCTACCGTCACATCCTGACATTAATCTGCCCAGCTACTAAATTTCCTGAGGCGGTCCCGCTAAAAGAGCTAAGTTCCGTGGAAGTAGTGAACGCACTTCTGTCCGTGTTTGCCCGGGTAGGCTTTCCTGCCGAGATACAATCAGACCAGGGCACCATTTTCACGAGTGCCTTAACGACAACCTTTCTAGAGCGGTGTGGCGTGAAATTATTGCATAGTTCAGTCTACCATCCGCAGTCGAACTCGATAGAGAAGCTTCACTCCGTGATGAAGCGAGTGTTAAGAGCCTTATGTTTTGAACGAAAAACTGACTGGGAAATGTGCTTACCTGCAACGATGTTTGCACTAAGAACTGCACCACATGAGACAAGAGGGTTTACGCCAGCGGAACTTGTTTACGGCCGCAGACTGCGGTCTCCTCTTCGTATGCTGAGAGAGTCGTGGGAAGGTCAGGGTGATGATCCTGTAGTAGTGGAATATGTCCTCACCTTGTTGGATCGTCTAACAAAAGCCCAAGAACTGACCGAGAGTACGATGACCAAAGCACAGCAGAAAGCTAAGCTTTACTACGATCGAACAGCTAAAGCGCGACACTTTGCTGTAGGAGACAGGGTCATGTTGTTTTGTCACTCCCAAAAAAATAAGCTTGAAGTGCAATCGGTCGGCCCGGCCGAGATTACTCGAAAAGTGTCTGACACCAACTATGTGGTAAAATTACCAGGAAGTCGTAAGGTACACCAGGATTATCATAGCAACTTACTCAAGCCCTATAAAGAGAGGGAAGCCATCGTGAACATGACTTTAAATGTTCCGGAAGAGGTTCCGGCCGAAATTCCTGAATTAGCTCCCGAATCGGACGAAGTCCCGATCGAGAAAAGAGTTGAGGATTTAGTATCAAAGTCACAGCTGACAATGAAGCAGAAACAGGAATTGCGTGGTCTTTTGACCGAGTTTCAGGACAGATTTGTAAGCGAGCCAGGCTGGACATCCGTCCTCACTCATGACATAGAGCTTACCTCATCGGAACCAGTAAGATCTAAGACGTATCGGGTGTCACCTCGCCGGCTTGAGCTAATAAAAGCAGAGGTTAACAGAATGCTGGAATCGGGCGTGATTGAGCCGTGTGAAAGTGATTACACTTCCCCGTTAATTCTTGTGGAGGTACCCGGCAAAGATCCGCGTCCTTGCGTAGACTATTGTAAGTTAAACCTCATCACCAAGGATCAGACATACCCCATTCTCCACATTGAGGAACGCGTCGAGAGGGTAAGCAGCGCGGAATTTATCTCAACGCTAGACCTAGTGAGAGGTTACTGGCAGGTGCCACTCACCGAGAGGGCGAGCTGGTATGCTGCATTTATTTCACCATTGGGGACATTCCGCCCTAAAGTGTTGAGTTTCGGCCTAAAGAACGCGCACTGCTGTTTTTCAAACTTAATGGATAAGGTTTTTCGGGGTCGAGAGGACTTCGAATTGCCTTACTTGGACGACGTCGCTGTGTTTTCCTCGTCCTGGCCAGAACACTTGGCGCATTTGAGAGCAGTACTGACACGCCTACGCGAAGCAGGTTTAACGGTAAAGGCGCCCAAGTGTCAGCTAGCACAAGCAGAGGTACTCTATCTCGGGCATGTTATCGGTCGAGGGCATCGCCGTCCCTCTGAAATGAAAGTGGCAGCTATTCGAGACTTTCCCCAGCCCCGAACGAAAACCGATATTCGGACTTTTCTTGGAATAGCTGGTTACTATCGTGAGTACATCCCTAGATATTCCGACATTGCCAGCACTCTTACTGACGCGTTGCGCAAGACCGAGCCCCAAATGGTCGACTGGGATGAGGAGAAAGAAAAGGCTTTCCGCGTTTTGAAAGCGGCCTTGTCGAGCCAACCTTTGCTTAGTTCACCGGGCTACTCGAGGCCTTTCATAGTCCAATGCGACGCTAGTGATAGAGGCATGGGGGCAGTTCTTAGTCAAAGGGATGAGGGGGATGAAGAGCATCCCCTCCTATATGTTAGCCGGAAACTCACCCTTCGAGAGCAGGTTTACAGCGCTAGCGAAAAGGAATGTGCGTGCTTGGGTTGGGCAGTCCAGAAACTGGCTCGTTATATTGCCGGAAGCAAGTTCATTGTGGAAGTGGATCATTGTCCTCTCACCTGGCTACAGACCATGTCCTCTAAGAACGGCCGCCTGCTGCGTTGGAGCCTCGTTTTGCAACAATATACGTTTGAAATACGCTACAAAAAGGGTGTACTCCATGGCAAAGCTGATGGCTTAAGTCGATGCCTCTGACGCGAGAGGATGTCTCGAGAACTCTGGCATTTTTTTTCCTGACCTAGACAAGGGCTAGTGTTTGTTTTTTCTTACTCTTTTAGGTGTACTTGTTTGAAAACGTTGAAGACACGGCTATCCAGGGTTTCGGGTTCGATGTGCTTCCAGTGTTGTTGTTTTGTGTCACCTTAACGTATGAGTAACATTTTGAATAAATTGTGTATTTCCTTTAATATCAGTTAAAGGGGAAAATTGCCTGGTGGAGTTTGGCGGAATTGTCCGGCGCTCACCGGCTGAGTAGTTGTGTTTTCATGTGCGTATGTGATGTCTGTTGAGAACACAATGAAGCAGGTGAGGCCCTCTACTTCATCAAAGACGGTCGTCACCAAACCGACTGCCGGCGCTGATCTCTCCGGACAGTGGCTGCAAACCTCAGCCCATCAAGATCTTTACCCCCCCCCCCCCCGCGCGAGAGACTGTTACGACCGGACCTAAGGAACCAAGCAAGAGGAGTTGCGGGGAGAACCGGTTCTCGACCGACTGTGTCGTCGACCCCCACCTCCCCATTCAGGCTCCTCCCTCTCGCCGGGAGAATTCCGGAATCTGCTGTGCGTTCGTGACCATGTTTGGGCATTTTTTAGGGCGCCGTGACCATTTTTGGGCATCGTGTTAGGTTGTGCCACTGCATGTGTTGTGAGGTGTGTTTCCCCCTCCCTCGTGGCCGAGGTGCCGGGGCCACCGTATTGCTGACGATGCGGACAATGCGCCCAGTGTTGGCAACGCGGCGCTATAAAATGCCGAAGACGTTTTGTATCTCTCTTCTCTTATCTCTTTGGATCAGTTGATCACTTCTCAGCATGTAAATAAATCTCTATCGTTCGTTCGGGCGCTTCTTCTCACTGAATTGTTGGACGATGGATCCTGCTACGGGGCCAGCTACCGAAAACGAGACCGGCAGGACCCGGAGTCCCAACAGTGCCGATTCTCTACTGTTCTCTTTGTTGGCCGCTCCTTTGTTTACCTTGGCTAGTACGTCCTCAGCGGACGTCAGCCTTTCTCGCATTGCCCTTGTTTTCTCTAGCTCTGTCGCCAACGCAGTCTCCAGCTCGGTGCTTCTCATCTGCAGTTCCCACTGGGCAACCATTGTTTTCTCCATTCTTCCTCGACCTCACATTGCCTGCACTTTGCGTCAGCCTTTTCTCCACCAGCTTCTACACTTGGGTTCATTTTGAAACCCACCTCGCATTCTAAGCACTTTACAGTCTTTTTAACCATGTCTTTCTGACACCAATTGTCCCTATGACTTGTCTCACTCGATAATTACAAAACTTGAGGCCTGCCCTACGAAAAAAAGAAAGTCTAAGCTCTACTACAAAAATTTGCGTGTTCAATGTAAGTGCACTTCCCCTGAGGGGGTGACAAAAAAAACAAAAAAAAAAACAAAAATCAAACACACACGCACAAACTAATAAATACTCGGTGACTGACCCCCGAAAAAGCCGTACAATAAAATAAGTGCTACAGGGATTTTAAATGCTGCCTTAAAATCTAAAGACAAGCTCAAAACATGCAAGACCACTTATCTGCGCAGTCGATTGGGAGCGCTTCAAAAACACGTTGGATGGATGGATGGATATGACTGTACCTTTTAGATCGGGTGGTGGCTAGCGCCACCAAGCCGTAATACTTAATGAACCAAAACTCGATCTATTTTTTTTAAAGAGGGAGGTTGAGGATTCGTACTTTGCAGTGAATGGTTTAATTTTCACTCGTGCCTTGACTTTAGCCACCAATCAGATAACCTCCTTATAGTTAATTCTACCCGCTTAATGTCTATTTTGCCCCCCCTGTCTCTAAACCCCAGTTCTTTGAAAAACTCTGGGCCATTATCCTGAAGTATAGGGTAAAGCCCTTTACAGAGCATTATCGAGTGTTCGGCAGTTTCTTCCTCTCCACACGCACTGCATACCATGTCTACCCCTTCGTATTTGGCCGGATGTGTCTTGGTTCGCAATACTCCCGTCCTGGCCTCAAACAGTAGAGAACTACGCCGAGTATTATCATAGATCCTTTCCTTGGCAATTTCCTGCTTAAAAGTTCGATAGATCTCTAGTGCGGACTTCCTAATCATGCCAATACTCCACATATTGGTCTCAGCTTCCTTCACATTCTTCTTAACCGATAATTCTTCTTGGTTTGGCCACTTTCTGTTTTCTAAGTATTTACCAGTCAATTTCCTGGTTCGCTTCCTCCATTTCGTATTGACATTCTTCATGCACAATTAGCTGAATACCTTCCTAGCCCAACGCTCCTGCCCCATTTCTCTCAATCGCTTCTCAAATTTTATCTTGCTGCTAGCTTCCTTGCCCTCAAATGATGTCCATCCCATATCACCTTGTACTTCCTGATTTGCTGTATTCCCGTGATCTCCTAAGGCAAGCCTACCTGTTCCACGTTGCTTAATTTCTAATCTTGCTTGAACTTCTGATCTCATGCACAAGACCGCATTGCCGAATGTCAGACCAGGAACCATGACCCCTTTCCATAATCCTCTCACAGCATCATGCCTATTGTAATTCCACAGTGCCCTGTTTTTCATAACCACTGCATTCCTGTTGCCTTTAGTCGACACGCATATTTTGTGTTTCTCTTAGGTACTCGGCGTCATTGCTTATCCATACGCCCAGATATTTGTATTTATCTGTTATCTCTAGCATGACCTCCTGTATTTTAAGCCTACTACCTTCATTGTCATTAAAACTCATGACTGCAGATTTTTTCTTACTGAATCTTAATTCTAACCTATTTCCCTCATTACCGCAGATGTCCAGCGATCTCTGCAAATATCCCTTGTTGTGGGTCATTAGCACTATATCATCTGCGTACATCAATGCTGGTTGTGCTTGTTCATTGAGTTTTCCTTGTTTAACGAAATAGAGGTTGAAGCCCAGTCCATTTCCCTCTTATTTGGCCTCTAATCCTTGTAGGTACATCATGAATAATAAGGGTGACAGGGGACACCCCTGCCTAAGCCCCTGTTTTACCTCTGCAGGCTAGTGCTTCGTTTGTCAGCGCTTTCTGGCGGTTTTCTCCTAAGGCGTTACGCGCTAGCCGGCGTGTTCATCACACTTTTTTATTCTAGCCACTGTACTCAAGGTAGGGTGTCTAGAATGGGGAGGTGTGAAAGATGCCCGTGGAAACGGGTCTCCGAAGTGCATCGATGCCGCAAGGGGTGCTGTACGCAGGGGCGCGTTAAGGTCCCTAGATGAAACAAGGTTCATCTAGGGACTTTAGGGCGCGTGGCGTTGAGCAGACGACGTACAGCGCATGCAGCGTTGATGTGCTCGAGGAACATGGCTCACACTGTTTTTCGTGGGTCGCACTTTCGAACGCTAATCGCTTTTCCTCAGTGTGTGCAATATGAAAGAATTCACTTCATGTCCATCTTTGAAAAATAGCGTTCACATGCATTATCATGCAGCAGGCTGCATACGGAATAGCACTGCGTGCTAGTAATATTGTTCAAGGCGTGT
This sequence comes from Rhipicephalus annulatus, assembly GCA_013436015.1. NCBI lineage: Eukaryota > Metazoa > Arthropoda > Arachnida > Ixodida > Ixodidae > Rhipicephalus > Rhipicephalus annulatus. The sequence goes on from WOVY01001500.1 coordinate 313,279, forward strand.
CAGGCATGTTACCTAAATTAAGCACCATGTTTATAATTTTTTTGCTTCTGTCCTGCCATTTTGCTTGATATGCGTCAGTAAAATATGCATCACTAAAAACTATTAAAGTTATATTCAATGCCCATTCATATTGTTAGCAACATATCTGCTCTTTTCGACCTGTTTGTATCCCGTGGTTGCTGGTGAAATCATCGTGTGCACGTTTTGTTAGCAGAAAAAAAACAAGACATTAGTTGAAAAGAAAACACATTTGTTTGCGAAACAAGTTACTTTGATCTGCGCAATAAAAAGTAGTCCACAGAACACAGGCCTTACTTAGCCCACGTGGCTTTCTTGCTCCTTTAGGTTGGCCTCGTTTATAAATGAATCCAGCGGGTTAACCAATACAAGCGTTTAAGTGGTCACGTTCACATAATGACATGCTCAAAGAAATCGGCCTGTAACGATTTCCAAATATTTATACATGTGTGCGACAGGCCGTGAGTACGCAAGCCATTTAAAAGAAAGAACCACGTGCATCTTCCCAATGGGTGGGGCGGGACTGAAGTAAATGCTTTACAGAGTTGTGGGGGTATCGCGTGAATGTTGCGTAATTGTAGGGAATGGCTAATTTTTATTTCTTCTATATTATTCTTATTACTTGAATGAAGGAGAAGCGTTGCCTTCAACGAATAATGGGACGCTGATTTTGGGTTGTGCCCCACTACTGCTTGAAGGTACTTTTTTTGCCATCGCACCTTCTCGAGTCAAGCAAAGTGTCAACTCAAGCGAAAGGCAAGTAACGACGCCCTTGATTGAATTCCGTATGCGCAATCGAGTGCCTGCATTTACGGGGTGGCCAGTGAACGGTTGTGGGGGAGGGGCGCGAGAATTTCGCGGGTGTCTTCCAGAGTTGGCACGATACACGAGCATAGACAGCGGGGTTATCGACGGCGCAGCCGACGCCGGATGCACGACATCGTGCGAATAAGAAATGTTTGCATTTCAAAAAGGTCAGCTTGCTCTCAAACGACTGAATTAAATGGCAAGCACATCCCACCTGACAGGTAGAGGAGATCACCCACTATGCCCCTGCCGGCAGAATGGGGGTGTCCTTTTCTTTCATGCTGAAGCAAACTGCTTTGAAGAGTTCCCAGTTGATGCAAAGGAAATGCACTGCTGTCTCATATAGCGCGCAACGTAACAAAATGGGCACCACTTATTTAGTGTCAACTCTCGGTATTATAAGAGCTCACATCTCAAACAGCTCAGATGTTTTTTCTGTCGAGAACCTGTACCTGTAGAACTATGTGAATAGAAAATTAGGACGCAGATAATTTACAATTGAAGTAGCATAATTACAACGAATCGACTATGAATCACGTATGATTCAAAATAGTGAGGGATAGATTTTCAGAACAGTTGCTTCAACAATATTTATTGTGGAACAAGTAGTCAGAAACATAAAAAAAGGTTCGTTACGACTAATTTTAACATACGAAATGTCATTATTAGCATAAATGGGGTAAACTTGTTTAGGCAGTGACAGCTAATGTAAAATATTTAAGTGTGCACTGAAATGCAGCTGTTAATTTAGAACTCATATGGGTATTTTGTCACAACCTTTTTGTTACGGGGGTTTATTAAGGTACACAGCGACCGGGAAGATAGCGGCAATAGCAGGCAAAGTGTAGCCAGGGAGCGAACAGCTTAGCGAGCCAGGTGATGATGACGATGATGATGATGATGGTCCTTGTTGCTCTGACGCACACCCAAAAAGGGGGATAGGCCACGAACCGGGCGGCATGATCTTAAGTAAAAGGATTCTGGTTTTTCAAACACAAAGTAATTTTGGACTGAAAAAAATTATATAGAAAGAAAAGCCAAAAATCGAAAAAGTAGTAGAAAAAGTAGACAGAGGTAATGGTGGGTCTAAAAAGAATAATATATATATATATATATATATATATATATATATATATATATATATATATATATATATATATATATATATTATAGGCAGTTTAACATGGCAATTGCTTTCTTTCAATTAGGTAGTCAAATACCGTAGAGCAGACGTTCCAGTGGCTATAACCAAATTTAATGCTGCCAAACGATAGAATCACTGCCACATTTATTTCTAATCCTAATTTTTCAAGTGGAGCTACCAGGTATCTTTTCCGCTGATAAGAATATCGTCGACAGAACAAAAAGAAATGATCTATCATTCCCATTTCCTCGCAAATCTGACATAAAGGTGACGCCTTTAGACCAACTTTATGCAAATAATAATTTAGTTGCGGAATCCCGCAACGTAATCTTGTATAAGTAACTTCCAATTGCCGTGTTGCGCACCACTGTCTATTCCAGCAGCATTTTAGATGTGCGAAACCTTGAAATTTATCCAATGAGTAGCAGTTGGATTCATGAAAACAGAGGTTTCTGACCCTATTGCTTTCGCGTAAGCCGTACCAGGCAAAATCGGGATAAGGGGACCGCTAAGAGACACTGTGGGTAGTGCATCCGCCATCTCACTGACAGTATGCCACGATAGCCTGGTACCCATAAGAGCTGCAGTTTTTGCAAATTTGTCGGTATGAGTTGTCGAAACACGTTTATAAGTGTTAAGTTGGCTCCTGAAGACAGAGCAGCACATACTAAAGAAGAATCTGTAATTACGACTGCTGCCGATTCGCCCAAAAGAACTTTCCGTAGTGCCAGTAAAATAGCAAATAATTCTGCTATGAATATTGGTGCGCAATCTGGGAGTCGAACCGAAAAGGACCAGTCAAGGGAACGTGAGAAGATACCTGCCCCAGCCTTTTCATTTGATACGGATGCATCAGTTGCAATTATGTTGTTCATGTACACGCGTGCCAAGTAATCCTGAAGCCGATCATTTAAATATTGAAATGGCATTTGCTTTGCGTTAGAGGGATAAATATTCTCAAATTCTATCGGTAGATCTAAATTAACGTTACTTGCTGAGAAAATATGTTTGATTTTGACGTTCAGTTGTTCTAGCAGCGATTGAACGAAAATGATCTTTGGGCAGTTAAATCGCAACCACAAAGATTGAAAAAGTAAGCTTAGCTCTTTATTGAAAGCATAAAATGATTCTCTCTGTGGCAAAGTGTATAGTTTTAAAAATGTTTCGTTAGTAAGCATTTTGAATCTATTCAAAAATGACGGTAGACGCACTTCCATGTATAGCACCTTGTTAGCAACACACTTGGGCAGTCCAAAGCACAGTCGTAAAGCTTTCCTTTCTAATAGTACTAGCGGTCTCATTTTATAGGTCGCACTCCCCGAAAATAAGACACACTCGGATTCCATGATAGGACGCATGTACAATTTATAGACCATTACCAATGTATTTCTTCGCAACCCCGTTTCTCTGTTGCTGAGCTTGCGTAACCACCCCATGGCTCGTGTTGCTTTGGACCCAATGTGATCAATATGACTTTTCCAATTTAACGAGCTGTTATTTATGATGCCTAAGTATTTGAGTGACTCCACCTGGGGAATACGTTTTGTGCCATACATCAGAGAGATGTTGATAGGATCCTTGAACGATAACGCTAGAAGCGCGCTTTTGTTTATGTTTAGAGACATTCGAATTTTTTCAAGCCTTTCCTCTATCATGTTTAGGTACTTCTGTAATGTCTGATAAAGTAATTGCAGATCACTGTTTGTCGCAATGAAAGCAATGTCATCTGCATACACATATAAATAAATATCGCTATGTGTTAGAATCGAACTGAGGAAGATGTTAAACAACACCGGTGAGAGCACTGCCCACTGTGGTACGCCACGGTATTGTCGATATCTGTTAGAAAAACAACCCATTTGAAAGCAATAAAACTCTCTCTCCCTTAAAAACTCTGCTACCCATGCTGTCATGTAGTTTGGTAAGTGATACATTTCCATCTGCTCTATTAGTATTTTATGCTCCACTTTGTCATACGCCTTAGCCAAATCTTGAGTAACAAATGCACAATACTTTCTTCTACGCCTAGCCAACTTTGTACGACTCTCCAAATCCACGTGCGCACACCATATAAAACATCCCGATTTAAAGCCAATTTGAGTAGGGTTCTGTATTGATTTCTCCTCAATGTATTTTATTACACGTGCATTCAAAACTCTTTCAGTTAGTTTAACCAAATTAGATGTAAGATAAATTGGCCTCACATTGTCAAGTGTACACCCAAGTCCTTGTTTTTTAGGTATCGGAATTATTTTGGAAAGTTTCTAATCCGCCGGTATCCAAGAGTTTTTCAAATAGTAATTAACCATATTACAGAGTTCATTTGGGGAAATGTCGTATAGTACTTTTATCATTGCTGAGGTTACTCCATCTGGTCCAGGTGCTGTAGGAGGTAAGTGCCTCACTACATCCGCCAGTTCCGCTAATGCCACCTCATTGAACTCCTCCCCTGCAAACCCTTTGGTGAGGGTTTTCCGGCGGCGCAAAGTGATTGGCTCGGGCGATTGATTGGTGATATACATCATAGAGGTGCCTGATTGGAACTCAAGAACGGCAAATGGCAATGTCAGTGATCGGCGGCGAACTAGAAGTGCAGAGGGTACGAAAAGCACTGAGCCGCCGTCTCGGCTGGTTCCGACGATTCTAGCAAAGCGTCGGAACTAGGTTCTACTAAGGGCCCGCCTACAGTGAAAAAAATTGCAAAGAAAACGGACTCTGTCGAAGACGATGCCCAGCTCATCGATCTACTTAAGATGCTGATCATTGTGATTAGATCACTGATTGCCGGCCGCCAGACACCAGCAGAACTAGCCGCAGAACAGCTTTTGGAGGTGCTCGTCCCACTTTTCGACGACCTTCAATAAACAATATAGACAGTCAAAAGCCCCGCACCATCGTGCGGCAGTGGAATGTCCGACTATTACTTATACAGACGTTTTTTATGTGACAAACTTTCTTGCGTAGGCGGGCTTTTCTCTCCTTTTTAAAAACTTTCCTCCTCTCTCTCTTCCTTTTTTCACTTATTTCCTTTAAGCCTCCCCTTATCAAAGGAGCAGGCATGCTTTGTGCCCCTAAAGGTTGTGGTTAACAGCCTGTTCCCTCCCTATTTCCTCTGTCTTCGTGTTCTCTATGTACTCAAACCAAAGAGGTAAATAAATAATTTTTATAAAGGTGAGGCATAAAACTCAACCATATTGCCACCTGGTATTCTGCGCCAGTGAACAGTGAGCAAGTTCTGTGACAGTGAACGAAGAAGACGAAGACGAGCAACCCATAACAGCCTTCAAAAGAGTCTTCAAAGGAGCCTTTGAAGGATCAGTTCTCTCACCGCTTTTCTTTAATATATTATTATCATCAATTACAGTTCATAAAAGTTTTCCTCTTTACGTCTACGCCGATGATATTGCTTATTTCTCGCCATCCAGAGATATGAATATTTTGTATGAACTCTTACAGCCTTACTTGAGTGAACTTGAGGTATGGCCTGACGGGCTGTCTTTTTCGCTTACTGTTAGCAAAAGTGCTCTGCTTGTATTCACTACATCCGTTCTCGCATTTCTTTCACTGCATTGTCTAAATGATCTGATTTCACAAGTAACGGCACTAAAATATGTACCCATTGCTTACGTGGACAGTTTAAATTGGCAGCAACAAATAGAATCAAACACCCGTAAAGCAGAAAGCGCTTTAGGATTGCTACGCCGGTTTTGCAATAAGAATTCAGGGATGCGCAGGGTTACGTTACTTATGATGTATACAAACATTACGTACGCCCAATTCTGGAGTTTGGGTGCGTCCTGTTTTCCGGAAGTGCTGAGTACAAATTAACATCTCCTATATTGCTAGAAAGGCGAGCTCTGCGGCTGTGTCTCGGGCTACCTAGGTGTGTTGCGAATGGCGTGTTTATTTAAGAGCTCGAAACTTTCCACTTGATGTAAGATTTCGACAGCTTGCCGTGAAAATATTTTTAAAACTCTATGATGCACCCCTCTCCCGTTCACAGACAGTTTTCATCAAATCTCCAGATTTTTTCTTTAAGCGGCCGTGACGTCGCTATCAACGACGTCAAGTCATTTTTGTCGAGTCTTTGTTATTGAATCTTTACTTTTGCCTCAAGCATTTAGCGCCCCAAACCTTGTACTCGATGCCAGTTGACTTAGTTTTCGATAATATTTCCCAAGAAATGCTAAGTTATACTTTTAAAGAATGTTATGAAGGGCCTCTTTCAAGACCATGTGAACAATTTTCCCAAGTACGTGGTAATTTTAACGGATGCAACGCAAAATCTTCAGAAGGCGGCAGTAGGAACTTCTTCTCATCAGCTTAATTCGTCCTTTGCCCGCAGATTGGCTGACTTCCGGACAATTTTACTCGCACAATTCTTGGATATTACATTGGCTCTTCGAAAAATCATTTCTCAGCAACAAAAACTATAAATATTTTGGATGCTTTGTCTGTTTGTACACATTTACCGTGCGCAAAGCAGTCTCCTCTACCAAGAATATTTGGGTCTCGCGTACCGCGTAGCCTATCAGAAGTTCGGTTTCTTTGAGTCCACGGGCATGCTTGACTAGCATAAATGAAACTGCTAACTCGCTCGCTTCGGTATCTTTAATTTTCCCGGTGGTACTAGTAGCTCCGCAGTTTTTATTACTGCCGATCAAATCAAACGCCTGTTAATCTTCAAAATTAACGAAATATCGCTCCTACAATGTGAAGAACTGCGGCATTTGCAATTCACATGGAACAGCGAAAATGCCTTCCATGTGAATTGGAAGGCATTTTCGCTGTTCCCGTCTATAAGGGGGAACCCTCACAAGCTTTCGCTGTAGAGTTCCTCGATGAAAGTATTATCTTTTCAAATCAGGACTTTAATTAACTAACCTATGTGCAGTTTGCAATGAACCGGAAACAATTGATCACTTTCGTCTCACATGCCGCCGTTTCTGCTCACTGCACCGAATACTTCTTGTGAGACCGATTGGTATGCTGGGATTGGCAATTACCACACCCACCCTTTTATCGTTTGGAGCCAGGTCAGCTGTGTGCGGGCCGCAGTGATATTCTGTCAGCACTACGTAAATACAGTCAGGTAACCGGGAGGATACGCTGCCAGAGGTACCGCCAGATATACCCCAATTTCGGTCCCCATTCTTCATTTTTGCTAATTTGTTTTGCATATTCTGGTTTATCTGATTCCTTAGACCATATCCCCTTTTTTATATTTTTATAGAAACCTTATTAATGACCTTATCTAAGTTCTTAGTTTTTATTAAGCTTTAATTGTGTGAAAAATTTGCGCTATATCGTACAGTGTGGCCAATCCCCCTTGTGAGTATGAGCCAAGATTTTCTAGACGACAATACAAGTCAAGAGTCGTCGAGTTTAATTGATTGCTGAGCTACAGACTTCAGTTGCACTGTGGTGGCCCGCCGCCAATCGGGAGCGAGGAGCAGATTTGGGAGATCCAGTTGACCGTTTGACCCGTTGTTCTATTCATCCGCCCATGTGACACAGGGACCCTTGGCCTTTTTGACAACGGCTTTGTGGGTATCTCGTTGGTCCGAGCAGCAGCAGTTCTTGGCCTCCAGAATGACGTAGAGGCTCGCAGGTGAGGAACTGCAACGCTGTTCAGGTCCTCCTAGTGGCTGCCCTTCTGACACAGAAGTTTGTTGAGCTCGGCGAACATCGCTGACCGTGCAATTCCGTTCGCTCGACCACCAGCTCCAGTTTTGCTATCTCTGCTATCACAGCCTTCAAGCAACCGGCAGCGGAAGCCTCATTCAGGAGGTCTTTGCTGCACTCGAAGTTTCGCATTCGTTCGTTGTGAAGAGCCTTCAACTTTTCCTTTGCAGCAAGACGTTTGGCTGCTTGAGACTTCAAAAACTGACGAAGGGGCTCAGACTCCTTCAAAGTGTCTTCACTGCCACTCTGGAGTAAGTTGACATTCTTCGCCATCTGCTGCTTCCAGTTCTCCTTCACCACGCTGGCGCGAAGGATATTTTCGTTTTCCCAGATTTGCCTAATGATCTTCACTCGTGCTGCATAGACCTTTCTGGCCGTGTCGAGGAAGTAGGCCGTCCTGCTGTCGTCGCTGCGCTCATTCGCCTCGATGCTCGGTGAGAGGACGGACGTCGTCGACAGGGCATCGTTATGCGAAGCTGGAACGATGCTGCCGGCGTCAGTATGTTGATCTCGGAGCAGGGCATCCATGGCCGTCGCGAAGCTCTCTTTGAGCTCGACCACCTGGATCTCGAGCTTCGACTTCTCGTAACTGCCTTGTCGAGCTTGCGCTGAAGGCCTTCCATCTTCCGCTTGTAGTCCTCTACAATTGAGCTGTACATAGGCGTGTGTGCGTTGACGTTGCGGACCTTTTTCTGGGCCTGCAGTTCGATCTTCATGGCGCGCTCGGCATACTTGAGAGTGTTGTGGGTGTCGGTGTAGCTGAGCTTGGACGCGACACGAAAGCCATCAAGAGGGTGCGACAAGTGCCACCCAAAGAGTCTTTCAGGGTGTGAGTCAGCTTAGAGTCCCGGTACGGAACTCGCTGAGCCCCACCCTTGGAGAGGGCATCAAAGCAGTTGCCCAGGGTCAGAAGCGAAAGGTGGACTTTGGTGCCCTCGCGTATCTGGTCCTTGATGACTTTGTTCACGGCAGCGACATGCTCCGAGCCAGCTAGGTCGAAAAAGCTCATCTTGGAGACGCGAATCCCCTTGCTCGTGCTGGTCACGTTCGCCGTCTGCGTGATGTAAATCTGAATTATTTTATGAGACCGCGACGACTCTGAGCTGGAATGGGTGGCATGCAGTGTCTTGTTCCTGTTGCCTTTCTGGAGGATTTCGAACAGTGTCCCAGGTTCCTTCACGTTGTGAGTAGAGAGGTTAGAGATGGCGATGCCCTTGGCTGGGTCGTCGCGCACGACCAACGACGGTCCTTTGGGGCACAGCAGGTCGCGTACGACCTCATTGCAGACTTCCATGTAGGCGACCGCAACGTCGCATGACTGGCCGTTGGAGCGGAGCTTATCCACGCGCCGGTAGAGCTCACTTGCCGTCAGGGAGACCACCCCGGGATAAACCTCGGAGCGCAGCATGGTGAACTTCTTGCCAGTTCCGGTTGCAACATACGCGAAAACGGAACAATTGCAGCCATCAAGAAGCGCGTGAGCATCTCTTTGGTGGTGCGCTCAAAGACGTACTCTTCGTTCTTATCTTCACTAAAGACCTTATAAACATGAAAGTATAGTCCTTGTGTTGCTTGACAAAACCCGCGCATGCCTGCTGCCCTCGAAATTTGACGGACTCAGCTACGGCTTTGGGGTTTAACACGAGGTACCTGTCGTCACCCACGCAGACGATGCTGGACGTCTCTGACTCGCGCTCGTTCAGGGGGCGCACCCTCACGGCCACGTTCACGCGCGCCCCGGGCGACGGCGGGTTGTTGTCAGCGTAGTGGCATTTCGGGGCCGACTTCGCGGTGTCACTGGAGCGCCTCCTGCTGTTCTGTGATGGTGCCATTGTCGACGCTTCGATGGCTTTGACAAACGACGCACCTTGTCAATCCTACGGAAGTCGGGCTGCGCTCTCCGCTATAGGAATGGCCGACATCATGCGCTGGTCGCTGAGTGATCAGTGCGTCATATGGCAGTTGTTTTTGCGTGTCTATCCAGTCCAATGCACGCGCCTCTCGTGTTTAATGCACGTGGCTGGTTGGTTGGTTGGTTGGACGCAAAAGGACTGGTTCAAGCCACTAAGGAGTTCGGCCACGAATAGCGCAGCATCGGTATCTAGAAAAAAATAGAGGAGGGGGATGCCTAAATGTTTTAATAACTGCTTAGCTGAGATAACAGGCTAAAATGTATCGTTTAAAATTAAAACAAATAAAAATAAAATATAATAAATAAATATACAGTATAAAAATATAAAGTAGACTTGTTATAAAAATATGTAACAAGTATGTGCTTATGAGGTTAGCATGGTAGCCATATTGATTCTCGTGTTCTATGCTTGTTGTGTTGCTGAATTAACATAGTGAAATTCATTATTCACATTATCGCTTGGCAACCATAAGTTTTAAATATAAGAACCATCATAAGGAATCATTACCTCCTTGAAAGACTCTCGTTCTGCTTGCATTTTGATAATACATCATTTGAAACAAACAGGCGCTGTCTCGTTCTGTTATACGTTCCTCCTTAGATACTTTTCCGCCAGTGGTCAATATTAACAAAAATACTCGGCAAAAACCAGGCGGCAAGGGAGCTTCGTTCTCGGAGCAATTTTTTGCCGCTTGCCGAAGTTCGCCGCTTCGCGCAGCTAATCAGAACGCCACGCAGTGGACGGACGGTGCTGGCGCGGGTGTATGTTTGGGAAACGCACTGACACGTCATAGCGACACGCACAGAAAATCGCGAGATGTCCGCCTCTTCTGCCGGGCGGCCACCCGAAAGAGGCATGCCGTCTGAACAGGTTCACGCACTCGTCCCCTAACCACTTCCCAAATCTCGCTCGGCCGCTTGGCCGCGCGTCTTCGGTGTGAACGAGCCTTTAGTGTCACGCATATTTTGGCCTCTGGCAGTGTAAGCAGCTTGGTATGGTGCGAATAACTTCATTGGGTCCCGAAGGTCAAACCTGGGTTAACCCGTACCCCACAAATATCGGGACCGACGGGTCAGGCCTCTTCCGCTTAACTTTTCGCTATTTTGTTGAACCGTGCGGCCTTAACTTGATGATGTGCTTAGCTTACAATTAAAGAAATTGCACTGCCTAAAGCAGTAAATGTGCACAGCTTAGGCTGCCAAAAATTATATTTCGCTTTTGATGTTGCATCTAAGGCTATCTAAAGCCATCGCTTTAATAGCGGTGTTCTGTCGTAAGTACCGTGGTCGGAAGTGCACCTGCAATGTCGCACGACGGTGGCGATAGATTGGTAGAGACATTCAAAAAACGAGACAATCTAGCTTGACAACGTCAAGCATGGCAAAGTAGCTATAATATCGACGGTATTATCACAATAATAGTAAGCTCATTGATTTCTGTTCACTGGTTATTCTAGAACATTTAATGATTCTTTGTCCGAGTAGGCACATAGATGAGGCCGATCTAAAAAATAGCAATGCAATTTAAAAGAACAAATTACTTCTATGACATGATGAGGAACTGAGTTGGTAGGGCATAAACCCACACTATTAGTTTCGTGTCTAGAAGCATTGTCTTCTTCACGTGGAGGAGGCCCGTCACTGCTGATTGGATTGGATAATCCTTTATTGGGTCCTCCGAAACACAGATCACTGTGTCGCGGGCTGCTCCCATGTGGGGGACTCAGATGTCGAGCTCCTCATCTGTCTCGTCGGAGCGCTGCCTTTTGCATGAGTGTCTGCTGATTCATTATCGCCATGTATTGGAGTCACTGTATCTACGGGCAATAAACTTGGCGTACTTTAAGTGGTCATGTCAGGACCTTCAGATGCAGTTGAACCTTATGACCTCCGTCGCTTCCAAAAAGTCGGCCGTAGAGCCCGCCGTTTTCGCAGAGTTTTTTCGTTTTTTCAGTTTTTGTTGCTTGAAATTCAGGTAATTTGGGCAGCCCAGGTAAAATAGCAGGCACAACATTATCAATGAGCGTAAGTTTCTTTGGCATGAGCAACAGCATGTTTTCGTTGTATTCTGCTTAGTATGTGGCAGAGATCGCTTCTTCCGAGAAATGCTTCGCGCGCACATGGTCAGCAGGTTGCAAGGCTCCGTCAGCTCTCGGAATTGCCCGTCGACACTTATCCAAGTACTTTAGTTCACACGGAGCCTTGAAAAGCGACACATGCTCAATACAAGAACGATACCTCGACTTGCAATTTTGGACAAAGCAATACTTACCCCTTTTGAAGCATCGCCACTGACAAGGCCACTGACGAACACTGGGAGTCACATGCAGCGTCGAGGCATTTGTGAACTGAGTCTAGAAGTGCGAATCGGATAAATAAATGCACTGTGTATGCTCTCAACCATCGGGTATTTTATTATTATATGACAAAGTGTCATGCACGCAAAGCTTTCGGGAAGATGTTCCATCGTGCTCGAATTTCGGAATGAGCGCCGCGCGAATACCTGGCGCCCCATACAGTAGCGCCACCCCAACTCGCGTGACGGCAACTAATTGTAGCTCAAGGTAGGGTGTCTAGATTTTGGAGGTGTGAAAAGCGCCCACTAAAAGGGGTCTCCGAAGTGCGTCGATGCCGGAATGGGCGCTGTAAGCAAGACTGCGGGGCGTTGAGCAGACGATGTACAACACATGCAGCCTAATGTGCTTGAGAAACTTGGCTCGCACTATTTTTCGCGTGTTGCACTTACGAGTGCTAATCGCTTTTTCTAAGCGTGTGCAATAATGAAGAATATACTTCATGTCATTTTTCGAAAAATTGCGTTCACGTGCATTATCATGCAGCAGCCTGCATACGAAGTAGCCCTGCCACGGTGGTCGAGTGGCTAAGGTACTCGGCGGCTGACCCGCAGGTCGCGGGATCAAATCCCGGCTGTGGCGGCTGCATTTCCGATGGAGGCAGAAATGTTGTAGGCCCGTGTATTCAGATTTGGGTGCACGTTAAAGAACCCCAGGTGGTCGAAATTTCTGGAGCCCTCCACTACAGCGTCTCTCATTATCATGTGGTGGTTTTTGGACGTCAAACCCCACAAATCAATTAATCATACGAAGTAGCACTGCGCGCTAGTAATATCGTTCGAGGCATGCCAGGCATGCTGGCTAATCTAGGCACCGTGTTTATTAATATTTTTTACTGATGTGCTGCCATTCCGCTTATTATGTATCAGTGAATTAGGAATCATTGAAAGTGAATAACGTCTTATTCAACGCCTATTCAAATTGTTATAAAATTTCTGTTCTTATCGACATTCTCCTATCTCCTTGCTGCTGGTGAAAGCATCCTGTGAACGTTTTGTTGGGAGAAGAAACAAAGACATTAGTTGAAAAGAAAATATATTTGGTTTGGTTTGGCACATCAAGTTACTTTCATCTGTGCAGTAAAAATCAACCTAGAGAACACAAGGCTTAGCACACGGGGTTTTGTTTTCTTGCTCCTTTTGGTTGGTTTGTTTAAAAATGAATGCTGCAAGTTAAGTATTACAGGCGTCTAAGTGATCAGGTTAACCTAATGACATGTTAAAAGAATCGGCCAGTGACATTTTCCTAATATATATATATACGCACGTGAGCAATAGGCCGTGTGCACGGAAGCCGTTTGGAAAAAAAAAATGTCCCGCCTGCAACTTGCCAAGAGATTGGGAGGGGGACTCGAGTAATTGCGTCACTGATTGTTGGGGGTATCACGTGAATGTTGCGTGAGATTAGGGAATGCCTAATTGTGATTTCGCCTTTATTATTCATATTTACTTTATTATTCCTAATAACTGATTGAAGGAAAAGCGTTGCCTTACACGAGTGATGGGACGCTGATTTTGGGTTGTGCCCAACTACTGCTTGAAGGTACTTTTGTTGTTATCGCACCTTCTCGAGTCAAGCAAAGCGTCAAGTCTAGCGAAAGGCAAGTAACGACGACTTGATTCCATTCCGTATGCGCAATTGAGTGCCTACATTTACGGGGTTTCCAGTGAACGGTTGTGGGGGAGGGGTGCGACAGTTTATCGGCTGTCTTTTTAGGCTGGCACAATACGTGAACATCGAGAGCGGTGTTGTCGACGGCACCGCCGACGCCGGATCCATGACATCGTGCGAATAATGAATGTTTTGCATTTAAAAAACATGGTCAGCTTGTTCTAAAACGAATAAATTAAGTGGAACGTACACCCCACCTGACAGGTAAAGGATACTACCCACTGTGCCTTCGCCAGTAAAATGGGGGTGTCCTTCTCTTTGATGCTGAGGCAAACTGCTTTGCGTAGTTCCCTGTTGATACAAACAAAATCCTCCGCTGTCTCATAGAGCGCGCAACGTAACATTGTGGGCACAACGTAATCAGCGTCAACTCTCAGTATTGTAAGGGCTCACGTCTCAAACAGCTGTTCACGCACCAGTGCTCAAGACAGATGTTTTTTCTGTCGATGACCTTTACCTGTAAGGCTTTGTGAATCGAAAATTTTAGACGCACATCAATTACGAATGAAGTAGCATAATAACAACGAATCGAATATGAATTGCATACTATTGAAAAAATAAGACGGCAGTTTTAAGAACAGTTGCTTCCTGAATATTCAACTTGAAAGTAACTGTGAGAAACATTTGAAAAATGATCGTTACGACTAATTTTAACCATTAAAATATCACTATTAGCATAACTGGGGTAAACACATTCAGGCAGTGACAGCCAATCTCAAAGATTTCGGTGTTCATTGAAATACAGCTGTTCATTTAGAACTCATGAGGGTGTTTTCTCGCAACTTTTCACTTACAGTGAGGCGTAAAAATTAACCATATTTCCACCTGGATTTCTGTGCCAGTGAACAGTGCACCAGTTCTGTGCCAGTGAACGAAGACGGCGAAGACGAGCAACCCGTGCAAGCCTACAAAGGAGTCTTCAAAGGAGCCTTGAAAGGATCAGTTCTGTCACATATTTTTATTTATTATCTTATTATCATCAATTCCAGTTCATAAAACTGCTCCTCTTTGCGTCTACGCCGATGATTTTCTTTTTTTCGCGTCATTCCGTGATACCAATACTTTGTATGAAATCTTATAGTCATACATGTATGAGCTTGAAGTATGGCTTGGTGGGCTCTCTTTTTCGCTTAATGCTAGCAAATGTGCTCTGCTTGTAGTTCCTCTATTTGTTCCTGTATTTCTTTCAGTGCATTATCTAAATGATCTGATTCCAGTAAGTAATGGAACTAAAATATCTAGGCATTGTTCAAGTTGGCAATTTAAATTGGCAGCAACAAATAGAATCAAACGCTCGTAAAGCAGAAAGCGCATTTAGGATTGCTACGCCGGTTTTGCAATAAGAATTCAGGGATGCGCAGGGTTACGTTACTTATGATGTATACAAACATTACGTACGCCCAATTCTGGAGTTTGGGTGCGTCCTGTTTTCCGGAAGTGCTGAGTACAAATTAACATCTCCTATATTGCTAGAAAGGCGAGCTCTGCGGCTGTGTCTCGGGCTACCTAGGTGTGTTGCGAATGGCGTGTTTATTTAAGAGCTCGAAACTTTTCATTTGATGTAAGATTTCGACAGCTTAACGGGAAAATATTTTTAAAACTCTATGATGCACCCCTCTCCCGTTCACAGACAGTTTTCATCAAATCCCCAGATTCTTTCATTAAGCAGCCGTGACGTCGCTATCAACGACGTCAAGTCATTTTCGTCGAGTCTTTGTTATTGAATGTTCACGTTTCCCTCAAGCATTTAGCTCCCCGAACCTTGTACTCGATGCCAGTTGACTTAGTTTTCGATGATATTTCCCAAGAAGTGCTAAGTTATGCTTTTAAAGCATGTTATGGAGGGGTTCTTTCAAGACCATGTCTACAATTTTCATAAGTACGTGGTAATTTTGACGTATGCAACGCAAAATCTTCAGAAGGCGGGGGTAGGCACTTTTTCTCATCAGCTTAATTCGTCCTTTGCCTTCCGAATGGCTGACTTCCCGACAATTTTACTCGCACAATTCTTGGATATTACATTGGCTCTTCGATAAATAATTTCTCAGCAACAAAAACTTTAAATATTTTGGATGCTTTGTCTGTTTGTACACATTTAACGTGCGCAAAGCAGTCTCCTCTACCAAGAATATTTGGGTCTCGCGTACCGCGTAGCCTATCAGAAGTTCGGTTTCTTTGAGTCCACGGGCATGCTTGACTAGCATAAATGAAACTGCTAACTCGCTCGCTTCGGTATCTTTAATTTTCCCGGTGGTACTAGTAGCTCCGCAGTTTTTATTACTGCCGATCAAATCAAACGCCTGTTAATCTTCAAAATTAACGAAATATCGCTCCTACAATGTGAAGAACTGCGGCATTTGCAATTCACATGGAACAGCGAAAATGCCTTTCCCGTCTATAAGGGGGAACCCTCACAAGCTTTCGCTGTAGAGTTCCTCGATGAAAGTATTATCTTTTCAAATCAGGACTTTAATTAACTAACCTATGTGCAGTTTGCAATGAACCGGAAACAATTGATCACTTTCGTCGCACATGCCGCCGTTTCGCCTCACTGCACCGAATACTTCATGTGAGACCCATTGGTATGCTGGGATTGGAAGTTACCACACCCACCCTTTTATCGTTTGGAGCCAAGTCAGTTGTGTGCGGGCCGCAGTGATATTCTGTCAGGAGTACATAAATACATTCAGGCAACCGGGAGGATACGCTGCCAGAGGTACCGCCAGATATATCCCATTTTTGGTCCCCGTTCTCCATTTTTGCTAATTTGTTTTGCATATTCTGGTTTATCTGATTCCATAGACCATATCCCCTCTTTTTATATTTTAAAGGAACGTTAATAATGACGATATCTAAGTTCTTAGTTTTATCAAGCGTAAATTGTGTAAAAAATTTGCGCTATGGCGTACAGTGTGGCCAATCCCCCCTGTGAGTATGAGCCAAGATTTTCTAGACAATAATAGTCAAGAGTCGTCGAGTTTAATGGATTGCAGAGCTACAGACTTCAGTTGCATTGTGGTGGCCTGCCGCCAATCGGGAGCGTGGAGCAGATTTGTGAGATCCAGTTGACCGTTCGGCCCGTTGTTCTCTTTATCTGCCCATGTGACACCGGGACCCTTGGCCTTTTTGACAACAGCATTGTGGGTATCTCGTTGGTCCGAGCAGCAGCAGTTCGTGGCCTCCAGTATGGCGTAGAGGCTGCGCAGGTGAGGAACTGCAACGCTGTTCAGGTCCTCCCAGTGGCTGCACTTCTGACACAGAAGTTTGGTGAGCTCGGCGAACATCTGTCGCTGACCGTGCAATTCCGTTCGCTCGACCACCAGCTCCAGTTTGGCTATCTCTGCTACCACAGCCTTCAAGCAACCGGCAGCGGAAGCCTCATTCAGGAGGTCTTTGCTGCACTCGAAGTTTCGCATTTGTTCGTTGTGAAGAGCCTTCAACTTTTCTTTTGCAGCAAGACGTTTGGCTGCGTGAGACTTCAAAAACTGACGAAGGGGCTCAGACTCCTTCAAAGTGTCTTCACTGCCACTCTGGAGTAAGTTGACATTCTTCGCCATCTGCTGCTTCCAGTTCTCCTTCACCACGCTGGCGCGAAGGATATTTTCGTTTTCCCAGATTTGCCTAATGATCTTCACTCGTTCTGCATAGACCTTTCTGGCCGTGTCGAGGAAGTAGGCCGTCCTGCTGTCGTCGCTGCGCTCGTTCGCCTCGATGCTCGGTGAGAGGACGGTCGTCGTCGACAGGACATTGTTATGCGAAGCTGGAACGATGCTGCCGGCGTCAGCATGTTGATCTTGGAGCAGGGCATCCTTGGCCGTCGCGAGGCTCTTTTTCAGCTCGACCACCTGGATCTCGAGCTTGGACTTCTCGTTTTCTGCCTTGTCGAGCTTGCGCTGAAGACCTTGCACTTTTTGCTTGTACTCCTCTACGAGCGAGCTGTACATAGGCGTGTGTGCGTTGACGTCACGGACCTTTTTCTGGGCCTGCAGTTCGATCTTCATGGCGCGCTCGGCATACTTGAGAGTGTTGTGGGTGTCGGTGTAGCTGAGCTTGGACGGCGACACGAAAGCCATCAAGAGGGTGCGACAGGTGCCACCCAGAGAGTCTTTCAGGATGTGGGTCAGCTTAGAGTCCCGGTACGGAACCCGCTGAGTCCCACCCTTGGAGAGGGCATCAAAGCACTTGCCCAGGGTCAGAAGCGACAGGTGGACTTTGGTGCCCTCGCGTATCTGGTCCTTGATGTCTTTGTTCCCGGCAGCGACACGCTCCGAGCCAGCTAGGTCGACAAAGCTCATCTTGGAGACGCGAATCCCCTTGCTCGTGCTGGTCACGTTCGCCGTCTGCGTGATGTAAATCTGAATTATTTTATGAGACCGCGACGACTCTGAGCTGGAATGGGTGGCATGCAGTGTCTTGTTCCTGTTGCCTTTCTGGAGGATTTCGAACAGTGCCCCAGGTTCCTTCACGTTGTGAGTAGAGAGGTTAGAGATGGCGATGCCCTTGGCTGGGTCGTCGCGCACGACCAACGACGGTCCTTTGGGGCACAGCAGGTCGCGTACGACCTCGTTGCAGACTTCCATGAAGGCGACCGCAACGTCGCATGACTGGCCGTTGGAGCGGAGCCTATCCACGCGCCTGTAGAGCTCACTAGCCGTCAGGGAGACCAACCCGGGACAATCCTCGGAGCCCAGCATGGTGAACGTCTTGCCAGTGCCGGTGGCACCGTAGGCGAAAACAGAACAATTGCCGCCACCAAGAAGCGTCGTGAGCATCTCTTTTGTGGTGCGCTCGAAGACGTACTCACTGTCCTTATCTTCACTGAAGACCTTATCAAACATGAAAGTATAGTCCTTGTGTGGCTTGTGGAAACCCGCGCATGCCTGCTGCCCTCGAAATTTGATGGACTCGGCTACGACTTTGGGGTTTAACACGAGGCACCTGTCGTCACCCACGCAGACGATGCTGGACGTCTCTGACTCGCGCTCGTTCAGGGGGCGCACCCTCACGGCCACGTTCACGCGCGCCCCGGGCGACGGCGGGTTGTTGCCAGCGTAGTGGCATTTCGGGGCCGACTTCGTGGTGTCGCTGGAGCGCCTCTTGCTGTTCTGCGATGGTGCCATTGTCGACGCTTCGATGGCTTTGACAAACGACGCACCTTGTCAATCCTACGGAAGTAGGGCTGCGCTCTCCGCTATAGGAATGGCCGACATCATGCGCTGGTCCGCTGAATGATCAGTGCGTCACATAGGAGCTGTTTTTGCGCGTCCATCGGGTCCAATGCACGCGCCTCTCGTGTTTAATGCACGTGGTTGGTTGGTTAGTTGGTTGGACGCAAAAGAATTGGTTCAACCCACTAAGGAGATCAACCACGAATAGCGCAGCATCGGTATCTAGAAAAAAAGAGAGGAGGGGGATGCCTAAATATTTTAATAACTGCTTAGCTGAGCTAACAGGCTAAAATGTATCGTTTAAAATTAAAACAAATAACAATAAAATATAATAAATAAATATACAGTATAAAAATTATAAAGTAGACTTGTTATAAAAGTATGTAACAAGTATGTGCTTATGAGGTTAGCATGGTAGCCATATTGATTCTCGTGTTCTATGCTTGTTGTGTTGCTGAATTAACATAGCAAAATTCATTATTGATATTATCGCTTGGCAACCATGAGTTTTTAAATAAGAACCATCATAAAGAATCAATACTTCTTTGAAAGACTGCTCGTCGTGCTTGCATTTTGATAATACATCATTTAAAACAAATAGGCGCTGTCTCCTTCTAATATATGTTCCTCCTGAGATGTTTTTCCACCAGTGATCAATATTAACAAAAATACTCGGCAAAAACCAGGCGGCAAGGGAGCTCGTTCTCGGAGCAATTTTTTGCCGCTTGCCGAAGTTCGCCGCTTCGCGCAGCTAATCAGAACGCCACGCAGTGGACGGACGGTGCTGGCGCGGGTGTATGTTTGGGAAACGCACTGACACGTCATAGCGACACGCACAGAAAATCGCGAGATGTCCGCCTCTTCTGCCGGGCGGCCACCCGAAAGAGGCATGCCGTCTGAACAGGTTCACGCACTCGTCCCCTAACCACTTCCCAAATCTCGCTCGGCCGCGCCGTCTTCGGTGTGAACGAGCCTTTAGTGTCACGCATATTTTGGCCTCTGGCAGTGTAAGCAGCTTGGTATGGTGCGAATAACTTCATTGGGTCCCGAAGGTCAAACCTGGGTTAACCCGTACCCCACAAATATCGGGACCGACGGGTCAGCGTCTTCCGCTTAACTTTTCGCTATTTTGTTGAACCGTGCGGCCTTAACTTGATGATGTGCTTAGCTTACAATTAAAGAAATAGCACTACCTAAAGCAGTAACATTGCCCAGCTCACCCCTTAGGCCGCCAAAAATAATATTTCGCTTTTGATGTTGCATCTAAGGCTATCTAAAGTCATCGCCTTAATAGCAGTGTTCTGTCGTAAGTACCCTGGTCGGAAGTGCGCCTGCAATGTCGCACGACGTTGGCGATAAATTAGTAGAGACATTCAAAAAATGAGACAATCTAGCTTGACGACGTCAAGCATGGCAAAGTAGCTATAATCTCGATGATATTATCACAGTAATAGTAAGTTCAATGATTTCTGTTCACTGGTTATTCTACAGCATTTATTGTTTTTTGGTCCGAGTAGGCACATAGATGAGGCTGATCTAAAAATGGCAATGCAATTTAAAACAAGAAATTACTTCTATGGCATGATGAGGGACTGAGTTGGTAGGGCAAAAACCTACACTGTCTGTGTCGTGTTGAGAAGCATTCTCTTCTTCACGTGGAGGAGGCCCGTCACTGCTGATTGGATTGGATAATCCTTTATTGGGCCCTCCGAAACACAGATCACTGTGTCGCGGGCTGCTCCCATGTGGGGACTCAGATGTCGAGCTCCTCATCTGTCTCGTCGGAGCGCTGCCTTTTGCATGAGTGTCTGCTGATTCATTATCGCCATGTATTGGAGTCACTGTATCTACAAGCAATAAACTTGGCGTACTTTAAGTGGTCATGTCAGGACCTTCAGATGCAGTTGAACCTTATGACCTCCGTCGCTTCCAAAAAGTCGGCCGTAGAGCCAGCCGTTTTCGCAGAGTTTTTTCGTTTTTTCATTTTTTGTTGCTTGAAATTCAGGTAATTTGGGCAGCCCAGGTAAAATAGCAGGCACAACATTATCAATGAGTGTAGGTTTCTTTGGCAGGAGCAACAGCACGTTTTCCTTGTATTCTGCATAGTATGTGGCACAGATCGCTTCTTCCAAGAAATGCTTCGCGCGCACCTGGTCAGCAGGTTGCAAGGCTCCGTCAGCTCTCGGAATCGCCCGTCAACACTTATCCAAGTGCTCTAGTTCACACGGAGCCTTGAAAAGCGACACGCGCTCAATACAAAAACGATACCTCGACTTGCAATTTTGGACAAATCAATACTTACCCATTTTGAAGCATCGCCACTGACGAGGCCGCTGACGAACAATGGGAGTCACATGCAGCGTCGAGGCATATGTGAACTGAGTCTAGAAGTGCGAATCAGATAAATAAATGCATTGTGTAGGCACTCAACCATCGGGTATTTTATTATTATATGACAAAGTGTCATGCACGCAAAGCTTTCGAGAAGATGTTCCATCGTGCTCGAATTTCGGAATGAGCGCCGTGCGAATACCTGGCGCCCCATACAGTAGCGCCACCTCAACTCGCGCGACGGCAACTATTTGTAGCTCAAGGTAGGGTGTCTAGATTTTGGAGGTGTGAAAAGCGCCCAGTGAAAGGGGTCTCCGAAGTGCGTCGATGCCGCAATGGGCGCTGTAAGCAGGACTGCGGGGCGTTGAGCAGACGATGTACAGCACATGCAGCCTTGATGTGCTCGAGAAACTTGGCTCGCACTATTTTTCGCGTGTTGCACTTACGAGTGCTAATCGCTTTTTCTAAGCGTGTGCAATAATGAAGAATCTACTTCATGTCATTTTTCGAAAAATTGCGTTCACGTGCATTATCATGCAGCAGCCTGCATACGAAGTAGCCCCGCCACGGTGGTCTAGTGGCTAAGGTACTCGGCTGCTGACGCGCATGTCGCGGAATCAAATCCCGGTTGTGGCGGCTGCATTTCCGATGGAGGCGGAAATGTTTGTGGCCCGTGTATTCAGATTTGGGTGCACGTTAAAAAACACCAGGTGGTCGAAATTTCCGCAGACCTCCACTACGGCGTCTCTCATAATCATATGGTGGTTTTGGGACGTTAAACCCCACAAATCAATCAATCATACGAAGTAGCACTGCGCGCTAGTAATATCGCTCGAGGCATGTCAGGCATGCTGGCTAATCTAAGCACCGTGTTTAATAATATTTTTTACAGATGTGCTGCTATTTCACTAATTATGTATCAGATAAATATGAATCAGTGAAAATTATAAAAGTCATTTTCAACGCCTATTCACATTGTTAAAAAATTTCTGCTCTTATCGACATGTTCCTATCTCCTGGCTGCTGAGAAAGCATCGTGTGCACAATTTGTCGGCAGAAGAAACAAAGGCATTAGTTGAAAAGAAATCATATTTGGTTGCACAGCAAGTTACTTTCATCTGTGCAATAAAAATCAGTCTAGAGAACACAGGGCCTTAGCACACGGGCCTTTGTTTTCTTGCTCTTTTTAGTTGGCCTAGATTAAAATTGAATGCCGCGAATTAAGCAATACAGGCATCTAAGTGATCACGTTTACTTAATGACATGTTAAAAAAGAGCCCAGTAACATTCTCCTAATATATATATAGATGTGTGCAACAGGCCACGTGGACGCAAGCCGTTTGAAAAAAAAATGTCCCGCCTGCAACTTGCCAAGAGATTGGGAGGGGGACTCGAGTAATTGCGTCACTGATTGTTGGGGGTATCACGTGAATGTTGCGTGAGATTAGGGAATGCCTAATTGTGATTTCGCCTTTATTATTCCTATTTACTTTATTATTCCTATTAACTGATTGAAGGAAAAGCGTTGCCTTACACGAGTGATGGGACGCTGATTTTGGGTTGTGCCCAACTACTGCTTGAAGGTACTTTTGTTGTTATCGCACCTTCTCGAGTCAAGCAAAGCTTCAAGTCTAGCGAAAGGCAAGTAACGACGACTTGATTCCATTCCGTATGCGCAATTGAGTGCCTACATTTACGGGGTTGCCAGTGAACGGTTGTGGGGGAGGGGTGCGACAGTTTATCGGCTGTCTTTTTAGGCTGGCACAATACGTCAACATCGAGAGCGGTGTTGTCGACGGCACCGCCGACGCCGGATCCATGACATCGTGCGAATAATGAATGTTTTGCATTTAAAAAACATGGTCAGCTTGTTCTAAAACGAATAAATTAAGTGGAACGTACACCCCACCTGACAGGTAAAGGAGACTACCCACTGTGCCTTCGCCAGTAAAGTGAGGGTGTCCTTCTCTTTGATGCTGAGGCAAACTGCTTTGCGTAGTTCCCTGTTGGTACAAACAAAATCCTCCGCTGTCTCATAGAGCGCGCAACGTAACATTGTGGGCACAACGTAATCAGCGTCAACTCTCAGTATTGTAAGGGCTCACGTCTCAAACAGCTGTTCACGCACCAGTGCTCAAGACAGATGTTTTTTCTGTCGATGACCTTTACCTGTAAGGCTTTGTGAATCGAAAATTTTAGACGCACATCAATTACGAATGAAGTAGCATAATAACAACGAATCGAATATGAATTGCATATTATTGAAAAAATAAGACGGCAGTTTTAAGAACAGTTGCTTCCTGAATATTCAACTTGAAAGTAACTGTGAGAAACATTTGAAAAAGGATTGTTACGACTAATTTTAACCATTAAAATATCACTATTAGCATAACTGGGGTAAACACATTCAGGCAGTGACAGCCAGTCTCAAAGATTTCGGTGTTCATTGAAATACAGCTGTTAATTTAGAACTCATGAGGGTGTTTTCTCGCAACTTTTCACTTACAGTGAGGCGTAAAAATTAACCATATTTCCACCTGGATTTCTGTGCCAGTGAACAGTGCACCAGTTCTGTGCCAGTGAACGAAGACGGCGAAGACGAGCAACCCGTGCAAGCCTACAAAGGAGTCTTCAAAGGAGCCTTCAAAGGATCAGTTCTGTCACATATTTTTATTTATTATCTTATTATCATCAATTCCAGTTCATAAAAGTGCTCCTCTTTGCGTCTACGCCGATGATTTTCTTTTTTTCGCGTCATTCCGTGATACCAATACTTTGTATGAAATCTTATAGTCATACATGTATGAGCTTGAAGTATGGCTTGGTGGGCTGTCTTTTTCGCTTAATGCTAGCAAATGTGCTCTGCTTGTATTTCCTCTATTTGTTCCTGTATTTCTTTCAGTGCATTATCTAAATGATCTGATTCCAGAAGTAATGGAACTAAAATATCTAGGCATTGTTCAAGTTGGCAATTTAAATTGGCAGCAACAAATAGAATCAAACGCTCGTAAAGCAGAAAGCGCTTTAGGATTGCTACGCCGGTTTTGCAATAAGAATTCAGGGATGCGCAGAGTTACGTTACTTATGATGTATACAAACATTACGTACGCCCAATTCTGGAGTTTGGGTGCGTCCTGTTTTCCGGAAGTGCTGAGTACAAATTAACATCTCCTATATTGCTAGAAAGGCGAGCTCTGCGGCTGTGTCTCGGGCTACCTAGGTGTGTTGCGAATGGCGTGTTTATTTAAGAGCTCGAAACTTTTCATTTGATGTAAGATTTCGACAGCTTAACGGGAAAACATTTTTAAAACTCTATGATGCACCCCTCTCCCGTTCACAGACAGTTTTCATCAAATCCCCAGATTCTTTCATTAAGCAGCCGTGACGTCGCTATCAACGACGTCAAGTCATTTTCGTCGAGTCTTTGTTATTGAATGTTCAAGTTTCCCTCAAGCATTTAGCTCCCCGAACCTTGTACTCGATGCCAGTTGACTTAGTTTTCGATGATATTTCCCAAGAAGTGCTAAGTTATGCTTTTAAAGCATTTTATGGAGGGGTTCTTTCAAGACCATGTCTACAATTTTCATAAGTACGTGGTAATTTTGACGTATGCAACGCAAAATCTTCAGAAGGCGGGGGTAGGCACTTTTTCTCATCAGCTTAATTCGTCCTTTGCCTTCCGAATGGCTGACTTCCCGACAATTTTTTTTCGCAGTATTTATGGCTATTATATTGGCTCTTCGAAAACTGATTTCTCAGCAATAAAAAGATAATAATATTTCGGGTGGTTCGTCTGTTTGTACACATTTGATGTCCGCAAAGCAGTATCCTCTTCTCCTGATATTTTGGTATATACTAACACACAGCATATCAGATGTTCGATTTGTTTGGATCCTCGGGCATGCTGGAATGGCACGAAATGAATCTGCTGAGTCGCTCGCTTCAGTATCTTCAAATTTCCTGGTGGTACTAGTAGCTCCACAGTTTTTATCACAGCCGAATGATTGAAACGCGTGTTAATGCTAAAAATCATCGAAAGATCGCTTCTAAAATCTGAAAATTTTCGGCACTTGCAATTCACATGGAACACCGCGAATTGCCTTTCCCGTCAATAAGACATGATTCTGAGTTACTTTCGCTGTAGAGTTCGTCAGCTTAAATTTTGTCTTCAGAAATCACGATTTCAAATAATTAACCTATGGGCAGTTTGCAATGAACCGAAAATAATAGATCACTTTCTTCTCACATGCCACCGTTTCGCCTCCTTCGCCGAATAATTCTTGAGTGACCGATTTGTATGCTGGGCTTGGCGGCTACTATATCCATCCTTTTATCGTTTGGAGCCAGTCATTTGGGTTCAGGGAGCAGTGCTATTCTGTCAGCGCTAGATAAACTCATTCAGGCAACCGCAAGGATACGCTCCTAATGGTACCGCCAGATATATCCCATTCTTGGTCCTCTTTCTTCAATTTTGCAAATTTGTTTTATGTATTCTGGCTTATCTAATTCTTCTGCCCTTTTGAGCTTTTTATATTTTAAAAGGAACGTTAGTATTGTTCTCATCTAATTTCTCACTTTATTGGCAAGCGTTGTGTAAAAATTTATATTGTATGGTGTGGCCAATCTCCCTTGCGGGAATTAGCCAAGATGCTCTAGGCGACTAGACAAGTCAATAGTCGTCAAGTTTAATGGATCGCAGAGCGACAGACGTCAGTTGCACAGTAGTGGCCAGTGACCAATAGGGAGCGTGGAGTAGACTTGTGAGATCCAGTTGGCCATTTGACCCGTTGTTGTGTTTATCCGCTCATGTAACACCGGGACTCTTGGCCTTTTTGACAACGGCTTTGTGGGTATCTCGTTGGATCGAGCTGCAGCAGTTCTTGGCCTCCAGACTGACGTAGAGGCTGCGCAGGTGAGGAACTGCAACGCTGTTCAGGTCCTCCTA
The DNA here is from genome assembly GCA_013436015.1 of Rhipicephalus annulatus. Taxonomy (NCBI): domain Eukaryota; kingdom Metazoa; phylum Arthropoda; class Arachnida; order Ixodida; family Ixodidae; genus Rhipicephalus; species Rhipicephalus annulatus. The sequence goes on from WOVY01001500.1 coordinate 339,314, forward strand.
GTGGCTGCCCTTCTGACACAGAAGTTTGTTGAGCTCGGCGAACATCTGTCGCTGACCGTGCCATTCCATTCGCTCGACCACCAGCTCCAGTTTTGCTATCTCTGCTATCACAGCCTTCAAGCAACCGGCAGCGGTTGCTCATTCAGGAGGTCTTTGCTGCACTCGAAGTTTCGCCTTCGTTTGTTGTCGAGAGCCTCTAACTTTACTTTTGCAGCCTGATGTTTGGCTGCTTGAGACTGCAAAAAGTGATGAAGATGCTCGGACTCCTACAAGTTGTCTTCACTGGAGCCCTAGAGTAACTTGACAGTCTTCGCCATCTCCTGCTTCCAGTTATCCTTCGCCACGCTGGCGCGAATGATGTTCTCGTTTTCCCAGATCTGCGTACTGATCTTCGCTTGCGCTGCATAGATCTTTCTCGCCGCGTCGAGGCAGTAGGCCGTGTTGCTAACGTCGCTGGGCTCGTTCGCCTCGACCCTCGGAGAGAGGAAGAGCGTTGTCGACAGGGCATCGTTATGCGAAGCTGGAACGATGCTGCCGGCGTGCGTATGTTAATCTCGGAGCGCGGCATCCTTGGCCATCGCAGGGCTCTGATTGAGCTCGACCACCTGTATCTCGAGTTTGGACTTATCGGTTTCTGCCTTGTCGAGTTTGCGCTGAAGGCCTTCCACCTTTTGCTTGTACTCCTCTACGAGGCAGATTTACAACGGCGTGTGTGCGTTAACGTTGAGAACTTTTTTCTTGGTCTGCAGCTCGATGTTTATGGCGCGCTTGCCTTACTTGAGAGTGTTGTGAGTGTCGGTGTAGCTGAGCTTGGACGGCGACACGAAAGCCATCAAGAGGGTGCGACAGGTGCCACCCAGAGAGTCTTTCAGGATGTGGGTCAGCTTAGAGTCCCGGTGCGGAACCCAAAGAGCCCCAGCCTTGGAGAGGGCATCAATGCAGTTGCCCAGGGCCAGAAGCGAGAGGTGGATTTTGGTGCGCTCGCGTATCCAGTCCTTGATATTTTGTTCACGGCAGTGACACGCTCCGACTCGGCTAGGTCGATAAAGCTCACCTTGAAGAATCGAATTCCCTTGCTCGTGCTGGTCACGCTCTCTCCCTGAGTGACGTAAACATGAAATAACGCATGGGACCGCGACGACTCCGAGTTGGCTTGGGCGGCTTGCTGTGTCCTGTTCCTGTTGCCTTTCAGGAGGAACTCTAACAGTGCGCCATACTCCTTCACCTTGTGTATTGAATGGTTGGAGATGGCGATGCCCTTGGCTGAGTCGTCGCGCACGACCAACCACCATCCTTTGGGGCACAGGAGGTCGCGTACGACCTCCTGTAGACTTTCATGTAGGCGACCGCCACGTCGCATGACAGGCCCTCGGTGCGAAGCTTGTCTACGCGCCGGTAAAGCTCGCTTGCCATCAGGGATACTACTCCGTGACAATCCTCGGAGCCCAGCATCGTGAACGTCTTGCCAGTTCTGGTTGCATCCTACGCGAAAACCGAGCACTAGGGGCCATCAAGAAGCGTCGTGAGCATCTCTTTCGTGGTGCGCTCAAAGACGTACTCATTGTCCTTATCTTCAACGATGACCCAATTAAACATGAAAGTATGGTCCTTGTGCGGCTTGACGAAACCCGCGCCTGCCCGCTGCCCTTGAAAGTAGAAGGACTCGATTTCAGCTTTGTGTCTAACACGAAGCACCTGTCGTCACCCACGTAGATGATGCTGGACGTCTCTGACTCGCGCTCGTTTAGTGGACGCACCCTCACGGCCACGTTCACGCGCACCATGGGCGACGGCGTGTTGTTGCCAGGGCGGTGGCATTTCGGGGCCGCCTTTGCGGTGTCGCAGGAGCGCCGCTTGCTGTTCTGTGATGGTGCCATTGTCGACGCTTTGGTGGCTTCGACAAACGAAGCACCTTGACGATCCTACGGAAGTCAGGCTACGCTCTTCGCGATTTGAATGGCCGACATGGTGAGCTGGTCCGCTGAATGATCTATGCGTTTTATGGCAGCTTTTTTTAGATGCGGAGCATCTAAAACTCGAGGCTTGTAGTGCGGCGCCGTGCGCAAGCTTTCTCCTCCTCCTTCCACCATCTGTGCATCCCTTCCTCCTCTACACACCGCGCGCGCTTCACTCCTCCACCATCTGTACAACCTTCCTCCTCTACACACCGCGTGCGCTTCTCCTCTTCACGAACATTCGCTAGGTGTATAATGTAGCGCGCATGCGCCGTCACGCTTCGAGAACATCGGCAGATGACGCGCGCGCATGCGCCGTCGCGCTTCGAGAACATCGGCAGCTGACGCGCGCGCATGCGCCGTTGCGCTTCTCCCCCTTCTCGAACATTCGACAGCTGACGCGCGCATGCACCATCACCCACCATTTGTGCCGCGCGCGCTTTTTCCCTTCGAGAACATTCTACAATTTTCCTGATTCTCCAGTGGACGCGCATGCGCCGTCGCGCTTCGAGAACATTCAACAGCTGACAGTGCATGCGCCGTCACGCTGTATATATACTCAAGGTCGGCGCTCGCTCGCTCAGTTGCCGCTCGTCGGTTGGTTTGTACGGCGCGTCGACGTCCAAGGTCGCGGTGAAATGAATGCCAACGAATCCACAAACACAATGATCGACGTCCCTTCGACCAGCGCCGCCCTTTCGCATATGTGTGTACATGTTCACTCATTTAACACCCCCTCCTACAACCACGTAACCAATTTAGCCATCGACCCAAGTAAGTCGCAATTTAACACCCCATTTCACAACCACGTTAACCAATTTAGCCATCGACCCAAGTAAGTCGCACTTTAACACCCCTTTAACCAATTTTATGCTCCGCATCCTCCTCAGTGTTCCCCCGAGGGAAGCTGCGGGCAATTTTTTTGTGTGTCTCTCGTGTTTGGAACACGTGCCTGTCGTGTTCAATGCATGTAGTTGGTTGGTTGGTAAGGACCCAAGAGGATTGGTTAAACCCACTTTGGAGATCGGCCATTATACTTGCGGTACTGGTATCTGGAAATAAAAGACAGGAGGAAGATGCCTAAATAATTTTTAGTTAAAAAAGCTTGGCAGTGCTAATAGGCTAAATAGAATTGTTTAAAAATAAAAGAATTATTATTCAAAATATGAAATAAATAAAATACAGTATAAAATATAAGACATAGGCTAATGACAAAAATAAGTTATGCGTGTGTACTTATGAGATTAGCATGCTTGCTATTTTCATTCTCCTGTTCAAAGCACATTGTGTTGCTGAACTAACATAGCGAAATTCATGATTGACATTATCGCTTGGCGACCATTAGTTTTTAAATATAGGCACCTTCATTTGGAATCAGTAGCTCCTTAAAAGTGTGCTCTGCGTGCATGCATTTTGATAATACAATATTTAAATCAAATAGGCACTTTCTCGTTCTAATATGCGTTTTTCCTCAGGGGTTTTTCGGCCAGTGCTCAATGTTAAAATGTACTCTGGACAAACCAGGTGGCAAGGGTGCTTGCTCACGGAGCAATTTTTGCCTCCTGCCGAGGCTCGCTACTTTGCCGCGGCCAATTAGAATGCTAGCATAGCAGCAGAGGGGCGGTGGTGGCGCGGGCGTATGTTTGGGAAACGCACTGACACGTCATAGTAACATGCGCGCCAAATCGCGAGATGCCCGTCTCTTCTGCCGGGCGGCCACCCGAAAGAGGCATGCCGTCTGAACAGGTTCACGCACTCGCCGCCTCGCCGCTTCCAAAATACCGCTTGGCCGCTTAGCCGCACCGCCTTCGACGTGAACGAGCCTTTAGTGTCACGCAGATTTCAGCCTCTGGCAGTGTAAGCAGCTTGGTATGGTGCGAAGAACTTCATTGGGCCCCGAAGGTCGAACCTGGGTTAAACCGTACCCCACCCATGTCGGGACTGGTGGGTCAGTTTCGGTGTTTTATTAAACCGTGTAGACTTAACTTCATGATGTGCTTTTCATACAGTGAAAGAGAGTGCACTACCTAAAGCAGTATATTTTGCAGAGCTCGCGCCTCACGCCGGTGAAAATCATATTTCGTTTTTGATGAGGCATCTAAGGCTATCAAAGGCCATCGTCTTAATAAGCGGTGTTCCCTCGGAAGTAGCATGGTCGAAAGTGCGTCTGCATTGTCGCACGACGGTGGTGATCAATTCGTAGAGACATTCAAAAAACGAGACGATCTAGCTTGACAACGTCAAGTATGGCAAAGTAGCTATAATCTCGATGATATTATCACAGTAGTAGTAGTTTCAATGATTTTTGTTTACTGGTTATTCTACATTTAATGTTTCGCGGTCCGAATAGGCAAATAGATGAGGCAGATTCAAAAAGTGGCATCTCAATTGAAAACAAGAAATTACTTCTATGGCACAATTAGGAACTGATTTGGTAGGGCATAAACCAACACTATCAGTGGAGTGTTGATAAGATTTCACTTCTTTACGTGGAGGAGGTCCATCACAGGTGATTGGATGGGATAATATTTTATTGGGTCCTCCAAAACACAGATCACTGTGTCGCGGGTCGCTCCCACGTGGGTACTGAGATGTCGAGCTCCTCATCCGTCTCGTCGAAGCGCTGCTTTTTTCATGAGTGCCTGCTGATTCATCATCACCACCTGTTGGAGTCACTGCTTCTACGCGCAATAAAGTTGGTGTACTTTCAGTGGTCATGTCAGAACCTTCAGATGCAATTGCACCTCTCATGACCCCCGCCGCTTCCGAGAAGTTGGCAGTAAAGCCAGCCGTTTTCGCAGAGGTTTCACGTTTTTTTTAGTTTTTGTTGCTGCACATTCAGGTATTTTAGGTGGCTCCAGTAAAATGACAGGCACAGAATTCTCAATTAGCGTAGGTTTCTGTGGCGTGTGCCACAGGATGTTTGCCTTGTATTCTGCATGGTGTGTGGCAGAGGTCACTTCTGCCGAGAAATGCTTCGCGCGCACATGGCCAGCAGGCTGCAAGGCTCCGTCAGCTCTCGGAATCGCCCGTCGCCGCTTATCGAAGCACTCTAGTTCACACGGAGCCTTGAAAAGTGACACACGCTCAATACAAGCTCGATACTTCGACTTGCGTTTTTGTACAAAAAATACTTGCCCATTTTGAAACATCGCCACTGACAAGGTCGCTGAAGCACGCTCGAAGTCACATGTCGCGTCGAGGTATACGTGCTCTGAATTATGAAGTGCGAATCAGCTGAATAATTGTACTGAGAAGGCTCTCAGATACAGAAATTTTATTTTTACATCACAAAATGTCATGCACACAAAGCTTTCAGGAAGATGTTCCCACACGATCGAAATTCGAAATGAGTGCTTTGCGAATACCTGGTGGCCCAAACGAATATAGCGCCATCTCTACTCGCGTGACGGCAACTACTCGTAGCTCAAGGTACGGTGTCTTGAATTGAGAAGTGTGAAAAGCGCCCGCAGAAACGGGTCTCCGAATTGCACCGATACCGCATGGGGCGCTGTAAGCAGGACCCTGTGGCGATGAGCAGACCATGTCAAGCGTGGGCGGTCCGCAATCGATAACGTTATAGACCTGGTCTCATCTGTTCAGCATCAAAAAAGACTGAAACGTTTATCTGCGGCGTTGTTCTTGGACGTGAAAGGTGCATACGATAACGTATCACATGAAGCCGTTCTGGATGTCATGGAAAATGCTGGTTTAGGGGGTCGGGTTTACCAATGAATCCACAGCTATCTGAAAGGCAGAACTTTCTTTGTACAGACGGAGAACGGCACAACAACGCACCATTGCAACCGTCGTGGTGTGCCTCAAGGCGGTGTTCTTAGCCCCACTCTTTTCAATCTAGCACTAATCGGCCTGGCTGACGCACTTCCAGAATCTGTCCATCTATCAATATATGCAGATGACATCTGCATCTGGGCGTCAGGCGTAACACGCCTTAATTTGCGTGCCCGGCTTCAGAGAGCGGCTACAATAGCGACAAAGTACCTGGAAGAACGGGGACTAGAGCTGTCATCAGAGAAATGCTCGCTTATAGCATTCACGCATAAGGCTATGAGCCCATATTTTATTAAAATCAACGGACACACGATCAACTACGTGAAGACCCACCGATTCCTCGGAGCCATAGTTGATCGCGACCTTTCCTGGAGCCCTCACATTGCCCACATGAAAACTAAACTCTCCATGATCACCCACGTACTGAGGTTTCTTGCTGGAAAAACGTGGGGTGCATCGGTACGAGCAATGCTCCAACTCTACACTGTTCTGTTCCTCGGTTATATGCGATACAGCTTACCCGTGCTTAGCGGGATCTGAAGAACAAGCTTGCGCGTCCTCCAGTCGATCCAAGCCCAAGCACTGAGAATATGCCTTGGTCTCCCGAGATGCGCGTCTACAGCAGCGACAGTCATCATTGCACGTGATTATCCAGTCAACGCATACATCCGCGTAGATGCTTTGAGAATGCACATAAGACATTTCGCTCGGCTTCCATCTCATCACCTCGCCTCACTTCGGACTTTCAGGCCCCGTTCAGCGTTCAGCGCAACTGTAGCTCAGCATTGCGCAGTGCTTCCATTGCACTTCACGCATGCAGCACAGCCGCCGATACCATTATGGTGCCTACACCCACTCAAAGCCCTTCTTACAAATCCTGGCATCCCAAATAAAAAAAAGTCGTCTCATCTAGCCCTGAAACAGGCCACATTACTCTTCCTGCAAGAGAAGCACAACGGACGCCTTCAAATTTACGCGGACGGCTCGGTGTCTTCAGTAAGCTCTGCAGGGGTGGTGGTTATTCCCGCGAGGCACATCACAATTAAATTCATGACATCGCATTTGACGTCATCGAAAGCTGCAGAACTTGCCGCCATACATGCTGCTCTGGAGTTTATAGGGAAAGAACCTTCGGGAATTTGGTCTATCTTCTCGGACTCGAAGGCATCTCTTCAATGTCTTATGTCACCATTTCTCCGTGGACCTAATGAACAGTTAGTAGCTGAAATAAGGCTTCTTCATCACCAAGCAATCGAAAAACAGCACAGTATAGTGTATCAGTGGATACCAGGTCATTGCGGTATATATGGCAATGACCACGCAGATGAGGCCGCTAGATCTGCACACGATGGTACCCAATACACCGCCATCCCGTTCTCAAGAACCGACGCAGCTACAAGACTTTGTTCGCTTGCACGTGACCTCACACTGGTACAGTGGAACTCAACAGACTTCACAAACGCGCGCCTGCATAACTTGGATCCCGATCTGCAGCTTCGTCTTCCCCCAAGGTTATCTCGAGCTGAGGAGACTCTTCTTGCCGCCTGTGGCTTGGAGTGGCCTTCACGAACGCATACTCTTATCTCATTGGGATTTCCAGCTCTCCTACATGCACTTACTGCAGTTGCGAAGAAACCATCGCGCACGTTCTGTGTGAGTGCACCCATTTCCACGCGCAAAGACACAAGATCTCACTGCAGCTCTGGATAGACTAGACGATCGGCCTCTGTCGGAACAAAAAATTCTGGGTCATTGGCCGAGCCACTTCTCAGCCCAGAAGGCTTTGAAAGCTGTGCTGCGCTTTTTGCAGACAACTGGCATCAGAGACAGACTTTAGTGTCTTATACTCTTTGATGTTGCCTTTCCTGTGTCGCATTTTTTTCGTAATTTCTCTCTCTCTTCGCAACATTTCTTTTTAACAACTTTCATTCCCCTCACCCCTTTCCCCAGCACAGGGTAGCCAGCCGGTCTAAGAACTTGCTAACCTTCCCTGTCTTTCCGCTTAAACTTGCTTCCTTCCTTCCTTCCATGTCAAGCACATGGGCCTTGATGTGCTCAAGGGACTTGGCTAGCACTATTTTTTTGCGTGTCACACTTTCGAATGCTAATCACTTTTTCTCAGCGTGAGCAATAATAAAGAATTGACTTCATGTTCTTCTTTGAAAAATATCATTCACATGCATTATCATGCAGCAGCCTGCATACGGAGTACCACTTCGCACTAGTAATATCGTTGGATGCATGTCAGGCATGCTACCTAATTTAAGCACCATGTTTATTATTGCTTTTTTTACTGATGTGATGCTGCTTCGCTTATTATGTATCAGTGAGTTAGGAATAAGTGAAAATGATTAAACTTCTATTCAATGCCTGTTAACATTGTTATAAACTTTCTGCTTTAATCGACCTGTTGGAGAGAGGGAGGCGCCCGGCAGGAGCAGTCGCACATCGCGTCGGCTCCGTGTTTTCTGGATGCTTCTCGGTGGACCACGTCAGCCAGCTCTGTCACGTGCCACTCGTTCTTCGCAATGATAAAGTAGCAAAAGCTTTCATATGACAGCTAGTACGGCGGCCTAGTCTGAAGTGGTGCATGTTTATAAACCCTACATCTTAAGTTGCTTCGCCCTCGTGGCTACGTCGATTTAGGCCCTGGACTCAACGTGTCTTAGATATTGGTGTCACTTTGGAATCGTATCTGCTTATACCCCCCGTCAAAGAATGCCCGGTGTCGTTTTTCTCGTTAAGAGCTATCTTGGAGCCCGAAGGGCCCGCGTGCCCCCAAAAAAGCTACTGTGCGTCCTGAAAGTCGATTGATTTAATTGATATGTGAGGTTTAACGTCCCAAAACCACCATATGATTATGAGAGACGCCGTAACGGAGGGCTCCGGAAATTTCGACCACCTGAGGTTCTTTAACGTGCACCAAAATCTGAGCACAAGGGCCTACAACAATTCCGCCTCCATCGGAAATGCTGCCGCCGCAGCCGGGATTCGAACCCCCAGCCTGAGGGGCCACAGCCGAGTACCTTAGCCACTAGACCACCACGGAGGGGCACGCGTCGTTTACGTTGCCAACCCACCTCATGACTTAGCCTCTCATTGAACTAAATTCTGTTTTGTTGAGAACAACCCCACCTATAGACCACTCTGTTTATTTCCACTATCTCAACGTTTTCCTCTGGACACATTCCCATGCCTTATTGTTTGCATTGAGAACCACTCTTTACAGGTTTCCTTCACGCGTCTGTATCTCCGGTATACATCTCCCATGTCTTATTGTTTGCATTGAGAACCACTCTTTGCAGGTTTCCGTCACGCGTCTGTATCTCCGGTATCGTGCATATCACTACCTGTACTAGAGGGGAAATGTCGTGCCCGTCATCGACCGCTTTTGCCAGTGTGGTCGCTAGTCCAGCCGAATTTTCTTTAAGACATCGTTTAAACTGCCCGCATCTATTACGATGCTTTTTTTCCATAAGATTTAGTTGTGAGTTTTGCACTTGCTGGCCTCATTACTGCTTCCAGCTTACGTCCTGGGAACGTCCCTATTGAAAGTGGGAGCGAGCGCTGCAGCGGCATCTAGAGAGCCCTCTGTGTACTAGAAGTGGCTATGATGAACAACGGTGGACAAGCCCACAGTCCAAGAAGTTTCACCCCTAAAAAATAAAGAAGGCTGAGTTCATTTAATAAAAGCGAAACCTTAGATGTCCCTTCAAACGCGAGAACTGGCTGTGCAGCCGGCTTAAACTTGAAGAGTGCCAAATCATTTTTGGAGGACGTCCTCACATGCATCATCGTTTGGTAAAAGGCGGGCGCTGGCAACACCCGCGTGTTACCAAGTGCTTACAGTGACTGTGATCCCCGAGGCGATGAAAAACGGTGTCATGTGAAGATAGCTTTCAGTAAGGGGGAAGATGGGGTCAATACAATCCTCACTCGCGTGTTACCAAGTGCTTAGATTGACTGTGATCCTCAATGCAATGAAAAACGGTGTCATGTGAAGATCGCTTTCAGTAGGGGGAAGATGAGGTCAATACAGTCCTCTGAGAAGAAAACAACAAGATGACATTCTGATTAGAGTTGTCTCAAGCGAGTGCATGAAAGTCTGTGAATTCTTCTTATGCTATAGTGATTATATGGACACCCTCTGCGAACTTCCGCCGTCGTCATCTTGTCGCAGATATGTATATGTATGTGAATATAAGTAAAAGCCAAAAAGAAAAAAAAATAATCCGAAGAAAAGTTTTCGAAGTGCGTCACTGGGATCTGAACCTGTGACGCTCGCTCCTCCGTCTACCATGTCAGACAGCTTTACATCGAGAACGGAAAAAAAAAACTTTCTAATGACAGCTAGTACAGCCGCCTAGTATGAAGCGGCATTGCATGGCAATGAAAAGAGTGTGAGAAAAAAACAGCGTTTTTGCTGTACCAGCCTTAGTTGTACTGACAATACAGGAACAGTGTTCAGAATAACTAGATGAAGTTTGCTCACCCTCTTAATAAAACGTCATGAAAAGTTTCTGATAAGAGACTCTGTGAATAAAGCAATTAGAAACTGAAGGATGCTCCAATTAAAATGGGCAAAAAAACCAATGAAATTACTTTTTCGTTTTCTTTAGAAGAATAATATTGAATGTGTTTGAAGGCTACAATGCACTTAATGCCTACTCTAAAATGTTTTGCGTTCTAACGAATAGTTCATGAAATATTTTATTATTATGTGATTGATTGCTCAACATGTTCAAGCATTACCGACGAAGCGACAAGACTACCCAAGCTGAAACTGAAATCACCGTTATTCTAGCAGCAAGCCTTTCTCTGAGTTTCTATGAAGGCTAAATTGTCGTAGGTTAACTATAAAATTTAGCTCATCAGCAAAATTCACTATATTCCTTTAGTTTTCTAAATAACTTACGAAGATACAACACCGTTGCGACACCTTAACGCGCTTTACACACATATATCCGCGTAGTAAATAGCTATCTCTCCGTAACGCGTTTCCACGCTTCATAAAATTTCTTTTATTTCACGCAATCAACTTGTTTTACGTGTCTGAATTCCCCCTCTGTTATTTCAAGCATTTTCGCGCAAGAAGGATAGTCACCATTGGCGTGGCCGTGGTACAAAACGTTAAAAAAAGGATTGCATAACTCTCACGTCCACTTCACTTTGTTAGGTCAGAGCATCATTACCGTGATATACTTATCATTAGTGTAACGAATAATGGTAATAATATGGTTTGTGGTACTCGAGCCCACTTTTTTGATAAGAAATGATTCTTAAGATGCGTGGTCTGATAATTTTTCTGCACCAGGAGTTGAAAACATGGTGATAAGCAACATCACTCTCCATATTTATGGAGTTACCTACACGTTTCGGGGAAATAACCACGTAAGTAAAATACCCGAAAACAAAAAAAAATTAACTCACAAGGTCCCTTACGCACTCGCTGTAAAGCCCTGTACTCCATTGCCTTCCTTGACCCTCCCCTCTCCGACAGCCTCCTGCGCCTAATGTTGTTTCACACTTCCCTTATGATCAAAGGCACTGTAAGGCGTATGCAAGTCACCTGGTCTTACACGGCCTCCGAGGGCAACGCAAAGTGACCATATCTGGTGACGACTTCATCATGTGACACACGCTAAATGGCGACGTGATGCTGTAACAATTATTATTCATGTTTGATGGCATCACGTGATAATGCTTAGCATCACTCGTGTCTATGACGTGAGACGGTGGCTATTAATGCCCATGCTTGATGAGGCAGATAAGGCTTTGACGCTGAGAAAATACTGGACAAACAAAAGTAAATTATTTGATAACAGTACACCAGCGTGTACGCCTGAGTTCACGAGAGGCTTCATTTACCTGTCAGGTCACCTCTTTACGCCTATTAAAGAGATACGTTGTGTCCAGTTATTGCGAAAATTTAGAGCTGTGTGAGTACTGCAGAGCAAGAAAAAAATAATGGTAGTGAACGCTATATCGAGCTCATCAGGAAAAAGCACTGAATTTTATACAGGTGCACTCTTGCGCGCGCTCTATTTATGTGGGAACAATTGCATATAATTTATTTCCTCTTATGCATCTTTTTTTAATAACTCTGAGCTGTGCCAATGATAACCACCAAGGACATTGAAAATATCTGAAGTTAAGATTCGTTTGGCATAGGTTTGAAGCAATAAACCTATCTCGTGGAAATGTTTCAAACAGAAGGTCAGTGATCTCTGTACATAAAAACCACAGCTGGCTTCCAAACACTTCTCTCTCTCTCTCTCTCTCTCTCTCTCTATATATATATATATATATATATATATATATATATATATATATATATATATATATGTTGATACCAAAAAGGAGACCGACTCGGAGGGGTAGTCAGAGATGTATTTCCAGCCGGTTAAGCGAGCAGCGCCAGCCACAGAGATTAGCTCGCGCCAGTCTATAAGCTTTTCTTCGTCTCCATGCACTGGCACGTAGCATGACCCCCGGCGGCGTAGGCACCGTCCCGGTGCTTTATCGTTGTCTGACGCATTCTTGTAGAGCTTGATGCGCCATACGTGTACAATATCACTGGACCGCACAGCAGATGATGATGGATCAATGGGGCTGATATCGTAAGTGACAGGTGTTACGAAAGTTTCTCTGACAGGCCCAGCCGACGATGAGGGGACCAGAGTAAAACGAGGGTTATGGGAGTGAAATGTACGTCTCTATGTTCCGCATCGTACCGACGGCATTGGTTGATTTTCAACGCCATCAGCCGAGCGAGAGAGAGCTGACGGGTATGATCGGCTCGCGCAATCGCGTCGCGGGCATACTCGCTGGTGGACGAGGTGATAGCTGAGATGACTGGGTCCCGTGGTAAAGTCGGCTCTCTTCCGTAAAATAAGTAGAACGGCGCAAACCTCGCTGTGTTCGAAACTTTCGCATGAATTATATGCGAAAGTTTCGTAGGGTAAGGCAAAGTCCCAGTCTCGGTGGTGGGGCGACACGTATATAGTGAGCATATTTGTTAGAGTATTGTCAAATCGTTCCGTGAGGCCGTTTGTTTGAGGGTGTTAGCGGTTGTCAGTGTGTGTTGCGTGGAACGAGAACGCAGAATGTCGGCGATGACTTGGGATAGAAATGTACGGCCACGGTCTGTGAGGAGTTGTCTTGGAGCACCGTGAATCAATATACCGTTCCGTAACAAGAAGTCAGTGACGTTGGTTGCACAGCTGGTCTAGAGCTCGCGTGATAGCGTAGCGTGTAGCGTAGCCTGTAATCACAGCTATCCATTTGTTTCCCAATGTTGGTGTGGGAAAAGGACCGAGCAGGTCTAACCCAACATGGTAAAATGGTTCCGCGGGTATGTCGATTGGTTGAAGATGGCCAGTGGGTAGCAGTGACGGTGTTTTACCACGTTGGCATAGGTCGCACGCGGTGACGTATTGGCGTACTGAGCGAGCAAGGCCTGGCCAGAAGAAACGGCGCCGGACGCACTCGTACGTGCGGGATACGCCAATGTGTCCTGCCGTGGGAACGTCGTGAAGTTCGGTGAGAACACAGCGACGCAAATGCTTAGGCACAACAATAAAAATGTCAGGCCGGTCTGGTCGGAATTCGCGGCGGTATAGCACACTTTTTCAATGACAAAGTAGCGGACGGAAGCATAATTTGGGGAAGATTCCGTGCGGTTTATGATGCCAAGTAGCACTGGATCGCGCTTCTGCTCTTCCCCATTGTTAAGGAAGTCAGACACTGACAAGATAGAGTTCTCCGTGGGCTCGTCAGTGTCCTCAGGATCGTCGACAGGGTACCGGGAGAGGCAATCGGCATCATGGTGTAGACGGCCCGATTTGTAGACCACCGAATATGAAATCTCCTGCAGGCGCAGAGCCCAGCGACCAAGGTGGCCTGATGGATCTTTCAGAGAGTTGAGCCAGCAGAGAGCGTGGTGGCTGGTAACTACCGAAAATGGGCGTCTGTATAAATAAGGTCGGAATTTCGCCACCGCGCATACAATAGCCAAGCACTTACGCTCTGTGATCGAATAGTTACGTTCAGGTGCGGATAGGAGGTGGCTTATTTATGCAATAACGCAATCATGACCATGTTGTGTATTAGCCAGCACTGCACCAATGCCATGTCCACTTGCATCTGTACGGATTTCCGTACGGGCAGCAGGGTTGAAGTGTGCCAGAAACGGAGGAGAAAAGAGAAGAGCAATGAGAGTCGAGAATGCAGAAGCCTCTTCGCAGCCCCATGAAAACGGGACGTCTTTCTTGAGGAGCTGCGTAAGCGGCCCCGCTATGTGCGCAAAATTTTTCACGAAGCGTCGGAAGTAGGAACATAGTCCTGTAAAGCTGCGTAAATCCTTTGCAGATCATGGTACAGGAAAGTTTTTGACGGCGCCGATTTTTGCCGGGTCTGGTTGTACACCGTCGGCGTCTACTACATGGCCAAGTACTGTGATTTGATGGCGTCCAAAGTGACATTTCGACGAGTTGAACCGCAGGCCAGCGCGACGGAAGATGCCTAAGATGGCTGATAGGCGCTCTATATGAGTTTCAAATGTTGTGAAAAGGCAATGACGTCGTACAAGTAGCACAAACAGGTGGACCATTTGAATCCTCTGAGCAGGGCATCATTCGTTCGAAGGTGGCTGGAGCGTTACAAAGGCCGAAGGCCATGCCCTTGAACTGATATAGGCCATCGGGGGTGATGAATGCCGTTTTTTCACGGTCCATTTCATCTACCTCTATCTGCAAGTAGCCGGAACGAAGGTCTATGGAGGAAAAATAGCAGGACCCATAGAGGCAATCAAGAGCATCATTTATTCGTGGCAGAGGGTACACGTCTTTTTTTGTAATTTTGTTGAGGTGTCGATAATCAACGCAAAAACGCCATGCACCGTCTTTTTTGCGGACTAGCACTACAGGAGAAGCCCAAAGACTGCAGGTTGGCTCAATGGTGTCGTTGGCGAGCATTTTGTTGACGTCACTTTGGATAATGTGACGCTCGGCCACCGACACCCAATATCGCAGCCTACGGATAGGATGATCATTATCAGTGTTTATGCGGTGAGTCATATCAGTAGCTTTTCCCAACGGACGTCCACTGAGGTCAAAAACGGCGATGTAGGACAGCAGAACCCGGTGGAGCTTGTCAGTCTGCTTCGGTGTTAAGTTTGAAGCGATCATCGACGCAATAGCGCTGTCGGAGCAAGTGTCAGATTGATGTTGAGTGTGGGGGTCAGAGGGAGCGGCCATCGTGAGAACATCTACCGCATTGTCTTCTAAGGTGCAGAGCAACGCCAAAGAGATCCCTTGTGGCAGCACTTGAGGTGTCAAGCTAAAGTTGACAACTGCGAGACACGTGGAATTTCCTGCGACAGACAGAATGGAGTGCGGTAATGTAATGCCACGGTTTATGAGGACATTGGCGTTAGGGGTCAGAACATAGTCACCGTCGGTAACTGGTGGTATTGAGATGAGCTCTACGTAGGTCTGTGTCTGTCGAGCGAGGCGCGCATGTGCCGTTGTGCAGAGGCGACTCGGTCGTTGTGCAAGAGGTTCTGTTGCGGGCTAGTGTAGACGGAGCGTACTGGGCGAGCAGTCTATGAGGGCAGAATGCGCGGAGAGGAATTCGAGGCCTAAGATTACGTAATGGGGGCATTTATCAAGGATGGTGAAGAGAACAACTGTGTGTCGATCCACAGTGCTTACACGAGCGGAGCACATTCCAACGATAGATGCTATTCCGCCATCCGCAACACGGACGAACTGAGTGGTCGCAGGTGTGAGAACATTCTTGAGCTTGCGGCGAAAATCACTTGTTATCACGGAAAGTTGTGTGACAGTGTCGACAAGAGCAGTGACATGTACGCCGTCTACTTGTACGTCTATAAGGTTCCGTTTTGTACGTATTGTCAGGAGAGGATTTTCTGTCAGTCCTGGTGATGCAGCGCCACCTCCGGGGGCTGCAACACTTAGTTTTTCGCCGAAGAACCTCGTGGGTATGTGGGGGAAGATGGTCGGCGGGGCTGCGGGGAACGAGATTGGCGACGTTGGGGGCATAGAGAGTGGGAGTGGTGGTGTTCATTAACATGTTCTTGGGCAAAATGGTCACGGCCGGTCTCATGGCGATAGGCAGGACGTGCATGGAAGTGACGAGAGGAGGCTTGTGCAGGAGGACCCCAGCTACTTCTGCAATGGCGAGAATTGTGCCCGATTTGGTGACACGAGAAGCAGATCGGTTTGTCATCATGTGTTTGCCATGCGTACGGATTACGGAACGTTGAGGGCGAGCCGGTCGGGAAGGGACGTGCAGGCGCGTATGGGGCTGGAAGTTGGTGCGTGGAGGCGGTGAAATAGAGTGCATTCCCAAGCTGGCGATTTCCTGCCGGACGACTGCTTGAATGAGGGGCAACGCAATTGGAAGAGAGGGATCAGGGGACGTTGGTCCCACATTAGCTGGAGCAGCCGCTTCAAGTTCTCGCCTTACGAGTCGCGTCAAGTTCGTCACAGGTGTCTGGTGAATGATATGTGTTCAGATACGAGGACGTCGCAGCGGTGTTCGGAAGGCACTGGAACTAATGGGAGATGCGCCTGCTTTTAGCTTGTTGGAACCGGCGGCATTCTTAAATAATCACATCAACAGATGACACATTGTTGAATACCTACAGGTTGAACACATCGTCGGCGATACTCTATAGAATATGCGCAACTTTGTCAGGTTCCGACATGTTTTCGTCAGCTTGGCGGCATAGTGAGAGGATAGCCTGAATGTAACTGATGTAAGACTCCGTCGAAGATTGTGCGCAAGTCGACAACTAATTCTTCGCAGCTTCACGACCACTAAAGGGGTCGCCAAAAAGCTCACGGATCTTTTCCTTGAAGCTTTCCCAGCTCGTAAAGTCATGCTCGTGGTTGTCAAACCAAACACGAGGGATTCCGTTGAGTTAAAAGATCACGTTGGTGAGCATAAGTGTGGGATCCCACCTGTAAGCGGCGCTGACGCGTTCGTAGAGGCGTAGCCACTTGTCGACGTCGGAACCCTTGCAGCCCGAGAACACGCCAGGGGCTTTGAGGGCGAGAAGCGTCACGAAAGTTGTTGTGGGAGCTGGGTTCACAGGCCGGGCAGAAGGACCGGTGACCAGGGAGGATGTAGCTGTGTCTTGAGTGGTCATGTTGAATGTCGCGAGGAAACGTCCGCTTCGGAGTTCTGTGGCGAGGACGGGGATCACACAACTCCACCAAATATGTTACGAGAAGGAGACCAACTTGGAGGGGTAGGCAGAGATGTATGTTCAGCCAGTTAAGTGAGCAGCGCCAGCCACAGAAATGAGCTCGCGCCACTCTATATGCTTTTTTTCTTCGTCTTCATGTGACTATATATATATATATATATATATATATATATATATATATATATATATATATATATATATATATATATATATATATATATATATATATATATATATTATATATATATATATATATATATATATATATATATATATATAGTCACGTGCGTACCGCGAAAAAGACGAAGGCGACAGTGCATACGCACATCTGCACGCTTTTATGCAGAACGCAACAACGAGAAAGACGAGGAACTCTCTGGTATGTGTGGTTATCAAAAAGACCGACCCGCTGCTGTTTTCTCAGCGTCTTGAAATACGACCTCTGTCTTCTGCTACGACCACCGCAAGTTATTATTTTTTCATCCACTTTTCTTTCTTCACATTCTCTTGTCATTCCTTGTAAAGCCCATTCATGCTTTCCCACCGGCTTGTTTATGTAGCGCCAACTCGTTCTTCCCCACTCCCTTTACAGCCATCCTCTGACCAGCGGAAGTTAAGGTGCCGCCACGGTGTTTCTAGTGCTTTTCCGATTTAGGACCCACCTCTCGGCTAGCCCTCAGGAAAGCTCACAACCCTTCACGCGCCCACCCTACCTCCTTCATGCTGTCCCACCACTCGGCCGTTGGCCCCATCTCACAGCCTCGTGCGCAGCAGCGAGGTGGCGTTCCTCGTGAGCTTAGGAGGAAACTCCAGACAACACTTGTGGAACAAAGAACAAAATATTTGCTTTCCAACGTGTGTAGAAACAAAATTGATGAAGAAAAGCGGAACGAACTGGCTCAATAACTTACTTTCTGAAGATCACGAACAAGGCGGTGGTGGTGGAACGATGGGTCACGCTACTTAAAAACGGCGGTAGACGCGATGGGGGCTTTAGGGTCCCTTACCAACACCGTCTAGAAACGGTCAAGGCCCCTCCACTGCCGCCGTGACGTCACCGTACCTTGCCCGACTCCTTAGCGGGGCCGCGCGCGGTGCCGCCGCCACTGTCATGCATGCGGTCACCTTACCAGTTTTTTTGAAACTCTTGAATATATAACAGAGCGCCAGGAGTGGGGCAAAGAATCAGCGTTCACTTTCTTGGTTTTACAGGACAATTACAAATTTTTCAAGCACTCACAAGATCAACTGGAGACGAAAACATGATGTGAACACATTTATATCCAATGACAGCACGTGGAACATATATACAGAAACAAGAGCGGCGAATGTAGATATTAGGAATACATTATCATGAGTACATCAAAGAAAAGAAGAGCATAAGCACATGTAGCACTATTGCTGAGCACGAAGGCAAATTTATGAACTTAGATCAGAAGTCACCTATGTATGCAAGCGTTCACAGAGGTATACAATGGACAAAATAAAATAACGTAAGGTACTTATTTTGAATGAGCTAGTAAAATGGCAGGCATGCAACTTCAAGAGCACATTTCACTTAAGTGTAAGAACCTTCCTCTGCTTGACACCTAACTTTGCTTTTGTCAAGGCGTCGTTTCTAGTACTTGCATTATTTTTTAACAGTGTGTTTACAGCAGGCCATAAAATATTTTTGAGGACAACATCAGGACAGTGACCGCTAGCGCACATTTCGAGGCCTTCACTATCAGACAACAAAAACATCATAATGCTCAGCAGTGACAACCTTTGGTTGTTCTCTTTGTGGAAAACAAGCAGGTACTCGTCATTTGTACAATGCTCCAACACAACTTTCGTACACAGTACAGCGTGTACCACAAAAGGTTGCGGGAACTTCAGACCTCCCCGGTTCACTTCTTATATGAGCACATTTTCGCTTTGGTCAAGTAATCTTTCTGCGACAGTCATCTGCATGCAACAATACTCGCATAACTGACGCTTTAAGGCAGCATGGGCACAGTAGCCAGCTATATACACAACAGCCGGCATATCTGTGCGAGGCTTCTTTAGCTGGCTGTCTAGCACTGGTATGTTGTACTTTGCCAGAAGCACCTCAGGGTTGGGCTCTTTCTCACCTTTTTCTGAAGCCTCAAGAAGATCCTCTAAAATCAACGTATCCTGCAAGTGAAGTTTTGCATCTGCTTCAAATAGTTGTGTGATTGAAATGTGGTACTGTGCACCACACAGCTGCCTGTATTTGCCAAATCTTGCTTCCAGGCCATCTGTCTGAAATTTACCAAGAAGAACATATCTGAAGCAAAGTTCTTCCAAGCAGTACCGGGAAACTTCAGTAAGAGCATACGTTGTTTGGCGGAGGGCGGAGTGTGTTTCAGTTGTCAGCTTGCCTGTGTCTTGCTTTACTGCCTTCCAGCTATCAAGCCAGTCAACTAATTCATCCAGAGACTTCAGTTGGTGGCAGTTTACTTCACTTACAGGCTCCTGCCAAACATTCCACAATCGCTGACCCTTGTGAGGGCTTTTAACATTCACAATGTCCCACCACTTCACAATGACATCAATAAACTGTGCTGTGCCTTCTGCCACTTCGAGCCTTAGTTCTTCCTCTGGAATCCTCAAAGCTTCCGAGACAAAACCGCTGAAAACCTTAAGGGCCAGTCGAACATTTTGTCGTTCGAGATTTCTTGGGTGCAGAGCCTTGTGGGTGAGCCCGTATGCAACTTTTGCAATGCTGCTCTGTTCTGCCTCATGGAGTTCTCTTAGGGAACTGAATGAAGCACCCTCCATTTTTCGACTGTCCGGCGAGTCGCTGTGAAACGCGGGATAGTACAGACACTTGCCCGAATTTTTCTGGTTAAGCCAGTTGTTCCGAACACATTTTAATAAATGCACAGAATCAACAACATAAAACAACGGCTGCTGTGCATTCGCAAGATGTGGGTATACGATATCCAAGCTGGCACCTTTTTTTGCCAAACATTGCCATCATTTTTCGGTTAATTGAGTTGTTGTCAGTTATCACTGCGACTGCATGAATGCCAGCATCTTCTAGGCCTATGATTAACTTATTCAGAACATCATGCAGCTCCTCCGCTGTAATTCTAGACACCGGCAGGACATGTACTACATCTTTGTAGGATGACCGAAGAGACTGCACCATGAAGACATGCGCAGTTTTTGCTGGCTCAGCACTGTTGGAAGCAGAGCCTGTCACACAGCCACCTTTATACTCAAAGTACTGCTGCAAATGTATCTCGTCCACCATCAACGTAACATTTCGCTCCTGTGACTTCAGTGAACTCGCCCTTCTGATCACGTACCGCAAAAAAACCGTCTTCGGACTGCTCTTGTAATGGGCTAACATCATGTCGGCCCCACACTCTTTTAACAGTACTTGGATGTGGCAAAATGACCGCAACGCTGTTTCGTAGGAACCTGTACGCATGTGGTGAAATGGTAAATAATATGCTAGCCAGAACTAACAGTTCAGAGGAGTACCTCAAACCATTGATTCTCTTCGACAAAAGAAAACACTGCTCCTCAAGAAATTTCAGAACATCAGCCCTCTAATCGTCCACGAACCCTTCAGTTGTGACGTCTTGCAAAAGGATGCACACAAGACGGAGCGTTGAATTCACTTCATCATCCTCCTGGGGTGCTTTTGTCGTGCAGAAGTCCTCCACATTATCTAAAACCTCCACTAACCTTCGAAAGTCCTGGATTTTTTCCGGAATCTTCAGGTTGTCGTTCGATGTCAGTAGAGCACGCTTCCAGAACGCGCGCACGCACAGGTCTGACGACACACACACTGACGACAGGAGATTCGGGGCGTGATCTGTAGTTCTGACGTGAGCGAAGATGATGCAACCTTCGCAGACTGTTTGTGACCAGAACTTTTTTTGATGCAATCGAGTCAGCCTAGAAGTTATATGTTCGAAGTTTTCGCCCTTGTTCTCGTCCTGCTCTGCAGCAAATGCCAGCGCTGATTCCTGGATAGCTTCGAGCAACTGTTCATTTTCCTTTCGCCTTCGCTTGACGTCGGGCTCTTCTCGTGACGTTTGAGAATCAGAGAGATAACTCGGGCATCCAGGAAAAATGGTAGGAACAGCATCAGGCAGCAGCCGGGTTGGCTTCATCGGAACCTCAATAGTCCGCCCATCGCCGTCGGTGTACTTTGACGTTGTTCGAAGGTGCTCCGCTTTGAAATGAAGCTCGCAGACCTGCACATTGTAACACAGAGAAGGGGTGAAGTAATGCACCGTGAAGCTTGACACCGTCCACCTCATAAAGCAAAGGTGATACAGCATTCTTCTTATAAACAATAACGAAGCCGCAATGGGCGATTGCACAGCTTGATTAGGAAACAGCACCCCGACGACCAACGCGTAAAGCACGTGCAAAACGCGTGAGCAGCTATAACAATAACAGCGCGTTAAATACGAATGTTACGCATTCAAGAAAACGGTGTATTCGAACGCTTACCTGAGGGTTCTTGAGTTGACGCACGTCAATGCCGCCGCGCCGGACGGCACGCTGCCATTTCGCTTTCCGCACAGGATCACTCGGGAACGAAAACAAACGCACCTTAGGCCCGTTGTCGTAATTTCTCTTGCAGTTGGGCACGCAACAGCGACCCATCGTGATGCGCTGTACATGTAGTAGGTCACAACAAATCGTGAAAGCAAATTGCAACCACACAACCACAAAACACCACTAGCAGGCTGACGCAACACGCCGAAAAAAAAACGTGGCTTCGCCGGCGCGTTCGTACGGTCTCTCTTCCTCGCCTCGTCGCGCAATCTTGCAGAAAAAGAGAAACAGAGATGCGCGTGCGCCCGCCTCCCGTTTCAGGGTGGTGCCATTCTGTGACGGAGCCGATGCCGACAAAACTGGTTTTCTCTCGCCGACGCCGCCATGTTCATGCCCAGCTAGCGCGCCGGCCGGTGCTGGTAGTAGGAAGTTGCTGCGTGCGAGCGTAGTTTGCCGGTTGTCGTCGGCACAAAATGCTCTGCTGCTGCGTACCGCAGTGCAGTAACCACTTCAGGATTGGCTGGCGAATGTTTCAGTTCCCAAGGGATCCAAAAAGAAGAATTCTATGGACTGCAAGAATCAAGCGGGACAAGTGGGAGCCAACGAACACCTCGTGCGTCTGCAGTGTGAGTACGGTGGGGCTTCCTGGGAATAATTTTTTTCCGGGTGAATTTTATTAAGCGGGAGTGATAATCGAAGTATAATGCGGATAATTTTTTCCAATAGTAGTGATTGGGCCGGAATATAGATTACAAGTTACGCAAATTAGTAGCAGTAATTACGTCAAGCTGTTAAAGAAAAGCGTCTCTGCCATCGCCGTCACGCTATCAAAAGCTATGTGGCGTCTGTGTTATTTGTGGTACGGTGTTTTGCGCGTTTGTAAGTGTTTTTAAGCTTTTCGGAGCTTCGAGAAAGTCAATACGAATCGTTTATTTCGAGCTTCCGGACGTGGCAGCTCAACTGGGAGAAAGCTGTGCTTAAGGGAGTGCGTGCACAGTTTACCAGATAATGTTCTGGCCCCCCGTGGAATAACCAGCGTTCATTCACGTTTATTGGAGGTTACTCGCATCTGCGCAATAGCTTGCAAATAATAATAGGGTGGTTTTAAATGTCGCAGTTGCAGTAAAGTTCGTAACAACACATTCGGAAAATAGTTGGGAACGTATAAAGCACAGCAACGTTGGCGTGCGAACACCGGTGATATCTCGATCACGAAGGAAATAAATTTACGACCTTCCATGACCCTGCAGGCTCATTTTGAAGAGAACAGCTTCGAGCAAAACAGAGCGGATGGGTGGAAAAAGCTAAAGCCGAATGCCGTGCCTACAGTGTTTTCCTTCAGACGTACGTTGTTACTTCCTTTTTTCCGCGTGCTTGTGCACAAAATTTAGCATTATTCGCCCCTGTATTCTTATGAGTTCATTGTGTGACCGTGCACGCATGCAGTGCTTTTATTGTGTTGATAGCGGAGCTTATAATTACAATAGAGTTTAACTGTATTTTGAGTGTGCACTAAAAAAGCAGGGTCGAACTTCTTTTTGTTTCTAGATGTTAGAGTTGTGTTGGCGGAACTTTGCCAATTGTTTTTGCGTTTAAATATAACGAACGTAAGTGTATGGGAGTTGATTTTTTTTGCACAGGGGTGGATGTGACATTGGATCACAGCTCTATGGGGGGGGGGAGGAGGAGGCGCTCTTACGCTGTTTTTGCGTCGGTAAACTAGGAAAAAGGGCGCCGGGCACGAAGAGGTTTGCGACTCTGCCCAAAAATGATGTTTGGTCTTTCTGCGGGATACTACAGGCATTTTAAATGTGCAACAAAGGTAGCATTTTGTTCTTCAGACATGAAAGTGTAAAGGCATAAGACAGCCAGTTGTGGCATGCCTCATGATGTTTGTGGGATGCAGTTTGATGCTCTCCTTTTGTTTTGCAGCTTTGCCTCGTCACAGGAAGGCACCAAAAGAAAGGAGTGGGACCGCTCTCGTATCAGCCCTAGATGGAGGCGACGTAACCATTGATGGCCAAGCAGCTGCGATCGGTGCAATGCCGCTGCCGGGCAGCCTTGAGCCGCCTGAAGGACAGAATCGCAGCTAACATGAAACAAGCTCAATAGCACCGGTTGCGGACGAAACAGGTCTGCAAGGCTCATCTAGTGGAGTGCAAGCTGGAGTGTCTGACCCGGAGTCTGCTAATAACTCTCGCGCAGAATTAAATAAGCAGCTGGCAGAACTGACACGTAAATACAGCAAACTTCAAGAATTGCACACCCAGGCAAACTCAACGATCCAAGGCCTCCGAA
This sequence comes from Rhipicephalus annulatus, assembly GCA_013436015.1. Taxonomy (NCBI): domain Eukaryota; kingdom Metazoa; phylum Arthropoda; class Arachnida; order Ixodida; family Ixodidae; genus Rhipicephalus; species Rhipicephalus annulatus. The sequence continues at coordinate 363,122 of WOVY01001500.1, forward strand.
AAAAAGTTAAGAAGCTCGAAGGTACCATAGAAACCTATCGAAAAACATGAAATTTCTGAACGAGGACCAAATACAGGCACTGTCACGCGACAGCAACAAAAAGTCTCCGCAAACTGTGAAGCAAGCGCTTCAAATTAAATTTTCATGCGGGACGTCTGGCTACGAAACCTTAAGGAAACTCGAGTACCCGCTGCCGGCTAACAGAACTCTTGCGCGTCGACTACAGGGACTCAAGTTTCTGCCTGGGATACTCACAGACGTGGTAGACCTGCTGAAAACGAAAGCAGAAGGCATGCAATACATTGAAAAGGACTGTGTTCGTTTACTAGACGAGATGGAGATCTCCCAGGGCTATGAGCTCGATCGAGCTGAAGATGTGTTCCTTGGCGGAACAACATTGCCTGAAAATTCTGAAAACCCGGCTCGCCATGCCTCTGTGTTCATGGTAGGTGGCCTTAACCAGCGGTGGAAGCAAGTAATAGCTTATCACTTTACTGGAAGCAGCGTAGACGGCGCATCCTGAAGGACTACGTAATGAATATCGTGCAACTTTGTGCAAATATATCCCTGAGGATACGCGTTGTCACTTCAGATATGGGTTCCTCCAACAGGGCTATGTGGCGCGAATTTAGATTTTGTAGCCACAGAAAGTCTAACACCATATGCTCGATACCTCACCCTTGCCTAGAAGACAGGGAACTGTTCTTCACTGCAGACGCGGCACACGTGCTTAAAAACATCCGAGGCCAACTTTTAAATTCTGTCGTTTTCATCATTAGTGATGCAACCAAGTGTCAACATGGCCGACCCTCAAACAAAGTACAACTTGAGCACGTGCGTGCAGTAGTACGTTTGGACGAGGACCGGGAACTAAAAGTCGCACCAAAGCTATCGGAAATCCACTTGTCGAACGGCCATTTTACAAAGATGAAGGCGGGAGTCGCGGTTCAGTTTTTTAGAGAAACTCCTGCCGTGATTCGGTATTGGATAAAGCACAAGAAACTAGACCCGGAGGCTGAAACCACAGCGTGGTTTTTGGAGCTTGTCCTTAAGTGGTATACGTTAATGTCATCGTGACATCCATCAGGTGCTTTAAGTCTTGAACACATGGACAAGTATAACGCCGCCATAGAAACTCTGCGCTTGGCGTCTGAGACCATTCGAGGAACGAACATGGGGAGACCGTCCCAGTGGAAGCCCTCACAGGCGAGTTTCTTAATAGCCACAGAAGTCATCATTCGTCTGCAGGATTGCCTTCTAAGAAGTGAAGGATACAAGTTCTTCCTGACAAGCAGACTGCTCCAGGGCTGTCTGAAAAATCTTTTTGGTAATACGTCTTAGGAAGCCCGTTCCAAGCGCTTATAACATGAAGTGTGCGTTGAAGCTTGTGTATGTCAGTCAGTTTTTGTTTACACCATCAACGACTAGCTACGACGTTGATGACGCACAGTACCTGATCGACATGTTGTCGACAGGTATGCAAGAACAAGCGGCAGCCGAAACTGAAGCCATCGACGATTCGGAGATCCCGTTTGTTGAAGGGCTAACTTCTGCCGAGTGTGAGATTTTGTTCTACATCGGGGGTATCTCATTAAAGGGACACTCAAATCTATCGGCCACTGCGAGAAGTGCAAGTCTGAATGGTTGGGCTCAAGCAGCAGCGAGCATGCGTACTTGACGACCCTTAAGGAATACGTCAGTGACGGGAGCAACCTTCACTACCCAAGCGATGCAGTTATGGTCGTGCTCAAAGCATGCGAGGAGCATTTTAATGGTATCGCCACCTGGGAGCAAAGCGTTTTTACCATGAAATCGCCCTTGAAGGCTGTGACTGCATACCTGACCAAGATGCTCCGGTGGGACGTAGCAGGATGCTGCCAGGAACACAAAGAAACTGTGGTGAAGCTCCTCGTGTCTAACTACGCGAGACTAAGGCTGCGTGTGCACCTGCATCAGGTCGCGGCAAAGGGACTCGACGGTCATGCAAGCAAAAAGTGTGCTGGAGTGAACCTACAGTCAACTTTGAACTTCTATTTTAAGACATATCGCCAAAATTTACGCACTTTTGTGTTATTTGTGTCACTATTTTAATGTTACTTTCATTTGTGTGCTTATTGTTACCTTGCCGTGCTTGCCGCGTTTTTGCCTTGTCTGTACAAACTTTTCGCTTCTGTTCATATACTTGTCTAGGTGAAGTACAAAGTAATATTTTGATTTTATTTGTTAAAGTTATTTCGTCACTTCATTCTCTAGTTTCTGGTTGTTCGTTTGAGATCTGCGAAAGGTATGTGGCAGTGGACACTTGCTGATAATAAAAACATGCACTACGATCCAAACGTGGTGTAACGTATCCCCTCGTCACTCACTAACCTCTTTTTGCCGTCAGCATGTTCTTAACTTCTTATGCAACATGAATTTCGAGGGCTGCATACTAACCTTTTTACAAGCAACACAGGTTCACCTAGCAACTCTGGCCGATGAACAGCAATTCTAGATGGTGGTGGTGGTGAAAACATATTTATTTATTTATTTACGTGAAATTTTCTGCGGAGAAGCTCCGAGTAGTCGGACATACTTGGCTTGCGGTGGGGGGGCCCTTAGTCCAGGGCTCCGCTGGGGGGGCCCTTAGTCCAGGGCTGAAGCGTAGAAATTTTCTCACTCATCTGCACTAACGCTTGTGGTCAACGTGTTATTTCGGGCTGTGAAAGAAAATCACCGAGCGCCGTACAAATGAATTTCTGTAGTTAATTATGTAAAGAAAAGAAAACACGCCACGCGCACCAGCGATAGTAACGCGTTTTAAAAGGTTAATTTCAGTTGACAGCGTTCTATATTAGCATGGGACAGCTAACCTTGCAATATTGTCAATTGTATGCCACAAAAATATTACCTACTTCACTGTAACGCCACCCTAGTGCCCTTTTTGCAGTGTTATTGTCCGCAAAAAGGGGCGTCGCTTCGGTATACACGTGAGCCGCACGGAGTGGGCATGAGCATGGCGGCCGCCGTAGCAGACAACCCGGTTGTCTCCATCCTGAAACGGGAGGCGGGCGCGCGGGCGCGCGCGCATCGAGGCACCCTAGTCACCCTCGCCTCGTCACGCCATCTTTTGCAGAAAAAGGAAAACAGTACGCCATACTGGCTCGGGCCAACCTCGGGCATGGTGGTGTGACGTCACACCGCCGGCGAAGGGAAATGGAGAGGCCTTGACCTTTTCTAGATGGTGTTGCCCTTACACGCCCTAGCCGCACACCCTCTCCGCACGTGGACGGACCCCTGCCGCCCGCAAACGGAGAGCGAAATGGCGGCCCGGTGCCAAAATGCAACACAAGCGCTAGCCGCATGAGCTTTGCGTGAGCGGCTCTGATGCGCACTCTGGTTGAACGACACGACGACTGTTGAGGCTGGCAGCCAATTGGCGGAGCTTCAGTTTTCGAGGTCGGAAACCACACGAACAGCAGACGACGCTGACAAGTTCTTGAATGCGTTGGTTCAAGCCGCCAGATTTATCACGAAATTGAGGCTGTTGTATTTTCACGACGCGTTTTTCGGCCGCAAGTGTTTCGTCGGCGTAGTAATCTGTGTTCGAGGCTATAATTACGCACTCCCTTTTTGTTGTTGTCGTCATCGTTACCGCACACAAGTCGTATCGCTCGAGTTGCATTTGGCGCGGCGGCGATTTTTTACAGCTAGCAGGAATCCGGGCGCCAACACGCACAAGCGTTTTGTATTACAATGAAGAAACGGCCTACAGGGGCAGTGGCATTGCACGCTGCGATACCGCGATGCTATCTACAAATAGCCAAAGTAATTGACTGGTCAGTAACGTTTTATGATTGGCCGCTAGTGTATATTGTGTTGCGCGTCTTGCTGACGCTCTCTTTATTTTGCTCTATACAAGTTCACGTATGCTCTATAACATGTCACAGTGAGCTCGGCAAGTATTGAAGTAATTGAAGTTTTAGCCTAGAAGAAAATTTTAGCATGTGTGATATATTCATTAAAGCTGGAATTAAATGTATGTGCATATCAGGTAGTCATGCATCATATAAGAGGCGCTATAGCTTGCTTTAAAAAAATCCAAAATGAAGCGTAATGTGTGTTTACATTTTATGCAAGACACCTTGTTGCTGTCGAATACACATGTCTACATTTTCGTCGGTGTACGTAAAAAATGACACCACAAACATCGATGTTACTTTACTCAACTGAAGGTTTCACAATTTATTTGCTACAACCCATTCACTTCTACATTCCTGTTGCTCACCTCATCATCTTTTCCCATTGGCAATATGGATATGGTTCATTACATACTCCGACACAGCCTCAATGCTACACAGACTAACATGATGTCATAACCAGGGGCCGAATTCACAAAGCTTTCTCTTTGGCTACGCATTTTCTTAGCCAAAAGTTCTCTTATCTCGAGGGATTACTATAGCGCGCGTATGAATTTAACTTATTCGGCATTTAAGAGGGCAAGGACGACACACGATAGCCGATGAAACGACAAGGAAAGAAAGAAGTGTGTGCCGATAATATCAAGGTAGCACGCAAAGCGTCTAGCATCGAGAGTATACGATGATAGCCAATGATTTGCTGCATCTAAGTTTCAGTTCCGCGAGCCTCTGCTACAGCGCTTACGGGATGCCGCGTACGTTGTAATAGACATTTTGGTGGGCTGTGCAAAGCCAAGCACTCGCCTTTAATTAACGACTGTAAAAAAAATTGCTTGATGGCCTTAAGCCACCGAGCAATCCATGCACTATCTCGCCAAGTACAAGTAAACAACACTCCAGGTGTACCACATAAATGAAACCACACATAAATCGATGCATGCAATGTTTGAAAATGTGCCTCGAATGTCTGCTCCTATTTAACGCGACCAGTTACCTTACATTTCATTGAAGCTGCGCTGCTACTTAACTAATTCGGTGCAATCCAGCACGGTATAGTGGTGAACGTAAGGGTGTTTTGTACATATAGTCAAAGGTAGCCTTTGTTACAATATTCTTATTACAAGACACATGAGCGACTTTGGTGCCTGCAGACGAATTGTGTGGAAATAGATAACAGCAGTAATCAAATGAAATTGTGAGTGCAATTTCGCTGGTTCCATGCACCGCAGCATTTTTATAAAGCCGGAATGCGAGAACGTGCATACGCTTACGCTAAGGTATATGTCTACGTAAAATGAGGGAGACTCGTCGGGAGGTGTCTCAGTGCTAAATGCTTTTCACAAAACACAGTGCAAATATTTCGCCCAGCGTTGTTTGAGTGCGCAAACGAAGCAAGGGACGTGTATACGAGTCTTGAGGTCGAGAGACGTTATCACACGTGCGAAAAGGATGAAAAGAGAGAGAGAGAGAGACTCTCGTTTCCGCTTCGCGAAAGCTTGAAATTGATATATAATAAAGACAATTTTCTGGCCCAGCAGACGTCAGGGAAAGTCTCCGCAAAGCAGGGTCAGATGCTCGGAGAGCATAAAAAAGTGGAGTACGCGTTATATGGGAGTGACAGCCACTCAGAAAGCGAGATGAAGTGTGACTGTCCTTAGGTGTGAGAATCAATGCTAATTAAGAGAGTTGAGTTAATGAGCCAAAACTTTCCTAAATAACGATAATGGAAGCAAACTGAGCATTCATCTAGTGAATGTGACACTAGTGACAGTGAACTCATAATAGTTGATTAGCGTTGTCACAGGCCGATATATACTTTTATTTTCTTATCTATATTTGGCAAACTATGAGAAGGTAGCCTACGTTAGAGCCGGCTATCCCAACGTCATGACAGTAATGTACAAGAATAAATAGCGCACGGTTATACAGTCACACGTGGCGGTTTCTATCTTCTAGTAACATTGGGAAAACGCATTCTAACTATTTTTTCTATTTTTGACAAAGTTTCAAGGGACGTTTTTGCATTTGGCTTCATTCTAAGGAATGACGATATATCAGCAATAGGGCGAACACAAGCACTGCTGCAGTGGACGAGCAGTTACAGCGCTCAACTACAATCTAGGAGGTACTTGGTTCGATTCGCAGAATCACTGAGCACTTTTTTTTTTCAAGAGCTGTCCCGGCCTGACATTATGCGTGGTGGCGGGTACTAGTTTTTTGAGAAGTAGGCTTTCGCACTTGCTTCTTTCACTCCAATTTTGACCCAAAAGCGCTGCACTGTGCTCCTTCAAAAATTAAACAATTCAGGGTTCATAATTTTCTCCTCCATCCTCTCTTATCGCAAAATTGTCCAGTGCTGAAATACCAATATCATACCTGGTATATTACTTTTCACGTGTTTGGATATTCGACCAGCAATCAGTCTTCACGGTGTTTTGAAGAAAATCTACACATGCAGTGAGCTAACTGCTTGCAGCCAAGTTGACTGCCTTTGTAGGGACACGCTTTCGTGCTAATATTCCCGCTATTTGTCATGCTGCACGCTTCAGTGTAATGTCGCTGTCAATGGTTAAAATGAACTACAGCAGTTAATCGAGTTCTGCTGAGAGGGTCCCCTATTGTTCAGAATGGAACAGAAAAATGGCAATTTGATTTGTGTGATAAAGAGATACCCTGCTTTTGGTTACTAAAATAAATTTCCAAACTGAAGTTTAATTTTTATTAACAACAGTTCCAGTGCAGATGAAAGGTGCATGGACAAAATTCGTGTATTCAGCTTGACTAGGTTTGTGACCTTAATTGTAATTGCGAACCAGTATCACAGTATGCATAAATATCACACACATATACAACCACGGGTGATAGCTTGCTTATTCTGATTAAAATTGAAAGGTTGAAATCGACATATTCAACCAACGCAATGTGTGCAAGATTTTCCATGTGGAGTAGCTATGCTCGAAACTAATCTTCGCAGGTTCGTTCCATTTTACCCAATTTCTTGCCCATGACTGTAGGTTGGTAAATGAAACTTCTTCGAACACACATATTCTGTGTAAGGTTACATTTATTTTTATGCAGCACAAAACAAATTGAAATGTATAATGGCTCAAAAGAGAAATGACTAGAAACAAATTCAGCCAAATCATCACCAGACTTACTCACCAATGATAAACGGATTCTCATTTAAAAGATACATACATACATACATACATACATACATACATACATACATACATACATACATACATATGCCCCGCCGCGGTGGTCTAGTGGCTGAGGTACTCTGCTGCTGACCCGCAGGTCGCGGGTTCGAATCCCGGCTGCGGCGGCTGCATTTCTGATGGAGGCGGAAATGTTGTAGGCCCGTGTGCTCAGATTTGGGTGCACGTTAAAGAACCCCAGGTGGTCTAAATTTCCGGAGCCCTCCACTACGGCGTCTCTCATAATCATATGGTGGTTTTGGGACGTTAAACCCCACAAATCAATCAATCAATACATACATACATACATACATACATACATACATACATACATACATACATACATACATACATACATATACGCACACACACATATACATATGTACACCCATACATACATACAAACACACTCAGGTGTAAATATTAAAATGAATGGCTATAAAACAACAATTCTAATACACTCATTTTGAATATACTACAGAAAGTAACTTACGAGAGAAATCCACCGGCACTGTTATGTCTGAACACGGTGTTTCTCGAACCATCTCGCAAAAGCTTGATGCATAGTTTTCCGCTGCTGCCCAGTGACAAGCAGTTTTTATAAAAAAACACAAGAATAAAGCCCTTGACAACGCTATGTTAAAGAAAAGGGCTGTGCATCAATATTTCGTACATGTCTGCAATACTACTCTGTTTAATTACAGAGCTTGGCTCATTCACAACCCACTAACAAAGCATGTTAGGACACTTGGGCTGAAAGTTGGCACAGTGCGAGTAAATTCTAGACAATACATGAATAATACAATTATAAGCTACTAAGCTCCTTGGTGCAAACAGTGTTTATATTGACAGCTATAAGTGCCATTTCGTTTCCTAAAAACACTTCTCAAAAGTAAAATCAACTTTATTTAGCTAAAAGTTTCTATTCTGGCGCGTCGTGGTGGCTCAACGGTGGAAGTGACTCTTTCGGCTAAGAAAACAAAGACCAATTATTTTTCCAGTTCGTGAATTCACCCCATAATAACATTGAGGCAGCTGGTAGGAGTGCTTTTGGAGAGGAAACCACCACATTCCCACCAGTTGTGGCCTTGGGTAGCTACTTCACTTGGACAAAAATGATGAAAAACACTCCTCAAGAAGACTTCAATGTTTGGGCATCAACACAGTTCCCATACAGCTGTCTATTAGTCTGCTTGAAAAATATTGAGTTTACTGGTGGGCAAAGACTGTACACTACGTGAGGTGATGCTCCAGGGCACTTCATGTATGTCTTGCTGCTGGCCTCAACTGCGATGTTGCTCAGCACATATGTGTAAAATAGCAACTAATACTATGCCACTGCAAAGTATTTATGTGTCATTTGCATGAAACAGGGACCACAATAAAAGAACATAACAACATTTGCCTTCACAAAGTTCAATTAATGTAAATAAATTTCCACAGAGTTTTCACAGTTCATTTGTGGATAGTAATATTGGTTGTAAACACATTCTTACTTCCACTAACAAACCATTTTAAGATGCCAGATTCAATATTAGAGTATACCAGCACTTTTGTAGAGCTAAAAAATTGTACAGGCACCTAAAAAACACAAGAGAATGCATGCTATAGCTACATATAAAAATAAATACTTTTATTTCTAGTCTGAGTAGAGCTGCATAGATGATAAGTCACTTGCATTACATTATGAACAAACCTATCCGAGCAAAGTATACATTTAAAAAGTTACACTTACACAGTAGATAAGTAGACTGTTGAAGGACGGATAGGCAGCGGGATAATACCCAAGCACTAAAATCTACTGTTAAGATATACTAGGAGTAGTGATGATCCTCTTCCTTCCAAATAAAATAATTCACATAGATTCACTTCCCAGAGCTTATACACTCATGACATCATTGGTGCTATACAAATGAGTGTACACTGAAGGATTACATCGACTAAGTACATGATTACTGCATCCACGAAAACATTTTTGCGCAAAAGAAATTTTGTTGCGTAAGTGGATTCACGAAACGAAAAAACGTCGTAAGAGGCCATCGTTGTCACATCGGCCGCTGCAAATAAAGTGCGCTGTGACTGCCCGGGAACATGTCAGCGATGGTGATGCAGTTGCTATATTTGCTTACGTCACCGAAAAGTGCTCGTAAGTGGATCCACGAAGCGAAATTGTCCGTAAAAACAGCATGGCTGAGAAAAAATCCTAAGAGTGGTCCGGACCACTCTTAGGAACAATGTGGCTACTTAGAACCTGCGGTTGCGGCGGTATACTTTGGTGCCCTGGCTGGTTTTGAGTTAATTCACGCTCATTAAGGGCTGTCTGATGACTGCTGGTGCGTTTTTATTTCTTTCGGTGCTTTGAGCTCCGCGTGTTGTTTCCCTTGTACGCAGTGGATGGTGTTGACAACCACCATCGTCCAATAAGTTCGAAGTCGCAGTAATTGAAGAATTATATTGGGCGTCAATGGCATAAAACTACGCATGTAGAGATTTGTGGTTGGATGAAAACCAATGTGATACGTGAATGGTCGGTGCATTCGAAAGCGGCATGGCATAAGATCAACCTTATTTGTTATGTGGTTGTGTTGCGCCCCATTTTATCCAATTAAAAGTGCGACTCGAGATGCTCGCCTCATTGGTGGAAATTACCACCAAAGAGGTTAATGGGAGCGCATTCTTTGCACGCTATTGGAAATAAAAATGAGAGGAAGTTTTCAGTGAGTGGATCATAAAGTTTGTGCTCTAGTGTACTTTCATTAGCTCTAACTGTCCAATGGTTGCGATTTCTTAAATACAGCTGTCGATACACTTTGAGACAATCTGTAACAAAGCGTACTTTGTAAACCAAAGCGTATTAAGGGTACGCGTGATTACGCATGGAACTACAAACAAATCATGCATCTTCACCTTCACTGTTCAGACACCGATACGGACCGTCATAATATCGCAAGCAATCGGAATGAAATGACCCTAGTAACTTTGTATGACACCGAAAATATGCAAACCCTCACGATTCTGGAGCAAACCTTGGCTGAATTGATCCCTGCGTCAATTACCAGCCATTTAACTTGGCGTACGAACATCATTCAAAGGTAGAGCGAGCCACTGACATGCATTTTGTGCGACGCAGCGACCACTTGACCTGAGAATAATAGCGTTGCGAAGGCGAATCCCCTGTCGCATGCTCTGATCGAAGCAGACGACAAACGCGAGCAGACGACGGCTTGGCCGACAGGCAGAGCTTGTGATTGGTTGCGAAGCAATACCCTCTACATCAGCTCACTCCGTGACTTTGCCAAAAAACTTCTTTCATCTGGCACGCCTGTCCTGTTCGTCATATCACCCCCCTCGCACATAAGAGAAATTTTTTTTCACGCCGTGAAAATAGTGCAAGTTCTCTCTAAGAGCTTTCTTATGTGCTGCGCAGTTGTCGAAAACAACATGGCGTCGTAAACAGCTTATCGGTAGGTATGGTGGCTAGAATTGGGAGGTGACGCCAGCGCCCGCATATTCGCCGAGCGCGCGCGATCCTCGTTTTCAAGCGCCGCCGCGACGGCCACCACGGCGCTCCTGTCGGCATAGTGATGCGGGCGAAGCGCGCGGCGCTCCGCGCTCTCTCGTCGACTCGCCGCTGGGTTCGCTGGTTCGCCTCTGGAAGCGTGTCTGGGTGTGTGCAGTTTTCCGCGTTGATGTCTCGCTTATGGCAAAATGTATTTAGTTGCTGACATGACAGTGTGAGTGCCGACCTTAGGATGAACTCAAGCGCTACGAAAGCGAGGCAACGCCACTGCTTTGCTCCTGGCTGCACGAGCGGCTATGTGTCATCGAGGGAGCAAGGTCAGCGTGCTTCTCTTTTCTCTGTTCCCAAAGACCCTGCCCTCTTCGAAGCCTGGCAACGAGCCATACCCCGTGCCGACAAGTCGTTGGACGTGAAGTCGGCGCTATGTGAGCTTCATTTCGACGAGCAGTTTATTGAGCGTTTTTACACGCATGTGATAAACGGCGAAACTGTTCAGATTCCCCGAGGGAAACCGGTGCTGAAATCTGACGCGGTGCCAACCATATTCCCAAATGTTCCTGCGTATCTTTCAAAGAAAGTGCCGAAGAAAAGGACGTCAAGAACATCCACTTGCGGCCTACCATCGAAAATTCGGCGTCAGGAACCAAGCACGTCTGCTTGCGAGGAGACAGCTGGCTCGTACAGCACAGAAAGCGACAGTAACCAAATACCTGTTCCGAATGTGCCCGCAATTCCCGACGTCCGCAAGTGTGGTCTTCCCAGCGCTTACTGGGCTCGACATCTAATTGCTGGAGCCGACAACGCCACGGTGTTTACAGTTTGCGCACTAGATGGTGACAAGTTGACTATTGACAAGTATGTGCTAATGACATCAGATGAAAACAAACTTCAAGCGACAGTGGCAAGAAAAAGCGTTGCAAGCACCAAATGTGCAGAGTGCAGCCAGCAGCTCCTACAAGGCGAGAACGATCCATCTCCAGCTGCAGCATCCCTCACGGCTGCTGTTGACCGAGGAGGCCTGCTGTACCCATCAGTCAAGCTCAATGAACTCGTGACCACTCTCGAGAACACTTTTACCCACTGCTTCAGTGTTACAGAAGTCAAACCTGACAGCATCATGGACTTGGTTTCCTTCTTGCAGTTAAGAAAGCTTACACTTGTTGGCTGCCCTGACCACAGTATGTCCTTCACAAACAAAATTATCAAGTTTTAAGTTCTTACTAGGCTCTACTTTCATGTCAAATCCCAGAACAGCAAACGAAACGCTAAGCAGGAAAGAATGAAATTGCTGAAGCTTAGACGCGTGCTCTGAGTTTGATATTGTAACTTTAAGCTCTATTGATTTTTTTTTTGCCGAGTGGAAAGTGATTGTATGCCTCTTATTACTTAGTGCCAAGCGATGCGCTGTCTGTGTGCAATGTTTCAATGTTTTTAACTACTCCCGAGCGTATGTAAATGTGCGTATTTTTTCATTTTATTTTATTTTACCCTGTATTCCATGATGTGCAATAGATCTTCCTAATAATATGATGTGCAATAAATATTTGTTTTATTTTCCTCGCCCAGAACTTTGGTAATATTTTTTTTAAAAAAACGCCGTCGCCTTGCACTCCAAAACACTGCAGGGATATGCGAACGAAAGCTTTAATTTGCGCAGATTCAACGTCACAGAAGTCTTGCAGCGGCAGCCAATTTCCTTTAATGCTTGAAATGGCGTTCTATCAGCCATCGTCACAGTGAGTTATCTGAATCGCCAATTTATCTGAATCATGCTTCAGCAACAGCATCTTTGAAAGGTCCGCGCGCTCAAGGCGCGCGCGCGTAACTAGCATCACCATTCCGCCGACAGCGCCACCGCCGCGCTGCTCGAAACGAAGGAGCGGCTCCGAGCTCCCGTTGGCGTCACCTCCCAATTCTAGCCACCATATCGGTAGGTGCGACTTTCAGCGAACGCTTCTCGCACGAGTTACTTCAGTGTTTGACCGGATGTGTTGTGATTACAGCAGCTCTTTCGGTGCGTGGAAGCAGTGCGGAAAGCTGTGGCAGTGCAATGGTGTACGGTGAAGCGCAGCAAAGCCTGTGCGTCGGTGTGGTTATCAAGCGGGGATCGGCATCGATGTATCGACGGCAACTAGCACTCGAGAAGCCTGCAATGTGTGTTTGTGTGCCGGTAGCAGTTCGTTCGCTTGACTTTCCAGTCTCTCAGTTGGGTGCTGTGCGACATTTCGGATTGACAGCGTTTTGACACGTTACTTGAGTGACCCCAAGTACGTACGGAAACGTATGAACTATGCGCTCGGTTCTTGCTTCGCCACTAGTTAGCCCGTACGCTTCTATTTACTTGAGAGCAATGTACTGTTCGGGAGTGAAACGATGGTCGTTGTGAAGAATGGTGCTGTGTTGACGTTCCAAGACTTGTGAACACGCTGTGCTCGTGTGACCGAAAATTGAAAGACAGCGTTGATAACTGTTTTGCCCTGCAAAGTTGTGGTGGGGCAGCTTGGCGCTTTTGTTTGTTAAGTCGTCACTTCTCCTTCTTGTGATAACCATAGTCCAAGCGCTGTGATGTGATCAACCAAAACTGCGAGATGCTACATTCTGTTGTCGATCGTGTTACTTTGAAAGCGCGCCTAGACTGCTCTTCGGTAACAACTTGAGAGTTCTATTTGGCAGCGAGAGCCCGTGAAAGTCAAGCTTCCCTCCGGCCCCCAGACCTAGCGCAGTGATGTGATCAACCAAAGCTGCGAGATGCTACATTCTGTTGTGGATTGTGTTACTTTGGAAGCGCGCCTAGACTGTTCTTCGGTAACAACTTGAGAATTCTATGTGGCAGCGAGAGCCCGTGAACGTCAAGCTTCCCTCCGGTCCCCAGAAAAAGCAAAGATTTCAACGGTGCCTTGGTTTGGATGAAGTTGTAGGCCAATATCGCCTAACTACAGGTTTCCGAGTTCATCTGGCCATTGCTTTGCACGGCACTAAAGCCTTGACAACAGCCGGTCATGGCCAGTTCTTACACTTTATCAATGGACGTGCACGCCTGGCCAGCCCTTTATTGCTGTCATTGGCAGCTTCCAGTCTGCAGATGCTCTTTGCCTGTTGGCCGTACTTGGTTCCTCATGACACCGACGGCTACTAAATGCTGCCATCGGTGAGTTCACCTTGCAGAACTAAATTTCACTGGTACTATAATTCACGCAGTTCTATAACGTGTGCAAGCTTTTAAGCCCATCAGATGTAGTGTTTCTCTATGGTAAGTTGAAGCATGAAAAATTTACTACTACTGTTATATACATACATATATTATGGAGCAAATACATAAAATGTTTTTGTGATTTGATACAAGTGAGCTCTTGTTTGATTATGAGGTTGGGCCTGTCGATTGACCACGTTTGATAGTTGGAAAGTTAATGTGAATTTATTTTTCAGGAGCCAGGTTACACTTAAAAATTTATGTTATTTTGGAAAATTAGTTCTATAGACAATTACCACTGTAGTAGTACTATACTTCAGTAGGACATATATATTGCAGTACGTAAATATTACATGAGGCTTCAGTTTATTTCAAAGTGATTATATCAGATTTTGGTCACTTTAACGAAGTGATAGCTTCCTCAAATAAGTATTAGAAGTGAGTGCTTTTAATGATTGTTTTTAACTATCTCGTTTTTGGCTGTTCACAGATCACAGAGATTGGTTTGTTAAGGTCCTGTGATGCATCGGTTGCACATTATGGCGCATCAATCCTCATCATTACTTGGAGCACCTGTACAAAAATAGAAAGGACACTATGCAAGCCTATGTCATCTAACTATGCAAGCCTATGTCACTGCTGGGACTGTTATCATTCAGCGGATGTGGCGTGGAAGCATGCATGGCAGCCTCATCTGGAAGGACTGCGATCTGCTTGGGAGCTTCGAGGGCACAAAACTGCCTAACGGCTGGCTGCAAGGTTAGTTTTTCTTTGATACATACGATTACGTGAGCACCACTTAGTGTGCACAAATTGAAAACCCAAGCATGGTCGCTTTCAGTGGATACCTGTAATATTCTTACACATAATTCTTATTCAACATTTATAGAACTAAATTGCAAGATAATTAAGAATGTTGAAAGCTGAAAGCCTGCAGCTTATGAATGAAACTCCAATAATCTGAGACTCAAAAGCTTGTGCTTTGAAACGAGCTCAAATACTTTGATTCCTTATTGAGCTCTCGAGCTTGTGACTCCCTCTGTGGATCAAGTGCTCTGGAAGGAAATAGCAAGTGGGTGAAAATTGCCTGGCTGTTCACAACTTGCAAGGAGAAAGACCTATTGAAGAAGCCTCAGATGACATAGGGCCAGTAACTGCATCTTTTACCTAATGTAGCTTTTTCTCTCTCAGTGCTGTTGCTTGTGTTTCAGCCGAACATGTTCACCACGATTGCATAGTGATATATATTTTTCTACAAATTGTACCTGACCTAAGTATGCATTGTTGATCTCTTAAGGTGACGTTCAGTGTGTTTCAAAGCCATGGCTTCTCATTTCGCTGTCTGTGGCTAGCCTCTTTCAGCAGCAGAGCGATGCAGCTAACACACATGCAATCCAAGTGATGGAGCGCTCCTTTGGTGTTCTGTGCAGGACGCAGCATATCCATCCGGCAAGACACTGGTATCAACAATAATGGTGAGTGTTGATGGCACCTGTAGGAGCCCGTTGTGTTTATTGCGTATGATTATTTCCCCTGATGAAGTGCGATTTTCAAAGGTTTTCTTCATTTACAATAATAAATGTCAGCAACAAGCAGACTCATAATCCACAAGTTTGTTGTGTCTTCTAGACTGCCCATTTGCTCCTATACACCGTACGGTGAGCTGGCTATGTTAGACAGCCTTAAAGTTATGAACATTGGCTGTTGTGTTGTAATGCAGTCTAACTTGTGTTTCTTAGTGAACTTATTTGTGGTCTGCTTCTCGCACCTAGTGTAAAGTCAAAATAGAAGAATTTTATTGGCTTTTTATATCTGGCACAAGTTTCATGCCTTCATCTATAACATTGTAGTTTTGCTCTTGTATCATATTAAATATATTTTCAGTTTTCACTGTTTGTGTGTGTGTGTGTTGAGGCTTGTCATTGGATTCTGAAAATACAATATCTGTAAATATGAGCACATAATTGACAACTATACACTCTTGCGTGTAGCATGGTTGTAACAATGATCTGTATTTTTCTAATTTCCAGCAGTAACAAGGGGTTCGGTGCTCCACGGTCATGTACAGTGTATCAAGAACAGAGCACAGAAGACCAACAAGTATAAAGGGACTGCCAGTGACTGTTCTCCTGCTCAAAGTTTACAACAGCAGAAAGAGCACATTGTGATGTCAGGAGTAGCTGCTGCTTAACTTCTTAGCAGTGCATTATTCAGCAGTTCATTTGCTTGCATTAGAAATTATTTAAAATTTGCATGGAAGATACCAAACTATGATGCTAATTTAAAGGCTGCTGTAGTGTTAGTGGGCAAATATTTTTGAGCTGAAGCTTTTAACATGCGTGTTAAGTGCCTGCGTGCCTGTACATTTACATGCCAGAAATCACAACACCCATGGTCACCAATGGCAACTGTGTTTGCATTCTTTGTAGTACAAGAAGTAAAGCCATGAATGCAGTAATCATGTACTTAGTCGATGTAATCCTTCAGTGTACACTCATCTGTATAGCACCAATGATGCCATGAGTGTATAAGCTCTGAGAAGTCAATCTATGTGGATTATTTTATTTGGATGGAAGAAGATCATCACTACTCCTAGTATATCTTAACAGTAGATTTTAGTGGTTGGGTAATGTCCCACTGCCTGTCCGTCCTTCAACAGTCTCCTTGTCTACTGTGTAAGTGTAACTTTTTAAATGTATACTTTGCTCGGATAGGTTTGTTCATAATGTAATGCAAGTGACTTATCATCTATGCAGCTCTACTCAGACTAGAAATAAAAGTATTTATTTTTATATGTAGCTATAGCATGCATTCACTTGTGTTTTTCAAGGTGCCTGTACAATTGTTCAGCCATACAAAAGTGCTGGTATACTCTAATATTGAATCTGGCATCTTAAAATAGTTTGTTAGTGAAAGTAAGAATGTGTTTACAACCAATATTACTATCCTCAGATGAACTATGAAAGCTCTGTGGAAATTTATTAACATTTTTTGAACTTTGTGAGGGCAAATGTTGTTATGTTCTTTTATTCTGGTCCCTGTTTTATGCAAATGACACATAATTACTTTGCAGTGGCATAGTATTAGTTTTTATTTTACACATATGTGCTGAGCAACATTGCAGTTGAGGCCAGCAGCAAGACATACATGCAGTGCACTGGAGCATCACCTCACATAGTGTACAGTCTTTGCCCACCAGTAAACTCAATATTTTTCAAGCAGACTAATAGACAGCTGTATGGGAACTGTGTTGATGTGCAAACTTTGAAGTCTTCTTCAGGAGTGTTTTTCATCATTTTTGTCCAAGTGAAGTAGCTACCCAAGGCCACAACCGGTGGGAATGTGGTGGTTTCCTCTCTCCAAAAGCACTCTTACCAGCTGCCTCAATGTTAGCATGGGGTGAATTCACGAACTGTAAAAATAATTGGTCTTTGTTTTCTTGACCGAAAGAGTCACTTCCACCTTTGAGCCACCATGACGCGCCAGAATAGAAACTTTTAGCTAAATAAAGTTGATTCTACTTTTGAGAAGTGTTTTGGGGAAACGAAATGGCACCTATAGCTGTCAATATAAACACTGTATGCACCAAGGAGCTTAGTAGCTTATAATTGTATTATTCATGTATTGTCTTGGAATATACTCGCACTGTGCCAAATTTCAGCCCAAGTGTCCTAACATGCTTTGTTAGTGGGTTGTGAATGAGCCAAGCTATGTAAATAAACAGAGTGATATTGCAGACATGTAAAAATTATTGATGCACAGCCCTTTTCTTTAGCATGACATGGTCAAAGGCTTTATTCTTGTGTTTTCTATAAAAACTGCTTGTCACTGGGGAGCGGCGGAAAACTATGCATCAAGCTTTTGCGAGATGGTACGAGAAACACCGTGTTCAGACATAACAGTGCTGGTGGATTTCTCTCGTAAGTTACTTTCTGTAGTATATTCAAAATGAGTGTATTAGAATTGTTGTTTTATAGCCATTCATTTTAATATTTACACCTGAGTGTATGTCTGTATGTATGGGTGTACATATGTATATGTGTGTGTGCATGTATGTATGTATGTATGTATGTATGTATGTATGTATGTATGTATGTATGTATGTATGTATGTATGTATGTATGTATGCATGCATGCATGTGTGTGTATGTACGTATGTATGTATGTATGTATGTATGTATGTATGTATGTATGTATGTATGTATCTTTTAAATGAAAATCCATTGATCATTGGTGAGTAAGTTTGGTAATGATTTGGCTGAATTTGTTTCGAGTTATTTCTCTTTTGAGCCAATATACATTTCAATTTGTTTTGTACTGCATAAAAATAAATGTAACCTTACACAGAATACGTGTAATCGAAGAAGTTGTTTCATTTACCAACCTACAGTCATGGGCAAGAAATTGGGTAAAATGGAACGAACCTGCGAAGATTAGTTTAGAGCATAGCTACTCTACATGGCATATCTCATACACACTGCGATGGTTGAATATGTCGATTTCAACCTTTCAATTTTAACCAGAATAAGCAAGCTATCACCCGTGGTTGTATATGTGTATGATATTTATGCATACAATGATACCGGTTCGCAATTACAATTAAGGTCACAAACCTAGTCAAGCTGAATACACCAATTTTGTCCATGCACATTTCATCTGCACTGAAACTGTTGTTAATAAAAAATAAACTCCAGTTTAGAAATTTATTCTAGTAACCAAAGCAGGGTATCTCTTTATCACACAAATAAAATTGCCATTGTTCTGTTACATCCTGGACAATAGGAAACCCTCTCAGCAGAACTCGATTAACTGCTATAGTTCATTTTAACCATTGACAGCGACAATACACTGAAGCGTGCAGCATGACAAATAGCGGGAGAGAAGACACAAACTAATTACTCTGTTTGCGTCAGCTCTAACTGTCCGTGCTCTTTGGTCTTGCTGCATGTGATGATGCCCACCAAATTAGCACGAAAGCGTCTCCCTACAAAGGCTGTCAACTTGGCTGCAAGCAGTTAGCTCACTGCATGTGTAGATTTTCTTCAAAACACCGTGAAGACTGATTGCTGGTCGAATATCCAAACACGTGAAAAGTAATATACCAGGTATGATATTGGTATTTCAGCACTGGACAATTTTGCGATAATAGAGGATGGAGGAGAAAATTATGAACCCTGAATTGTTTAATTTTTGAAGGAGCACAGTACAGCGCTATTGGGTCAAAAGTGGAGTGAAAGAAGCAAGTGCGAAAGCCTACTTCTCAAAAAATTAGTACCCGCCACCACGCATAATGTCAGGCCAGGCAACCTCTTGAAAAAAAACAACGTGCTCAGTGATTCTGCGAATCGAACCAAGTACCTCCTACATTGTAGTTGAGCGCTGTAACCGCTCGTCCACTGCAGCAGTGCTTGCATTGGCCCTATTGCTGATATATCGTAATTCCTTCGAATGAAGCCAAATGCAAAAACGTCTGGTGAAACTTTGTCAAAAATAGAAAAAGTAGTTAGAATGCGTTTGCCCAAGGTTACTAGAAGATAGAAACCGCCACGTGTGACTGTAATCGTGCGCTATTTATTCTTGTACATTACTGTCATAACGTTGGGATAGCCGGCTCTAACGTAGGCTACCTTCTCGTAGTTTGCCAAATTTAAATAGGAAAATAAAAATATATTCCGGCCTGTGACAACGCTAATTAACTATTATGAGTTCACTGTCACTAGTGTCACTTTCACTAGATGAATGCTCAGTTTGCTTCCATTATCGTTATTTAGGAAAGTTTTGGCTCATTAACTCAACTCTCCTAATTAGCATTGATTCTCACATCTAAGGACAGTCACACTTCATCTCGCTTTCTGAGTGGCTGTCACTCCCATATAACGCGTACTCTACTTTTTTTATGCTCTCCGAGCATCTGACGCTGCTTTGCGGAGACTTTCCTTGACGTCTGCTGGGCCAGAAAATTGTCTTTGTTATCTATCAATTTCAAGCTTTCGTGAAGCCGAAACGAGAGTCTCTCTCTCTCTCTCTTCATTCTTTTCGCACGTGTGATAACGTCTCTCGACCTCAAGACTCGCATACACGTCCCTTGCTTTGTTTGCGCACTCAAACAACGCTGGACGAAATATTTGCACCGTGTTTTGTGAAAAGCATTAGCACTGAGACACCTCCCGACGAGTCTCCCTCATTTTATGTAGACATATACCTAAGCGTAAGCATATGCACGTTCTCGCATTCTGCCTTTATAAAAATGCTGCGGTGCATGGAACCAGCGAAATTGCGCTCACAATTTCATTTGATTACTGCTGTTATCTATTTCCACACAATTCGTCTGCAGGCACCAAAGTCGCTCATGTGTCTTGTAATAAGAATATTATAACAAAGGCTACCTTTGACTATAGCTACAAAACAACCTTACGTTCACCACTATACCGTTCTAGATTGCACCGAATTAGTTAAGTAGCAGCGCAGCTTCAATGAAATGTAAGGTAACTGGTCGCGTTAAATAGGGGAAGACATTCGAGGCACATTTTCAAACATTGCATGCATCGATTTATGTGTGGTTTCATTTATGTGGTGCACCTGGAGTGTTGTTTACTTGTACTTGGCGAGATAGTGCATGGATTGCTCGGTGGCTTAAGGCCATCGAGCAATTATTTTTTTAGCTACAGTCGTTGATTGAAGGCGAGTGCTTGGCTTTGCACAGCCCACCAAAACGTCTATTACAACGTACGCGGCATCCCGTAAGCGCTGTAGCAGACGCTCGCGGAACTGAAACTTAGATGCAGCAAATCATTGGCTATCATCGTATACTCTCGATGCTAGACGCTTTGCGTGCTACCGTGATATTATCGGCACAAACTTCTTTCTTTCCTTGTCGTTTCACCGTCTATCGTGTGTCCTCCTTGCCCTCTTAAGTGCCGAATAAGTTAAATTCGTACCCGCGCTATAGTAATCCCTCCAGATAATCGATTTTTCGGCTAAGAAAATGCGTGGCCAAAGAGAAAGCTTTGTGAATTCGGCCCCAGATGTTCGACAGTAGCTGCTAATGCAGTATCACTAATTTTGTCAAGATTACGGGCAGTCATGCTACATTACTTGTACACCATGACAGCTGATATACTATGCGATGGTTATCTGCTTGCATCAAGTATTTGAAAAATAGTTAAACAATATTTTCAATATCCTGTAGAAATTGCCTCGTCTGTCTTGTTCAACATGCATCCGTGATCATCAAGTGTGTAGCAAAATATCTCAAGCACATGTCAGGTCAAGAAAACTTTAAACAACCAAAATGCTTATTATCGTTAGCTCAGTGTTGGATGTCTGTTCCTTCCCAATAGTGCACAGAAAGTGAAAAACGTACGCCTTGTCTCCAAAGAAGAATGCCGTCTCTCAATTAGCTAAAATATTTTATTAATTATTACATTTATACGATGAGAATTCATCATTCTTGTCGGTAGTAGATATTTTGCAATTAGTACAAAGTAGCCGAAGAAACTTGTCGGCAATCCTGTACACTTATCACCCTTCGTTAGAAGTTGTGGAGGCTTTTTAGGTAAATGAAATGAGCATAATCTTCCAAGCCGGCCATAATAAATAATTCCAGCTATATGTGCATGTTATTGCGGGGGAGGTGTTGCAAAGATTTCTGGATAAAGCTGGAGCTATTTCACTCTGTGAAGGTGGGTGACCAGCCAAGCTGTGTCGCACAAATATTTTGTTTGCTTACTTTTTATATTTATACCTTTAATAATTTTAGCATATGCTTTTCAAAGCAGTTCCACCTCAGTTTATGTGGCCTAGAAGTGCAACATGCAGGTTATGTATTTATGTATACATTTATTTCTTTGCTAATCATTTTTTATTCACCTTTTTTGTGTCCAATTTTTTATGCACCAGTAGTGAGTGGTGTTGTTGGCCCCATTTATGTGGTGCATGCCCTCTAGGAGCTTTGTGTAGATTAAGTATGTATTTGCGGAGTCACAGTACATCCATACTTATTACTCTCATTGTTGCACTGACGTCCGTCAATTTACCTGGTGCGTCAGCTGCCAACTGAACTCAGCCTGGATGCACACTGTCTCCCTAATTCAAAATTTCAATCTAGAAACAGTTGAAGATCATAATTTTCTGTTGAATATGTAAGCTCGTGGAGTTGTGTGGACTTATGCAGTAGAACCTCACTGATACATTCCCGCTTAATACAATTCAGCAGCTGATTGATAGGGTGGCTTAACATCCCAGAACCACGATATGATTATCAGAGACTCCGTAGTGGAGGAATGTGGAAATTTTTACCACCTGCGGTTCTTTAACGTGCACGCAAATCTGAGCACACGGGCCTACAACATTCCTGCCTCCATCGAAAACGCAGCCGCCGCCGCCCGGATTCAATCCCCTGACCAGCGGGTCAGCAGACGAGTACCGTAGCCACTAGACCAGTGCGACAGGGCAATGATTTCCCGGCTGCTACGCTCGCACTCGTGAAAATAAATTAAACCGATTTAGATCATAAGTATTCTCAGATCCGGCATTTATTGTGCGCATTTTTTTAAAAACGTATCCATGTTTTATTGAATAATGAATGCAAGACATGATTCTAACATCGCGACTTAAGTGACTTCGAGGCTGTCTAATCACGTAGAGATTAACCTATCTTGACGAGACAGCGACGTTGTTGGAATTTTGTTGTGTCTCTGTGCATGAATAACAAGGGAACCAGCACGTAATATACTGATAGCACTGACGTATCATCAGCGTTCGCATTCCATTGTTTCGGTACTGCAACATGGCTGTTTTAGGGCCAGCAGTGCAAGCCATTCATAGCCTTGCTGTCAAGAACACTGAGAATACTCGAGTGCAGTGTGATAGCATTAGCAGCAGCCATTTTACTGTGTTCACATTTGCTTGCCATTCATTTCTCTATGAACCCGTGAACCATGCTGAGCCATTGTGCTCTAGGTTGAGGTCTGTGATAGCTTTAGCAGCAGCCATTTCATTGTATTCACATTTGCTTGCCATTCTTCATTTCTCTATGAACACGTGAACTATGCTGGCCATTGTGCTCTGGGTTGAGGCCAAGTCCAAATTTGTGCACATTGTAGAATATTGGCCGTTGTAAACTCTCTTAGTGTTCCAATTGCGATTGCGACCGCCAAGTACCTACTGTGTGTCTGTTAAACAAACCACGCTCCTGTGTAGCTGTGATTTTTGTAAATGCTGTGGTTGTTGATGACTATGAATTATAGCTGGGCACTTTGTAATGGTTTGTCTTGCTAGGACTTATATTAGTGGCCAATAAAACACTGGGCTTTTGTTAAAAGGAACCTGGAACGGTTATGGTGATGTACAAACACATTGGGCTGGTAGATTAAGTCTCAAGGGTTATTTAGAGACCGATTTAACCACTCCGCATAAACTGCGTAATTTATTACTACGCTTTAAAGCTGCCAATCGCTGGAAATCGGTGCAGATTGTTGCAACTCAGCCGAATACCTTTTAAACTGCCCAATCATAGAGAAACATGCTCTGCCCAGAGCACGTCAGCAGCCTTGTCAACATGGCTGCTTATCTGATTGGCTGTCATGGGCTGTAGAATGTGCAGAAGTAAAATCGACCGGTAGGGTGGCAGCACCTGTCAGAACAGATATCAATCACTTACTTCGTGGTCTCTTTTTCTGTTGCCAGAGGACGTGCGTGCTGCCAGGAGCACTGTGTGATGGCCTCCGAGACTGCCCGCAACCTGTCGGTGTGCCATCTCGGAGGTCTAGACTGGTAAAAGCTCAAAACGGCGAGCGCACTCATTAGAGCTCTGCGATCGCCAGCGTGCCTCGTAAATTGTGGCGGTCAGGCATAGGCGAGAAGGAGGGTATGATATAATTGTTTGTAGCGGCCTTGGTACACTGCGTGTCAATCAACTTATGGTGCGAATGGTCTCATGATGCTCTAACCTAAATGCTGACAAAACTTTAAAAAACCGTTTCAGGGTCTCTTTAATGGAAGTTCGCAGAGTTGAATAAGCATTGAAGTACAAGAACAGGTAGAGCTACGTAGAGGCAGGAATGCATAATGGAGCTTCAGGTGGGGGAGCAGCCTGTGTGCAGAGTCGGAGGGGCAGACACTTGATACTTCATGAGCCCGGAAAAGAGGAGGAGGTGTAAATGAACAAAGAGGAGGGATGTGTAACTGTTGTAAGCGCTAAACGCACGTACGTGACACGAGTGAAGGACACAGGACAAGCGGTTCACTCGTCTTACATACGTGCATTTAGCGGTTACAAATGTTATGGATCAATACCAACTACCCTGAACTCAGTGCCTTCTCAGAGAAGGAGGAAATGGAGAATTTCAAAGAAGCATGTGGCTTGTGATGGTTGTGTCATCTGTGCATAGGCATACCAGCCGGGAGGGCAAGGGGGTGTGAGCCGCCCCACTGAGAAAAGTTAGGGGGGCTGAGCCCCCCAGTTTCTACAGTAGTGACTGTTCGCTGCACGCCGGGGAAAGCCACAATTGAGGCGAAGTTCTCCTTCACCACAGTAGTCACAGAATTATGTTATTACAAGGGAATATTACAATATACTGAAATTTCTCCAAAATTGTAGTTGTGACGACTCTTCTTGTAGGCTCTTGCGGTGCAGGCCACCTAAGCGGCGCTTTCATGCTTTGTGCTGTAGCATTGTAGAGCAGGCCACTACTGAACAGGGGCCTAATAACATTGCATAACTTGTCCACGCTTTCATTCTGCTGCGGCTGGCTGATGCAGTTACGAATTCGAACGGGCAAACTTTTTATGGACTGGTGAAATCCTCTGCTGCCTCCGGAAAGTTATTTTCTTTGATCGAAAATAGATATCATCAACGCTGCTTTGTCGAAGCTGCTGTTAGCTGATTAATGTTACGAATATTTTTTAATGTTCTAGTGTTATGTGGAAGCACCACAAAAGGTTTCCGCTTTAGCCTTTGATATTTCTGATCAGCCTTGCTTCTGGTAATTTGGAGTGATGGTGGCAGCTTGCAAAGTGGCAACGAACAAAGCAGTGGACTCGAGCACAGTGGGAATCTCAGCTTTTGAGCTTTTCCTTTAACGTGATCCACCAGACCAAGGAGAAGGTGAAAGAGTATTGTTTTTAGCACTATGGAAGCGTAACTGAGAGTCGGGCTAGTAGGTTTTCATTCAACTCGAATGATCTTTTGCAGCTCAAAATACAACTTGGGCAGCAAAGAAGCACACACGTGCAGCACTGCTTATTTCTCTCTCTTCCTCTCTCTCTCTCTCTCAGTAAGGACTAGCTCACAGAGATGTGTGCGCGCACAAACTACTAAACGCCTTGATGCTGCAAGTGAAAATATTTTATTATGCTCATGTTATTTCATCTCGGAAGCTGCTATAAGTAACCGTTGATAAAGTGACCAGCGGCTACATTACTTGAATATTATTTAAAAGAATATGCTCTCCGACTACCCCAAAAAGTTTTAAATATTGTTCAGTGCGTGAATTCCCTGTTTATTGTGCATGCGCTGTAATGAACACCGCGATATTTCACAGGTTGCTGACGTCATGTAAGAGGCAGGCGATTTTATGGCACATAGACAACTTTAAATGGCGAAGAACCAATGGCAAACAATATTCTACCGTATTAAAAATAGTTTATGATCTTACTTTTTTCGTGTCATTTATAAGTGGTCCCTACGCGATGAATATATATATATATATATATATATATATATATATATATATATATATATATATATATATATATATATATATATATATATATATATATATATATAGGTTTGCCCCCCACTCGCGAAAGAGAGAGTCAGTATACCCCTGCATTTGTGGATCTTTTTTGTTACATTTATCCCTTTCTGAAGTCAGTCCATCAACCAACTGTGAAATCCTAGAGCTTCTTTGGAGGCTGTATGGTTCTTCGAGGTCCAGCAGAAATTCTAGTCTGCTTCCGTTGATCTGTCTCTGGCTCACTGACTTCAATGCGTTTGTCTGAGGAAGGGCTTGCTCTGTTGAGTACTCGGTTCCTTTTCAGGATGCTGTCTTCCATGTGAACTTCATACGACCTGTCATAAATTCTCCTAATTATTGTCTGTGATCCGTGCTCCTGTTTTCATTGGTTGAACTCGGACATCCACTGACCCTTTCTAATGCTTGGTGAATCCTTCGCTTGTCTGTGATGGTAGCTCGTGCTTTTCCGCCTCTTCTAGAATCTTTTTTCACTCACATCGACTGCTTCGGATTGCAGTAACTGTGAAGCTGTTGGCACACTCATTTTAGTGTGGCAACTCATTCACAGTTGTGCTAGAGTACCATTCTTTTCTTGAAGTGATGTGTTTTGTTAGTAAACAAATGTCATTTGTGGGTCTCATTGGCTTCCAAGTGCTTTTTAAGGAACATTTTCGCTCTCATCCTGGCTGATTCGGCCCTTCTATTTGCACGTGCGTAAACCGAGCTTCACGTTTTGTCATTACTGTGTGCCATTACTGTTTGCCATTAGTAATCCCCTCTGCAATTTTCTGGAAGCCAGTTTTCCATTCAAGAACGTCCCTGCACAAGAATTGTTAAAGTTGATTGCACCATGTAAGTGGCAACATATGCTGTTTACCCTTGCATTGAACCGCTTTAATTTATTTCAAACCAATAACTGGTATAGTAATGGGCAATGTGGTTGCAGACGAACTTTCAAAAACATAATTTCAGTTATGTGTTCAGTTGTGGTACCACTGGTTCGATATGATGTCCTACATTTGAAAGTTTTGCTCTACATTGGCAACATATATTTTTTGGCTTGGGTTCAGGTGGGTTTTGGAAAACTGATTTGGATTGATTCTTATTAAAAATGCTCTTTGGGTACAGTTTTTTTTATTAGGGTTTGATGCGACATCATGGTGTTACAACAAATAATGAACGGGAAAATATGTTGCGAAGAAGGCATCTTACAACATGCATGCCAACTAGTATAAGCATGACGTGTACAGTGCCATCCTCGACGACCCACTTAAGGTTGCTTTCAGTGCAATGAGTTACAATTCCCTATATTTGTCATTAGTGCTTGAAAGCTCGTGTTTGGACATAGCTGAGATTTTATTTGGAGAAAATCAGGAGTGGAGAGGGGGGCAATAGAATCATTATGTACATACAAATGTGAGTGCACATGATCTCGCAAATTGAATAATTTTTTAGGTGTTCCAAACATATCCTTTACATTGTTCATGGTATGTAGCATAGACAATATGGCAAGGAATGAAGCTTTACTTGTGATGTGTGGATTTGCATTGAGTATGTGAATGCAAGATTAATTGACCTTCAGCACAATGGCTTGGCTGCTGTGGCTTTATAACAACACAGAGTCTTAAATTGTATTTTAGTGCTGATGGGGCTGCTCCCATTATACTTGTTTATATGAATAGCTTACTGTAAAACATGCTCACAGTATCACATTTGCATGCAACATATTCTGCACTGTTTTAAAGGGGCGCCCAAGAACTGCGAGT
Organism: Rhipicephalus annulatus; assembly: GCA_013436015.1. Lineage (NCBI taxonomy): Eukaryota > Metazoa > Arthropoda > Arachnida > Ixodida > Ixodidae > Rhipicephalus > Rhipicephalus annulatus. The sequence continues at coordinate 390,435 of WOVY01001500.1, forward strand.
CTGTACTACAACCCAAGAACAATGTGACATGTTTTCCTGCGTACCCTATGCTATATCCTTTGCAAGCTGCTAATAAACTACCTAGTGTAATGCAACCCTTATCACCTTTCATTAGAGGATGCAAAAGTTATTCAGACAAAATTAATGAATTGGTTGCTCATACCTTGCACCAGTTTACAATTAGTAGTACAATAGCACATGAGGCTCAATGTTCTAGCCTATGTCGTTTGTTGCAAGCATACATCTCATTGTCCATTTAAGCAGCTTGCTAGAAGGAATGCACGTGTGCTAGAAGGTAAACCTTGTTTTCTATGATACCACTGAACCCATTTTAAATTTTATTCAGTGTATTATCTTGGTTTAGTTTAGGATAACATACAGATACTGGGAAGCTGTGCATGTCATTTTATTTTATATTTTTAGCAAGTGCTGACCTTTTGACACTTTATCACTGTGCTATACATTTTTTAAATAAAATGTAGTGGCAGTTGGTCAGCCACCAGGACCTTGTTTTGAAGGTTTTGGTGCCCCCTCTGCACTTGTAATGCTTTATACTCAATAAATGCATGAATGAAATTTGGCACTAAGCACCACCACTGTGAGAAGAAGAAATACCACAGGTGGATTTTTATCGACTGCTATTTGTTCTCACAGTCGTGACATTAAAAAAATAATTAAAATCATTAATAAATTTGTATAAGAATGCTGTGATAGTCTGGTTCAAGACAAGGGAAGACCATGAGCAAAAATAAATTTACTGCAAATAAAAATAGACTTTTTTTCAATAACGTGGTTTTTCTTAAGCAAAACTTTCTAGTGAAACAACAGCTACATATAGAGTATTCAACATATTCCGAAAGTAATAACACTGTAAGTAATCATCTTCTTGGGGTGTTCATGAGTATGTGGAGCCATTTAAGTTCTGCTCTATGGTAACAGACTGTCACACAGAGACAAAATGTGTCATCAGACTGACTCAAGAAGGGCTTGCAATTTGCTGATGATGCTTCAGTATTACAGGAGCAATATGAAAGAGACTCATGTTATCAGCAGAAAACAATTAGTGATCTACCCACTACATTTACATTACTACCACAGGCGACAGAAAGAAACGGCTTGATGGGCTAGTACAGCATGGCTGATAATTAATGTTAGGATGATACAACAAAAACATTAGCATGCTATGCCCCATCTCAACTCCACATGTCACATCATGTTCACCCTGCAGTCAGTGGAAAGAGGCTATGCATACACATCTTATGCTTAGTAGGGCAAGGCATACAACGTTGATGCAGCCCAGTGGCAAAGCCAGGGGTTGGCACACTGGGCTCACACCCCCGTCCCTTTTTCAAATATTTTCCCCCGTAGTATACAGAGTGCAAAACGACGCTCGATCACAACCACAGACCGGGCCCCACTTACGATCATAGTGGTGCCCATCCTCCAATTCCATTCACACAAAAAAATAAAAGAAATTTGTCTACATCCTTGTGGCAGCCCACACACATTCTGGTGCTCACTTCAGTGTTGTCCCTCGTTGCCATGACTATGTGTAAGCATAATGTGAAGGCACACATTAGATGCACATTTAGAAATGAAGGACATGTGTACAAAAAACAAAGGGCTGAAGCTCAAGCACTTTCACACCACTCGGAATTCAGGATATTGTGACAGATTTTGCAAAATTTTCTATACTGGTTAACTTCGCAGCCAAAAAATAAGACATCACAAATTGTATCACATGTTGTCCCGAGGACAGCCAGTTAAAGCCAAGGCCGTGCCTTGTGCCAATAGAATGGTCTTGCACAGCGTAATACACTACGTTGTGGCTGTTCTTGTTTATGTAGCCAGAGTTAAAGCGAACAGAAGTGTCCTCTCTGCCCACTGAGAAGTGAACAGATTTTGTCTCTTCTGGGGCCGAATTCACAAAGCTTTCTCTTTGGCTACGCATTTTCTTAGCCGAAACTTCTCTTATCTGGAGGGATTACTATAACGCGGGTATGAATTTAACTTATTCGGCACTTAAGAGGGCAAGGAGGACACACGATAGCCGATGAAACGACAAGGAAAGAAAAAAGTGTGTGCCGATAATATCAAGGTAGCACGCAAAGCGTCTAGCATCGAGAGTATACGATGATAGCCAATAATTTGCTGCATCTAAGTTTCAGTTCCGCGAGCGCCTGCTACAGCGCTTACGGGATGCCGCGTACGTTGTAATAGACGTTTTGGTGGGCTGTGCAAAGCCAAGCACTCGCCTTTAATCAACAAGTGTAGGTAAAAAAATAATTGCTCGATGGCCTTAAGCCACCGAGCAATCCATGCACTATCTCGCCATGTACAAGTAAACAACACTCCAGGTGCACCACATAAATGAAACCACACATAAATCGATGCCTGCAATGTTTGAAAATGTGCATCGAATGTCTTCCCCTATTTAACGCGATTAGTTACCTTACATTTCATTGATGCTGCGCTGCTACTTAACTAATTCGGTGCAATCTAGAATGGTATAGTGGTGAACGTAAGGGTGTTTTGTACCTATAGTCAAAGGTAGCCTTTGTTATAATATTCTTATTACAAGACACATGAGCGACTTTGGTCCTTGTAGACGAATTGTGCGGAAATAGATAACAGCAGTAATCAAATGAAATTGTGAGCGCAATTTCGCTGGTTCCATGCACCGAAGCATTTTTATAAAGCCGGAATGCGAGAACGTGCATACGCTTACGCTTAGGTATATGTCGACATAAAATGAGGGAGACTCGTCGGGAGGTGTCTCAGTGCTAATGCTTTTCACAAAACACGGTGCAAATATTTCGTCCAGCGTTGTTTGAGTGCGCAAACAAAGCAAGGGACGTGTATACGAGTCTTGAGGTCGAGAGACGTTATCACACGTGCGAAAAGAATGAAGAGAGAGAGAGAGAGAGAGACTCTCGTTTCGCTTCGCGAAAGCTTGAAATTGATAGATAACAAAGACAATTTTCTGGCCCAGCAGACGTCAGGGAAAGTCTCCGCAAAGCAGCATCAGATGCTCGGAGAGCATAAAAAAGTAGAGTACGCGTTATATGGGAGTGACAGCCACTCAGAAAGCGAGATGAAGTGTGACTGTCCGTAGATGTGAGAATCAATGCTAATTAGGAGAGTTGAGTTAATGAGCCAAAACTTTCCTAAATAACGATAATGGAAGCAAACTGAGCATTCATCTAGTGTAAGTGACACTAGTGACAGTGAACTCATAATAGTTGATTAGCGTTGTCACAGGCCGGTATATATTTTTATTTTCTTATCTATATTTGGCAAACTATGAGAAGGTAGCCTACGTTAGAGCCGGCTATCTGAACGTCATGACAGTAATGTACAAGAATAAATAGCGCACGATTATACAGTCACACGTGGCGGTTTCTATCTTCTACAGGTTTTCCCGCTCAATTTAATCCAAGCGCCAGCCAAATTAATCTAGGCGCCAGTCAATTTAATCCAGCCGCCACTGAAATTAATCCAGGTGCCATTCATTTTAATCCAAGTGCCACTGAAATTAATCCAACCGCCAGCCGATTTAATCCGGACGCCAGTGAATTTAATCCTGATGACATTGTGACTTCAAAACGACCCAGAATTTTCGGGAATGCGTGGAGTGAATAGCTTTGGAGTGAATTTAACAGGGAAAAGCCATGAATGAGTCACTCGTGACACAATGTGACTCGCGCGACTTTATCACGCCTATCACCCGCGTAAGCACTGTTCACACCTTCGACATGCATATCAAAGGCAACGTTGTCCACACAGCAATAACGTGATACTTATTAACCAGGCCAATGATCTCATCACGAGTGACTTAGGTGACGTCCTCACGCATATCACCCACGCACACACTGTCTTAACCTTCCGTCATGCATATCAAATGAAACGTCTTTGAAAGGGCGGCATTTTGATACCTAAAACTCGGCCAAGTCACCTGATAACCAGTTCCTCAGAGGACGTCATCACAAATATCACCCGCGCACGTTATTTACTCGCCTGCCGACATGCATACCAAACGAAACGTCTTTGAGAGATCGATAACGTGTTACCTATGACTCGGCCAACTGACTTGATCACTTGTGATTTAGGTGACGTCATCACGCCTATCACCCACGCACGCAATGTCTAACCTGCCATCATGTATACCAAACGAAACGTCTTCGAGAGGCTAATAAATTGAACGCTGTCAATCGGCAGAGTGACGTGATCAATAGTGACTCGTGTGACGTCATCGCGTTTGACACCCACGCACGCAGCGTCTAACCTGAGTTCATACATATCAAATGAAACGTGTTTGAGAGAGTAATAACTTGAACGCTGTCACAAGGCCCAGTGACGTCATCACTAGTGACTGACGGGACGTCATCATGCCTGACACCCACGCACGCAGTGTCCAAACCTGTCTTCATGCATATCAAACGAAATGTCTTTGAGAGAGTAATAACTTTAACGCTGTCACAAGGCCCAGTGACGTCATCACTAGTGACTGGCGTGACGTCATCATGCCTATCACACACGCACGCAGTGTCCAAACCTGTCTTCATGCATATCAAACGAAATGTCTTTGAGAGAGTAATAACTTGAACGCTGTCACAAGGCCCAGTGACGTCATCACTAGTGACTGGCGTGACGTCATCACGCCTATCACACACGCACGCGGTGTCCAAACCTGTCTTCATGCATATCAAACGAAATGTCTTTGGGAGAGTAATAACTTGAACGCTGTCACAAGGCCCAGTGACGTCATCACTAGTGACTGGCGTGACGTCATCACGGCTGACACCCACGCACGCGGTGTCCTAACCTGTCTTCATGCATATCAAACGAAATGTCTTTGAGAGAGTAATAACTTGACCACTGTCACAAGGCCCAGTGACGTCATCACTAGTGACTGGCGTGACGTCATCACGCCTATCACACACGCATGCGGTGTCCTAACCTGTCTTCATGCATATCAAACTAGGAGGATATAATATAAAAAAATTGCTGGAGTGGAGGGAGCGCTCTTCAAGTGAAGCCAGCGCCGCCATGTTGTGGTGGGCAGAAAGCTCGGCTCGGCTGGCTCGGTGGCGGCCAGCGCTGCCAGTTCACCTGCAGCGACGGTGGATTGCGGTTCGTGCGCCTGTCTTTCCTTGACAAGTGTGTCTCTGCAGTGCATTCGAATGCGTGCGGCTCGATTCAAGCGAGCATGGTACAATCCTGCGTAGCGTATGGGTGCACAAATCGCGCGATTCCTGCTTCCAAGATCACATTTCACAGGTGCGTACTGAAAGCACGTAGTGCTTACGCGGTCTAATACGGCTGACTCGTGTTTTTCATTGGTAGGCTTAAGGAATTAATATTTGGAAATTATTGGCAGGTTTCCAAAAGATGCTGAGACACGGAACCTATGGGAGCGAGCTGTGCGTCGTGAACACTGGAAACCGACAGATAAAGATCGCCTTTGCTCTGCGCACTTTGATCCGGCGTGTTTTGACCGGACCGGACAAACAACAAGGTTGAAAGCGGGAAGTGTGCCGACTTCGTTCGCTGCTTTTCCTGCCCACCTCCAGGCACCGGTAAGCATCGGAACTTCGCAGATATAGTGCTCTGACATCAAGGAGGTTGGAATGACGTAGACATATCTCTTCTGTCGTGTTTTGTCGACGTGACTGCATTGCTGCGTGTTTCCTCGCGAGCTTTTCGTCCCGTTCGCTCGTTTACAATATCGCTCAACACACGATTAGCGCATGATCATTGTCGAATGTTCCCGAACATGCTTTCGTGAATACATATATTCATGTTATGAGCAATAATTGAAGTATATATATCATTCTAAAAGTAGTTAATTTCCACTATGTGCTTATTTCAGGTGAAAAGGAAGCGGCCAGCACCAAAACCTCGAGGATGCAGTCCTGCTCAGCAGCAAGAGGCCTTAAATACTGAAGATCATGTCACTGTATCACCATCAAAGCAGTGGTACAAGACGAAGTTGCAGGAAACAGAAGACGAAAGATTGCACTTGAAGAAAAAAATTAAAACGTTGCAGCAGAGCAAACGAAGGCTGACACAAAAGAAAATCACCGCTGAAGAAATTATTAGAGGCATCGAAGAACAAAAGCTTTTGTCAGAAGAGGGCTCCAAGATGTTCGATGCAGCATTTTCTCCTGACATACAACAGCTGCTTCACCGGGCACGGACAGAAAGTGGAGGTAAATACCCTCCAGAGCTGCGAACGTTTGCACTAACTTTACATTTCTACTCACCAGCAGCCTACGAATTTGTGCGATCAAAGTTTAATGACGCCCTCCCTTCGCAGCGCACAATCAGAGAATGGTATAGGTCTGTTGATGGCCAACCAGGCTTTACAGGTGAAGCATTTTCTTTCTTGGAGAAGTTGGTTCAAGGTCGCTCTGAAACTCTTTACTGCGCTCTGATTGTCGATGATATGTCGATTAGGAAACATGTTGAACTTGTCGGAGACAGGGTAGTTGGCTACGTTGATTTTGGAGCATCTCTTGATGATGACAGCCTTCCTGAAGCCACAAATGTTTGTGTTTATATTGTTGTTGGCATAAACATGAGGCTGAAAATTCCAGTCGGCTACTTTCTTATCCACTCGCTCACTGGTTCTGAGAGGGCTGAACTAACAAAACAATGCATTGAACGACTGGAATCTGTGAAAGTTCAAGTTGTCAGTCTAACATTTGATGGTGCGTCATCAAATTTCACTATGGCAAAATGCCTTGGTGCAGAACTGAAGCCTGATCCTGTCGAGTTCTCCACATCCTTTAAAAACCCAGTTGATGAGTCAAGGGATGTGCATATCCTGCTTGACCCATGCCACATGATTAAGTTGATTAGAAATTCACTGGCAACAATGTGTTACATCACTGATGTTGATGGAAACCACATAAAATGGGCTTACATAAAGGCACTGGAGGCTTTACAGCGCGAGGAAGGGCTCCGCCTTGGCAATAAGCTAACTAAGGTGCATATGCAGTGGGAGAAGCAAAAGATGAAGGTACGGCTCGCAGTTCAGGCACTCAGCGCTTCAGTCGCAGACGCTCTTGAATTTTGCGAGCAAACGCTGAAGCTGCCACAGTTTAGAGGTGCTAGTGCCACGGCAAAATTTGTGAGGGTATTTGATCATCTCTTCGATTTGCTAAACTCCAGAAATGCGTTTGCAAAATCATACAAAGCCCCCCTTCGAAAGCAAAATGAGCCTTGTTGGAAACCATTTTTTGCCGACGCTCGAGAGTACATATGTGCTTTAAAAGACCCATTCGGTCGACCACTTTTGCAGGGAACAAAGAGGACAGGATTTGTGGGTTTTCTTGTGTGTATACAGAGCACAGAAAGTATCTTCAAGGAACTCGTTCATGAAGGTCAACTTAACTATCTGCTCACGCACAAGATGAGTCAAGATCACGCAGAAACTTTCTTTGGCTGTGTGCGAGGACGTGGGGGGTTCAACAACAACCCTACAGCTGCCCAATTCATGGCAGCTTACAAGCGTCTATTGGTCCAGACAGAAGTGAGATCGTCCACCTCAGGCAACTGTTCGCAAGATATTGTTTCTATTCTGGGTGCATCTGCCTCTGCCACTACATTTTGTGCAACCACTGAGGTCACATCGCGAAGGTGTGCCATCCTACAACCAGAGGACCACGATTACACAGACCGAATTGACTATCCAGAGAGCCTCTCCACATTCGTTTGCTCTGTCGTGCCTTACATTGCAGGCTTTGTCGCTCGCAAAATCGCTACTACAAACACCTGTGAGTTGTGCATAGAAGCTCTTCATGGAGCGGATACATCTCTATTGGTGAGACAAAAAAATCGAGGTGGACTCTTTTACCCTTCCGAAGACGTTGTGTCACTGTGCGAAACAGCGGAAAAGGGGCTGCGTCGACTGCAGGCTTCCACTCAATGCCTTAAGAACATACATGCCAATACCAAACAACTAGTCCTGGAGATTTTGAGTCAATCACTGGAAAAGAGGTGGTTTTCACAATTGGAACAACATCTTTTTGACGTCGACGTGTTGGACAACCATATTTACAACTTGAGCAAGCAAGTATTGGAGCTGTACATCAAGATCAGGCTGCACCACATGACAAAGGAACGAAGCCGGGAACTCGTGAAAGACAAAGTTAGGTCTTTGCTTTCAAGACTCGTCATTTTTAGGAATCAGTGAAACAACTTTGCCATAACGTTCATGTTGGCTAAAAGCTGAGAAAGCTGTACAAATAAAATTTTAACACATGAAAAACGAACCGTTCTGTAGTCTCTTTAAATACTGCCAGTGTATCGGCGACTATGTGAGCACGTTTTTACTTCTCTAGCAGCAATCATTTGCGAAAAAAAAACGGCCGCGGAAGTGCACTATATGCTACGCGGCCGCCTTCCTGCCCACCACAAGATGGCCGCCGCCGGCTTCACTGTGCTCTATGGGTAAGTATAGGCGGCTTCCACTCCAGCAATTTTTTTATATATCCTCCTAGATATCAAACGAAATGTCTTTGAGAGAGTAATAACTTGAACGCTGTCACAAGGCCCAGTGACGTCATCACTAGTGACTGGCGTGACGTCATCATGCCTGACACCCACGCAAGCACTCTGTAACCTGCCTTCATGTATATCAAACGAAATGTCTTTGAGAGAGTAATAACTTGAACGCTGTCACAAGGCCCAGTGACGTCATCACCAGTGACTGGCGTGACGTCATTATGCCTGACACCCACGCAAGCACTCTGTAACCTGCCTTCATGTATATCAAACGAAACGTCTTAGAGAGAGTAATAACTTGAACGCTGTCACAAGGCCCAGTGACGTCATCACTAGTGACTGGCGTGACGTCATTATGCCTGACACCCACGCAAGCACGCTGTAACCTGCCTTCATGTATATCAAACGAAACGTCTTAGAGAGAGTAATAACTTTAATGCTCTCACTAGGCCTAGCGACGTGAATACTAGTGACTCATGTGACGTCATCACGTCTATCACACACGCACGCGCTCTCCTAACCTGTTTTCATGCATATCGAACGAAACGTCTGTGAGAGAGCAATAATGTTATACTTATGACTCGGCCAACCGACTTGATCACTATTGACTCACGTGACGTCATCACGACTAACAGTCATGCAAGCACTCTCTAACGTGCTTTCATGAATATCAAACGAAACGTCATCGAGAGAACATTAACTTCAAGGCCGTTGCAGGCAGCGTCTGCTAGTAAAAAACTGACTTCTCGCGCTGCACAGCCGTTCACCAGCTAACCGGTATATATGGGCACCAGATCACGCGTTTTGAATTCAGTCAAAGGCGTCTTTACATGGCTTTTGTTTGACTTGACGCTTTCCTTGACTCGTGTAGATGCGATGGAAGCAACAGTACCTTCAAGCAGCAGTGTGGTACAACCCAACAACAGTGTCACATCGCTCGTTGAGGGCAGCGCTTCTCCTTCATTCAATAAATAGAAATAATGAAGTCGAAATGACAAGCATTTTACAAACCATACTCAATTACGCAACATTCAACCGATACCCTCACCTCCCTGCGACACGCTTACTCCAGCTCGTCGTGTGGGTAGATGTACGCGTATTTTTTGTTGCTTCTTGTGTTTCGTAGAATGCCTTGAAAATGCGGGCAGCCAGGCCGCAATACTGTGAACGTACAGGCGTTCTACACTAAACAGGCACGCTTATTCCAAGCACACTAACCTATAAGAAACGGCGTGGCGTAGAATGTAGAAAGGAAGGCACGAGTCAGCCACAGCATTGAATGGCGCATCAGCAAATGGCCAGTTGCAAATAGCAATAGTATGTATCTCAAGTATGGGGACTGCCCTCTATTACAACGGATTTGTTTCACAGGATAACCAGATGAAATAATTGTTGAGCCGAAGGAGTGGTAGACAAATCTTTTTGTAGCAAGCTTTGGAGCAGGCAGACCATGCGTCTTATGCTTGATTAAGGATATACAGTGTTATGACTATAGCCGAATTTTATGCAAACGCCTGTTTCGTTTCTTGTGCTCATATCGTGTCATTTTGACACGTGAGCACAAATTAGAGGGCGAGGAGAGCTTTTATAGTGCTTTTATAGTTCCTATATATACCTATTTCGGGCGTTGTAGCCTCAATTCGTATAGGTGCCTGTAAATGTCTGTTTTCAAGATCGATGCCTATATACACGCTATTTAACCTGAAATTTTGCTTTCAAGTACCACTGAGCCCGGTATTCATGTTACCGGGCAAAATATAGGTTTCGGGACACTGTGTGGTGCAAACTACTCTTTATTTCACGAGTTACGTTTAGAACTGTCAAACTCAGAAGGCATTTTAGCCAAGTGGGAGGTAGACTAGCCTCTACACATGTATACCATCCATGTCGCGTCGTCTGCTCAGCCTCTTTCCAGTGTGCGCTCAGATGCGTAGGGAGCAGGAGGTGCCTCTGTGCAGCGGCAGGAAGATGAAGAATGAATGCGAAACTGTGGAGAGTCATCAGGGGAAGTAAGGAAGTAGAGTGCAGATAAAAAAAGCAATATCTATGTAGTTTTTGTTTTTTGTTTGTCATTTACATGTGGTGCCTCAGTGGGTCACCTGAAAATATTTATTTAGGCAGCGGAAAATGTTGCCTGCCCAATGAAAAGGTTTGTGTCACTAGAAATTTTAATTTGATCATTAGAAGCGGCGAAAGCATAATCTCAGGAGGTGAGCTTGAAACTTTTGCCACTAACTCTCAGAAGACTTCGTAAGTCCAATTCCTTCCCCGCTATTGGTATGAAATTCACTCGGAGCTGGAGCATCACACGACGTGCATGAGCACGTCATGCGCGCGTTACCTACACTCGCATGAGATGCCCATGTCAGCCCGTGCGTGCAAGCGGTGTTCTGCCGTCTCGATGTTCTTTTGTATTGTACTGCGAGTTTTTGTGGGATGGATCCCTATCTGCGCGCACGTTTGGAGAGGCTGGCTTGGATAACGTATCCTTACCCCGATACACAGCGTCACACCGCTGCATCTTCTGCTAGGGACGATACACCAAAACCACACCCAGCGTTGTGAATGCTGGCCCCGACACAATGCGCAAACTGCGAGAACACCAACGCAAACAAAATGGAGCCACCTTAGTCTCGCGTCTCTCTCGATATGAAATTAAATAAATAAGGCGAATAGATTTCGCCTGTGTGTTCTAACATTTTTGTAAACTTTCATGCTTCTATTTAGGCAACAGTTTGTACAAATTACACACGTTGTCTCAAATAGTTCTCGCAGTGTCACGTACTACTTTGACATAGGCAGGTACCATTCTATCACCTTCACCATGTTGGGGCGCACGCCCCTGAGATGAAGGTGAAGCCTTGTTCAGTTTGGCCTATCACCTCTTTATGCCACGCGTAGTACTGGAAATCTTGGTAAATGAGATCTTGAGCGCTCAGTGCATTCATTCCTTTACGCTTCTCAAAACTCTTAAGTTTGTGTAACGACCCTTAAAGTGTTCACAGACAGAAGAAAAATTGAGCCTGTGTGGTTAGGCCAAGTTAATACGCCGCAAAAAAAAATCCTTCTGGCGCCTGGCACTCTGGCTATTTGCGCATGTATAGCCCTTCTTAGCTATGGCACACAGAAAGAGACCCATAAGCATATTTCTACGATGGTGCACACTTAACTGACCATGCTGAACTAGAAATGGAGAGACCGTATTCTGCGAACCCCGCGGAAAAACGCATGTTTATGCTAAATCATTACCCGTTTGTACAATTATAAACTAGAACATTTTTGCTTGCTTTCATGTCGTAGAGACAGATACCACACCTGTTTATTGGAAAATTTGAGTTTTGTCAAAGATTATTCTGCCTATATTCACAATTTTGGAAGCCTGAAAGAGTGTTTTGGCCACCTATTATTGGTGCCTAAATCCCGGTTTTTCAGTGCCTATAGAGCTGGCCTCTATAGTTACGACCTACCTGACATGTTTTCGCAACGCCGAAGCAAAGATGATGCCTGTTTAAAACATCTACCCTACCTCAAGAAAAAAATTGTTGTTCTGATAACGTCGAGCTCGTCAAATTGGTTATGAAATGGGTGATGAAAGAGAACTGGGGCAAGTCCGTGAGAAACAAAATTTATTATTATACAGGCAAAGCGATTTTCATAAACACGCACCCATAGATGTGCTGCTGAGCAGTGTTCTACATATCAAAGCAGTCGAGGGCAGCTTGTACAAAAGTGTAATTGTGCCTATCATAAGCGGCACAATCCACACGCTGGATGTGCTGCATAGAGCGCCCCGCGGCCTCAACCAGCAGAGCACGGCGTTGTTCTTTCTTGGAGATCCCTTCCGGTGTCGTGAGGAGATCATCCCTCCGCTCGCTTAGGAATCCCTTTACACCTGCCTTGAACTTTGAGAAGAGCTCCTCAATCGGATTGAAGAAAGGGCTGTATGGCGGTAGCCACTTGACTGTGTGGTCGTTTGCCGCGAGGACAGCCTGTTCGGCGCGGCGGTGCGCTGGTGCGTTGTCAAACAGGAACACTGCCTGTATTCCTGGTTCCTGCTGTGAAACTTTACTCGACACTTCTGCAAGAAAGTCGTTGAAGACAGCCCAGTGGACCTTGTCGGCAATTGTCCAGTGGAGAAGGCCATTTGCTGACATGCAGGCTATAACATTTACATTCGCCCCTTTCGCACTAGTTGACAAACGGCATGCTGGAGCACCTCGCTTCGCCCTACCGAAACGGCGCGAGCACCATACGTTGAAGTTGGGCTCGTCGTCTGCACCGTGAAGGCAGGCTACAGAGTGCTTGCGTGGGTGTCAGGCATGATGACGTCACGCCAGTCACTAGTGATGACGTCACTGGGCCTTGTGACAGCGTTCAAGTTATTACTCTCTCTACGACGTTTCGTTTGATATACATGAAGGCAGGCTACAGAGTGCTTGCGTGGGTGTCAGGCATGATGACGTCACGCCAGTCACTAGTGATGACGTCACTGGGCCTTGTGACAGCGTTCAAGTTATTACTCTCTCTAAGACGTTTCGTTTGATATACATGAAGGCAGGTTACAGAGTGCTTGCGTGGGTGTCAGGCATGATGACGTCACGCCAGTCACTATTGATGACGTCACTGGGACTTGTGACAGCGTTCAAGTTATTACTCTCTCTAAGACGTTTCGTTTGATATACATGAAGGCAGGTTACAGAGTGCTTGCGTGGGTGTCAGGCATGATGACGTCACGCCAGTCACTAGTGATGACGTCACTGGGCCTTGTGACAGCGTTCAAGTTATTACTCTCTCAAAGACATTTCGTTTGATATTCATGAAGACAGGTTAGGACACGGCGTGCGTGTGTGATAGGTGTGATGACGTCACGCCAGTCACTAGTGATGACGTCACTGGGCCTTGTGACAGCGTTCAAGTTATTACTCTCTCAAAGACATTTCGTTTGATATGCATGAAGACAGGTTAGGACACCGCGTGCGTGGGTGTCAGGCGTGATGACGTCACGCCAGTCACTAGTGATGACGTCACTGGGCCTTGTGACAGCGTTCAAGTTATTACTCTCTCAAAGACATTTCGTTTGATATGCATGAAGAGAGGTTTGGACACTGCGTGCGTGTGTGATAGGCGTGATGACGTCACGCCAGTCACTAGTGATGACGTCACTGGGCCTTGTGACAGCGTTCAAGTTATTACTCTCCCAAAGGCATTTCGTTTGATATGCATGAAGACAGGTTTGGACACTGCGTGCGTGTGTGATAGGCGTGATGACGTCACGCCAGTCACTAGTGATGACGTCACTGGGCCTTGTGACAGCGTTCAAGTTATTACTCTCCCAAAGGCATTTCGTTTGATATGCATGAAGACAGGTTTGGACACTGCGTGCGTGGGTGTCAGCCGTGATGACGTCACGCAAGTCACTAGTGATGACGTCACTGGGCCTTGTGACAGCGTTCAAGTTATTACTCTCTCAAAGACATTTCGTTTGATATGCATGAAGACAGGTTAGGACACCGCATGCGTGTGTGATAGGCGTGATGACGTCACGCCAGTCACTAGTGATGACGTCACTGGGCCTTGTGACAGTGGTCATGTTATTACTCTCTCAAAGACATTTCGTTTGATATGCATGAAGACAGGTTAGGACACCGCGTGCGTGGGTGTCAGCCGTGATGACGTCACGCCAGTCACTAGTGATGACGTCACTGGGCCTTGTGACAGCGTTCAAGTTATTACTCTCTCAAACACGTTTCATTTGATATGTATGAACTCAGGTTAGACGCTGCGTGCGTGGGTGTCAAACGCGATGACGTCACACGAGTCACTAGTGATCACGTCACTCTGCCGATTGACAGCGTTCAATTTATTAGCCTCTCGAAGACGTTTCGTTTGGTATACATGATGGCAGGTTAGACATTGCGTGCGTGGGTGATAGGCGTGATGACGTCACCTAAATCACAAGTGATCAAGTCAGTTGGCCGAGTCATAGGTAACACGTTATCGATCTCTCAAAGACGTTTCGTTTGGTATGCATGTCGGCAGGCGAGTGAATAACGTGCGCGGGTGATATTTGTGATGACGTCCTCTGAGGAACTGGTTATCAGGTGACTTGGCCGAGTTTTAGGTATCAAAATGCCGCCCTTTCAAAGACGTTTCATTTGATATGCATGACGGAAGGTTAAGACAGTGTGTGCGTGGGTGATATGCGTGAGGACGTCACCTAAGTCACTCGTGATGAGACCATTGGCCTGGCTAATAATTATCAAGTTATTACTGTGTGGACGGCGTTGCCTTTGATATGCATGTCGAAGGTGTGAACAGTGCTTACGCGGGTGATAGGCGTGATAAAGTCGCGCAAGTCACATTGTGTCACGAGTGACTCATTCATGGCTTTTCCCTGTTAAATTCACTCCAAAGCTATTCACTCCACGCATTCCCGAAAATTCTGGGTCGTTTTGAAGTCACAATGTCATCAGGATTAAATTCACTGGCGTCCGGATTAAATCGGCTGGCGGTTGGATTAATTTCAGTAGCACTTGGATTAAAATGAATGGCACCTGGATTAATTTCAGTGGCGGCTGGATTAAATTGACTGGCGCCTAGATTAATTTGGCTGGCGCTTGGATTAAATTGAGCGGGAAAACTTGTAGTAACCTTGGGCAAACGCATTCTAACTATTTTTTCTATTTTTGACAAAGTTTCACCAGACGTTTTTGCATTTGGCTTCATTCGAAGGAATGACGATATATCAGCAATAGGGCCAATGCAAGCACTGCTGCAGTGGACGAGCGGTTACAGCGCTCAACTACAATCTAGGAGGTACTTGGTTCGATTCGCAGAATCACTGAGCCCTTTTTTTTCAAAAGGTTGCCTGGCCTGACATTATGCGTGGTGGCGGGTACTAATTTTTTGAGAAGTAGGCTTTCGCACTTGCTTCTTTCACTCCACTTTTGACCCAATAGCGCTGTGCTGTGCTCCTTCAAAAATTAAACAATTCAGGGTTCATAATTTTCTCCTCCATCCTCTATTATCGCAAAATTGTCCAGTGCTCAAATACCAATATCATACCTGGTATATTACTTTTCACGTGTTTGGATATACGACCAGCAATCAGTATTCACGGTGTTTTGAAGAAAATCTACACATGCAGTGAGCTAACTGCTTGCAGCCAAGTTGACATCCTTTGTAGAGAGACGCTTTCGTGCTAATTTGGTGGGCATCATCACATGCAGCAAGACCAAAGAGCACGGACAGTTAGAGCTGACGCAAACAGAGTAATTAGTTTGTGTCTTCTCTCCCGCAATTTGTCATGCTGCACGCTTCAGTGTATTGTCGCTGTTAATGGTTAAAATGAACTATAGCAGTTAATCGAGTTCTGCTGAGAGGGTCCCCTATTGTCCAGGATGTAACAGAACAATGGCAATTTTATTTGTGTGATAAAGAGATACCCTGCTTTGGTTACTAGAATAAATTTCTAAACTGGAGTTTATTTTTTATTAACAACAGTTTCAGTGCAGATGAAATGTGCATGGACAAAATTCGTGTATTCAACTTGACTAGGTTTGTGACCTTAATTGTAATTGCGAACCGGTATCATTGTATGCATAAATATCATACACATATACAACCACGGGTGATAGCTTGCTTATTCTGGTTAAAATTGAAAGGTTGAAATCGACATATTCAACCATCGCAGTGTGTATGAGATATGCCATGTAGAGTAGCTATGCTCTAAACTAATCTTCGCAGGTTCGTTCCATTTTACCCAATTTCTTGCCCATGACTGTAGGTTGGTAATTGAAACAACTTCTTCGATTACACATATTCTGTGTAAGGTTACATTTATTTTTATGCAGTACAAAACAAATTGAAATGTATAATGGCTCAAAAGAGAAATAACTCGAAACAATTTCAGCCAAATCATTACCAAACTTACTCACCAATGATCAACGGATTCTCATTTAAAAAATACATACATAGATACAAACATACATATATACATACATACATACATACGTACATACATACATACATACATACATACATACATACATATATACATACATACATACATACATACATACATACATACATACATATATGCACACAAACATATACAAATGTACACCCATACATACATACATACATACACTCAGGTGTAAATATTAAAATGAATGGCTATAAAACAACAATTCTAATACACTCATTTTGAATTTACTACAGAAAGTAACTTACGAGAGAAATCCACCAGCACTGTTATGTCTGAACACGGTGTTTATCGTACCATCTCGCAAAAGCTTGATGCATAGTTTTCCGCCGCTGCCCAGTGACAAGCAGTTTTTATAAAAACACAAGAATAAAGCCCTTGACAGTGTCATGCTAAAGAAAAGGGCTGTGCATCAATATTTTTTACATGTCTGCAATATCACTCTGTTTATTTCATAGCTTGGCTCATTCACAACCCACTAACAAAGCATGTTAGGACACTTGGGCTGAAATTTGGCACAGCGCGAGTAAATTCTAGACAATACAAGAATAATACAATTATAAGCTACTAAGCTCCTTGGTGCAAACAGTGTTTATATTGACAGCTATAGGTGCCATTTCGTTTCCCCAATACACTTCTCACAAGTAGAATCAACTTTATTTAGCTAAAAGTTTCTATTCTGGCACGTCGTGGTGGCTCAAAGGTGGAAGTGACTCTTTCGGCCAAGAAAACAAAGACCAATTATTTTTCCAGTTCGTTAATTCACCCCATGCTAACATTGAGGCAGCTGGTAAGAGTGCTTTTGGAGAGAGGAAACCACCACATTCCCACCAGTTGTGGCCTTGGGTAGCTACTTCACTAGGACGAAAATGATGAAAAACACTCCTCAAGAAGACTTCAAAGTTTGCACATTAACACAGTTCCCATACAGCTGTCTATTAGTCTGCTTGAAAAGTATTGAGTTTACTGGTGGGCAAAAACTGTACACTATGTGAGGTGATGCTCCAGTGCACTGCATGTATGTCTTGCTGCTGGCCTCAACTGCAATGTTGCTCAGCACATATGTGTAAAATAACAACTAATACTATGCCACTGCATAGTAAGTATGTCATTTGCATGAAACAGGGACCACAATAAAAGAACATAACAACATTTGCCTTCACAAAGTTCAAAAAATGTAAATAAATTTCCACAGAATTTCACAGTTCATCTGAGGATAGTAATATTGGTTAGAAACACATTCTTACTTACACTAACAAACTATTTTAAGATGCCAGATTCAATATTAGAGTATACCAGCACTTTTGTAGGGCTAAACAATTGTACAGGCACCTTGAAAAACACAAGTGAATTCATGCTATAACTACATATAAAAATAAATAATTTTATTTCTGGTCGGAGTAGAGCTGCATAGATGATAAGTCACTTGCATTACATTATGAACAAACCTATCCGAGCAAAGTATACATTTAAAAAGTTACACTTACACAGTAGATAAGGAGACTGTTGAAGGACGGACAGGCAGTGGGACATTACCCAAGCACTAAAATCTACTGGTAAGATATACTAGGAGTAGTGACGATCCTCTTCCATCTAAATAAAATAATCCACATAGATTCACTTTCCAGAGCTTATACACTCATGGCATCATTGGTGCTATACAAATGAGTGTACACTGAAGGATTACATCGACTAAGTACATGAATACTGCATTCATGGCTTTGATTGATTGATTTGTGGGGTTTAACGTCCCAAAACCACCATTTGATTATGAGAGACGCCGTAGTGGAGGACTCCGGAAATTTTGACCACCTGGGGTTCTTTAACGTGCACCCAAATCTGAGTACACGGGCCTACAACATTTCCGCCTCCATCGGAAATGCAGCCGCCGCAGCCGGGAATCGAACCCGCGACCTGCGGGTCAGCAGCCGAGTACCTTAGCCACTAGACCACCGCGGCGGGGCATTCATGGCTTTACTTTTTGTACTACAAAGAATGCAAACACAGTTACCATTGGTGACCATGGGTGTTGTGATTTCTGGCATGTAAATGTAGAGGCACGCAGGCACTTAACACGCATGTTAAAAACTTCAGCTCAAAAATATTTGCCCACTAACACTACAGCAGCCTTTAAATTAGCGTCATAGTTTGGTATCTTCTATGCAAAATTTAAATAATTTCTAATGCAAGCAAATGAACTGCTGAATAATGCACTGCTAAGAAGTTAAGCAGCAGCTGCTCCTGACATCACAATGTGTTCTTTCTGCTGTTGTAAACTTTGAGCAGGAGAACAGTCACTGGCAGTCCCTTTATACTTGTTGGTCTTCTGTGCTCTGTTCTTGATACACTATACATGACCGTGGAGCACGGAACCCCTTGTTACTGCTGGAAATTAGAAAAATACAGATCATTGTTACAACCATGCTACACGCAAGAGTGTATAGTTGCCAATTATGTGCTCATATTTACAGATATTGTATTTTCAGAAGCCAATGACAAGCCTCAACACACACACACACACAAACAGTGAAGACTGAAAATATATTTAATATGATACAAGAGCAAAACTACAATGTTATAGATGAAGGCATGAAACCTCTGCCAGACATAAAAAGCCAATACAGTTTCTTCTATTTTGACTTTACACTAGGTGCGAGAAGCAGACCACAAATAAGTTCACTAAGAAACACAAGTTAGACTGCATTACAACACAACAGCGAATGTTCATAACTTTAAGGCTGTCTAACATAGCCAGCTCATCGTACGGTGTATAGGAGCAAATGGGCAGTCTAGAAGACACAAAAAACTTGTGGATTATGAGTGTGCTTGTTGCTGACATTTATTATTGTAAATGAAGAAAACCTTTCAAAAATGCACTTCATCAGGAGAAATAAAGAAATAATCATACGCAATAAACCCAACGGGCTCCTACAGGTGCCATCAACACTCACCATTATTGTTGGTACCAGTGTCTTGCCGGATGGATATGCTGCGTCCTGCACAGAACACCAAAGAAGCGCTCCATGACTTGGATTGCATGTGTGCTAGCTGCATCGCTCTGCTGCTGAAAGAGGCTAGCCACAGACAAAGAAATGAAAAGCCATGGCTTTGAAACACACAGAACGTCACCTTTAGAGATCAACAATGCATACTTACGTCAGGTACAATTTGTATAAAAATATATATCACTATGCAATCGGGGTGAACATGTTCGGCTGAAACACAAGCAACAGCACTGAGAGAGAAAAAGCTACATTAGGTAAAAGATGCAGTTACTGGCCCTATGTCATCTGAGGCTTCTTCAATAGGTCTTTCTCCTTGCAAGTTGAGAACAGCCAGGCAATTTTCACCCACTTGCTATTTCCTTCCAGAGCACTTGATCCACAGAGGGAGTCACAAGCTCGAGAGCTCAATAAGGAATCAAAGTATTTGTGCTCGTTTCAAAGCACAAGCTTTTGAGTCTCAGATTATTGGAGTTTCATTCATAAGCTGCAGGCTTTCAGCTTTCAACATTCTCAATTATCTTGCAATTTATTTATATAAATGTTGAATAAGAATTATGTGTAGGTATATTACAGGTATCCACTGAAAGCGACCATGCTTGGGTTTTCAATTTGTGCACAGTAAATGGTGCTCACGTAATCGTATGTATTAAGGAAAAACTAACCTTGCAGCCAGCCGTGAGGCAGTTTTGTGCCCTCGAAGCTCCCAAGCAGATCGCAGTCCTTCCAGATGAGGCTGCACTGCATGCTTCCACGCCACATCCGCTGAATGATAACAGTCCCAGCAGTGACATAGGCTTGCATAGTTAGGGAGAACGTGTCCTTCCTATTTTTGTACAGGTGCTTCAAGTAATGATGAGGATTGATGTGCCATAATGTGCAACCGATGCTTCACAGGACCTTAACAAACCAATCTCTGCGATCTGTGAACAGCCAAAAACGAGATATTTAAAAACAATCATTAAAAGCACTCACTTCTAATACTTATTTGAGGAAGCTATCACTTCGTTAAAGTGACCAAAATCTGATATAATCACTTTGAAATAAACTGAAGCCTCATGTAATATTTACGTACCGTAATATATATGTCCTACTGAAGTATAGTACTACCACAGTGGTAATTGTCTATAGAACTAATTTTCTAAAATAACATAAATTTTTAAATGCAACCTGGCTCCTGAAAAATAAATTCACATTAACTTTCCAACTATCAAACGTGGTCAATAGACAGGCCCACCTCATAATCAAACAAGAGCTCGCTTGTATCAAATCACAAAAACTTTTTATGTATTTGCTCCTTAATATATGTATTTATATAACAGTAGTAGTAAATTTTTCATGCTTCAACTTACCATAGAGAAACACTACATCTGATGGGCTTAAAAACTTGCACACGTTATAGAACTGCGTGAATTATAGTACCGGTGAAATTTAGTTCTGCAAGGTGAACTCACCGATGGCAGCATTTAGTAGGCGTCGGTGTCATGAGGAACCAAGTACGGCCAACAGGCAAAGGGCATCTGCAGACTGGAAGCTGCCAATGACAGCAATAAAGGGCTGGCCAGGCGTGCACGTCCATTGATAAAGTGTAAGAACTGGCCATGACCGGCTGTTGTCAAGGCTCTAGTGCCGTGCAAAACAATGGCCAGATGAACTCGGAAACCTGTAGTTAGGCGATATTGGCCTACAACTTCATCCAAAGCAAGGCACCGTTGGAATCTTTGCTTTTTCTGGGGGCCGGAGAGAAGCTTGACGTTCACGGGCTCTCGCTGCCACATAGAACTCTCAAATTGTTACCGAAGAACAGTCTTGGCGCGCTTCCAAAGTAACACGATCCACAACAGAATGTAGCATCTCGCAGCTTTGGTTGATCACATCACAGCGCTAGGACTATGGTTATCACAAAAAGGAGAAGTGACGACTTAAACAAAAGCGCCAAGCTGCCCCACCACAACTTCGCAGGGCAAAACAGTTATCAACGCTGTCTTTCAATTTTCGGTCACACGATCACAGCTTGTTCACAAGTCTTGGAACGTCAACACAGCACCACTCTTCACAACGAACATCATTTCACTCCCGAACAGTACATTGCTCTCAAGTAAATAGAAGCGTACGGGCTAATTAGTGACGAAGCAAGAACCGAGCGCGTAGTTCATACGTTTCCGTAACTACTTGGGGTCACTCAAGTAACGTGTCAAAACGTTGGCGATCCGAAATGTCGCACAGCACCCAACTGAGAGACTGGAAAGTCAAGCGAACGAACTGTTACCGGCACACAAACACACATTGCAGGCTTCTCGAGTGCTAGTTGCCGTCGATACATCGACGCCGATCCCCGCTCGATAACCACACCGACGCACAGGCTTCGCTGCGCTTCACCGTACACCATTGCACTGCCACAGCTTTCCGCACTGCTTACACGCACCGAAAGAGCTGCTGTAATCACAACACATCCGGTCAAACGCTGAAGTAACTCGTGCGAGAAGCGTTTGCTGAAAGTCGCACCGACCGATATGCTGTTTACGACACCATGTTGTTTTCGACAACTGCACAGCACATAGGAGAGCTCTTAGAAAGTACTTGCACTATTTTCACGGCGTGAAAAAATTTTCTCTTATGTGCGAGGGGGGTGATATGACGAACAGTACAGGCGTGCCAGTTGAAAGAAGTGGTTTGGCAACGTCACGGAGTGAGCTGATGTAGAGGGTATTGCTTCACAACCAATCACAAGCTGTGCCTGTCGGCCAAGCCGTCGTCTGCTCGCGTTTGTCGTCTGCTTCGATCAGAGCATGCGACAGGGGATTCGCCTACACAACGCTATTATTCTCAGCTCAAGTGGTCGCTGCGTCGCACAAAATACATGTCAGTGGCTCGCTCTACCTTTGAATGATGTTCGTGCGCCAAGTTAAATGGCTGGTAATTGACGCAGAGTGCATTCAGCCAAAGTTTGCTCCAGAATCGTGAGGGTTTGCATATTTTTGTGTCATACAAAGTTACTAGGGTCATTTCATTCCAATTGATTGCCATATTATAACGGTTCATATCGGTGTCTGAACAGTGAAGGTGAAGATGCATGATTTGTTTGTAGTTCCATGCGTAATCACGCGCACCCCTATTACGCTTTGGTTTACAAAGTACGCTTTGTTCCAGATCGTCCCAAAGTGTATCGACAGCTGTATTTCAGAGATCGCAACCATTGGACAGTTAGAGCCAATAAAAGTACACTAGAGCACAAACTTTATGAACCACTTACTGAAAACTTCCTGTCATTTTTATTTCCAATAGCATGCAAAGAATGTGCTCCCATTAACCTCTTTGGTGGTAATTTCCACCAATGAGGCAAGGATCTCGAGTTGCACATTTAATTGGATGAGATGAGGCGCAACACAACAACATAACAAATAAGGTTTATCCTATGCCATGCCGCGTTCGAACGCACAGACCATTCACGTATCACATTGGTTTTCATCCAACCACAAATCTTTACATGCGTAGTTTTATGCCATTGACGCCCAATAGAATTCTTCAATTACTGCGATTTTGAATTTATTGGACGGTGGTGGTTGTCAACACCATCCACTGCGTACAAGGGAAACAACACGCGAAGCTCAAAGCGCCGAAAGACATAAAAACGCACCAGCAGTCATTAGGCAGCCCTTAATGGGCGTGAATTAACTCAAAACCAGCCAGGGCACCAAAGTATACCGCTCCGGCAGCAGGTACTAAGTAGCCACATTGTTCCTAAGAGTGGTCCGGACCACTCTTGGCATTTTCTCTCAGCCATGCCGTTTTTACGCACAATTTCGCTTCGTGAATCCACTTACGAGCACTTTTCGGTGACGTAAGCAAATATAGCAACTGCATCACCATCGCTGACATGTTCCCGAGCAGTCACAGCGCGCTTTATTTGCAGCGGCCGATGTGACAACAATGGCCTCTTACGACGTTTTTTCGTTTCGTGAATCGACTTACGCAACAAAATTTCTCTTGCGCAAAAATGTTTTCGTAAGTGAGTTTTGTGAGTCCGGCCCCTGAAAATTTATTGCAATACTTACACTTGTCTTAAGCTTGGTCTACAATAACTTATTTCACACATTCATAGACAATCGACCATAAAGTGTACCTTAAATAAAGGGGGTTGGTCTACATGCACAAAAATGTCTTGTATGCAAGCTCCTCTTCAGGGCACGTGCACGCAACTACACAAATTAGAAACTGAGCTGTACACTCCTAAATATTTCACGGTTTCCATTTCATTAACACACTTCACAACACTGGACAGAATCAATTAAATGTGACACAGTCCACAGAACTTCACCACAGTGCTACACACAACAGCACTCGTACGGCGTTGCGCATTGTGAATGACAACAAAGACGGGCAATAAAGCTTGCCCATCCTTATTGTAGCAGAAGCTAACGCTCCCAAGCATTTAATATTTATCCATACTATTCGTTGCGACGAACGGCACACACAGAACACACCCGACGCTAACACTTGTTGCGATGATTACAAGCTTTTCACTTCGGTGTGCACTAAACGCACATCCTGCTTTAGAAAGGTGGATGATTACATCATGAAAATCTTCGAAGTTCTTTGCGATTACACTTAAAAGATGGACGGTACAACCCTAGAAACACACGAACCGACGACACTCGCATCCGCGAACACACATTCTACACTGTGCTCGTTTCTTCGTTTCCGCTGTCGATAACACGTGCTGAAAGGGCTGTGAACACTGGCTGGTGACCTATATCTTCCCGGGAATCTCACAGCGCTTACGATGATCACAACGATAAAACCAGCTATTCTTTTTCCATGTCGCTGCAGCGCCTGCTTCAGCAAGCGCCATGTTTGCCAAGCGAGCCGACGGGGCGGCCATCCAGGCCGTTTTTCGCAGTAGCCAATGAGGAAGAGCCATTCGAGCCGGCTTGTGGCTTGCAAAAGTTGAGAGCTGCTCTGCCTGACGTCACTGCGACGACCGCTCTTGCCCATTTGTGCGGTGGGGGTGTGCGGAGCGGGTGTGCGGTTAGCGCGTGTAAGGGCCCTTAGTCCCTTGCACTGGCACTCCTAAATGCGATAAGAGGTCATGATGGCCGCCATCTTCAGACCTAGCACAGCGAACCTGTCTCTGACGTCACGTTTAACCTATGTACTCGCAACGTGCTCCGGTGCACATGCGGAGCACAGGGCTACCAGATTGTGCTATTAATAGCCATTCTTTTGTTGGAATTGGCGTCGAATGTTTCTCTTTGGCTATGTGAATATTTTAAGGCTACATTGTTATCGACTGGGCAAGAAGGGACAATGGTTGAGAATTTTCTTATTGGGGACCCCAAATGGCTTAAGCACGCAGGCGTTGCTTCATAATCACAGCGTCCCCTATATATATACACAAAACACAAGGCCCTAAGAACTTGCACGCGCTGCTTGAGGTCCCGCCACCAAAATACTCAAATGGTTTTAACGATCCTTGCACTTGGAGACATAGTCCAAGAAGCCCCGCCACGGTGGTCTAGTGGCTAAGGTACTCGGCTACTGACCCGCAGGTCACGGGTTCAAATCCCGGCTGCGGTGGCTGCATTTCCGATGGAGGCGGAAATGATGTAGGCTCGTGAGCTCAGATTTGGACGCACGTTAAAGAACCCCAGGTGGTCGAAATTTCCGGAGTCCTCCACTACGGCGTCTCTCATAATCATATGGTGGTTTCGCGACGTTAAACCCCACAAATCAATCAATTAGTGGTTAAGGTACTGGGCTGCTGACCCGCAGGTCACGGGATCTAATCCCTGCTGTCGCTGCTGCATTTCCAATGAAGGCGGAAGTGTTGTAGGCTCGTGTTTTCAGATTTGGTTGCACGTTAAAGAACCGCAAGTGGTCGAAATTTTAGGAGCCCTCCCCTACGGCGTCTCTCATAATCATATGGTGATTTTGGGACGTTAAACCCCACAAATCAATCAATAGATCATAGTCCAAGAAAGAGCTTGACACGTCATTACTTCGAAAACGTGTTTTGAGGGTGAGCGAGCCCCAGCCCCCTCTCACCCTTCGGCTCTCTTGATTATTCTGGGACTGAGCAAAGGGAGCCTTTAAATGAAGGCGTTAGACAGAAGGTTGGTGAACCGAAAAAAATTATTTTAACTCCAAGCAATGCAAAGTACACGAAATCACGTTAAAATCCGACGCATCGAAACTGACTTGGTCACTGACTCCCTGGAAACTGACTCCGTCGGGGACTATAGCGGCGTCGCGGCGACGTCTTGAAAGCACTTGCACGGCAGTTTAGGACCCGAAGTGTTGCCGGGGAGCAGAGTCCATGTGCATGCACTTGGGGAAGAATTCAGAGGGAACAAAAAAGGTGTCTCGTTTTCCAGAATGATTGTGTGGTTGATATTTATCTTGTCGAATGTCTCACAATATTTTTCCAGGATGGCTGTGTGGTTGATAGTTATCTTGTCAAACGTCTCACAATATTCAGCAACGTTTCTGTGCTCTTTGTTCAGCTCAGGACATACTTGGCGTGTTGTCAGAGTTGTTTCGATATGTTTTTTGTCTCGCCAATTTATGAAGAAAGGCCCTCGGCGCATAAGATTTTGTAAACGACGCCGGGAGTGTTGTCAGTTGTTCTTTTTTTACGTGTTCTGTGTTTGTATAATAAAAATGTAACGTTTCTATAGGCCCGCTTCACAAGTCCTATGGGAGTGATGGGGCTGTATTGGTATCATCTTTATGCGATTAAAACTTTGGTTGATAATTTTCAACCTAATAGGCATACAGGTTTGCGGAAAATTTACTATTTAGGCGAAAAAAATGTTGAAAAAATAACTGACTTGGGCTATTTTTCGGCTATTTCAAATTTACGCGTTGGGCTATGTTTGCGCTATCTTGAAGTTTGATGTGGAGGTTTGAGCCTCACGCCATCTGGTAATTCTGGCAGAGCGTCGAAGCGCTTGCTTTAAATGCGAGTCCTTGTTGCTCGTGCGGAAAATGTGCAATAAAAATACCTTTTTTGTGTCGGTACCTATAATCTCGCAATTTGTGAGCGGAAATCAGCCTATAGGTTGTTGGCCACCTAAGATTTATTGGCGTGTCTAAAAAATTATAAAAAAATGCATATGCCCTCACGTGACGAGAAGACCAAACACTTTACATCCAGAAAGTTGCTAGATTCAGTGAGACATGACGCTGCGCGACAAGTATTCATAAAATTTCTGTGTAATATTTATTTGAATCTATTTAGGGCGGACAATTAGGAAGCCGAATTATGCAAAGGCATAACATCAAAACGCCACAAAAGTTCAATGTCGAAAGATAATTATACCGAGAAGATAAAACACCAGGAACTATATACTTGAACCATGCTGAAAAGCTCGAGAACTTTAATCGACTCGGAGCAATATGGACGAAAACGCAGTGTAGTGTGCTCCCAGAAAGGAAAAGCTAAACTCATTTGTAGGGACTGTTATGTTGCAGAAATTCAGTTATTCAGCATTTCAGTAAGCATTTCTCTACTAGCCAAAGAAACATTATTAAGCCAAGGGTAACTTGAAAATTATTTATTTATTTATTTATTTATTTATGATACCTTACAAGCTCAATGAGAGCATTGAGTAAGGGGGTTACAAACTTCAAAGAGTAATAGGGCGGTCATCAATAACATGGAATACACAGAAAATAACACAACATCGTGACTAGCGTGTCTAGTCACTGACACTCAAACAAATGTAATACGCGAATGTTTACCGATTACAGAAAGCTTGAATAACAAGAAATTCAAGGTACATGAACGAAACACAATAAAGAAATTCGGAAGGCGTAGGTATAGAATTCAAGTGAGCAGCAACGGCGGTGCAACTGAGCAACAAAAACTGGGAGAATAACAAGAACTGGGAGAACAATGACAATAACAAAAAAAATCAAAGAGAAATCGGAAGGCCGAGGTGTACAACATACACACGCATTTTCCAAACACACATACTGCTAGCCGTACGAAGACGTTTACCAATATAAATTGCAAGACAACGGTGGGTACAGCAAAAACTAAAGAGAACCAAAGAGAAGTGTGAAACTAGGTGAGTGGCACAGCTGCAGCTACAAACATCAGTGAAGTTAAAGCGATTAGTGCGATGAAAAATGATTACACACATGTTCGCGAAATGAATCTGGATCGGTGATGGAGGCGATGCAGTCGGGAAGATTGTTCCATAATGATATGGCCTTAGGAAGCGCTGATAAGTTGAATGCCTTCGTTTTGCCGTAAATGCGAGTGAAACTAAGGTGATTGTGCAGGCGTCTGGACATGCGCAATGATGCTGTTAGGGGTAGCGTAGAACGTATTGTGCTGTGAATATATTTATGCAGCAAACATAACAGTGCAACAGAGCGACGAACGTGCAATGGCGAAATAGAATGTTCTTGTTTTAATGTTGTTACGCTGCAATGAGTGCTATAATTGCGAGATATAAACCGGGCTGCTCTTTTTTGTATGGACTCTAGCATTGTGGTTAGGTAATCTTTGAAAGGGGACCAGACTGAAGATGCAAATTCCAGCTGGGGGCGTACATAAGTGAAATAGGCCAGTTTACGGATGCTTGTTGGAGACTTTCGCAGATTACGACGGAGATAACCTAATGTTTTTGAGGCTTTCGCGCAAATAACACTAATGTGTGCCGACCATGAAAGATTGGGTGTTAGATCGACGCCTAAGTATTTGTAAGAAGAGGACTGCACTATTGTATCATTTTTAATAGAGTAGGAATAATTGGAGTTATTGTGTTTATGACTGAAGGTCATAGCACGGCACTTGGAAGAGTCAAGAGACATCTGCCACACGTCACACCAGTCACTAATTAGGTTAAGGTCTGTTTGAAGGGTAAGGTGGTTGCCATCATTGTTAATAGCTCGATATATTATGCAATTGTCAGCGAATAGTCTTATATTGGAAGATATATTATTTGGCAAATCATTTATGTAGATGAGAAATAATAGAGGTCAGAGAACACTACTCTGTGGAACACCCGAGATGACTTCAGAGGGAGTGGAGGCGTAGTTATTAACCGTAGTGAATTGTTTTCGAAAGGAAAGAAAATTGCGGATCCACGAAAGGGTTAAGGAATCGAGTCTTAGTGCAGATAATTTAGATATTAGGTGGCAATGGGCAACGCGGTCAAAGGCCTTTGAAAAATTGATGAATACGCAATTAGTTTGTTTATTTTCATTCATACTGAAATAGAGATCGGTTGTTAATTCAAACAATTGGGTGTCACACGAGAAGCCTTTCCGAAAACCATGCTGGTGAGGAAAAAAAGAAATTATTTGATTCGAGGTGGCGGCGAATATGGGAAGCGATAATATGCTCCAGCAATTTGCAGCAGATTGACGTAAGCGAGATGGGTCTGTAATTATCAGGTGAGGAGCAGCTTTCCTATAGGCAACCGGTACGATATCGGTGTTTCAAATTTTAGAACATGTTTGTATGAAATGCAATATAGACTGCATGCAAGTGACGCTATGGTCATAGCTTCATAACGTACTCGTTCACCAACATGGCAACTTTGATGTAAAGGCAGCATAATCACAGCGCGTTCAATCTGCGTCATTATGATTACGATGCGGTGAAAGTTTTGTTGGCCTGTCTGTCAATAACAAGAAAATGTCGACAGCACTGAAATAAACGTGAATGCACGAAAAAAGGGTTGACATAGGCAAGCGTTGTCCTCCGTGTTTACTCTCGCGATGTCTAAATTTGTTTATGACGAAGTGTCAGCTCGCCCAAACGCTCCTTCAATCGGTTACGTGAAGAACAAAAAATTAAAGACGTAATGATAGCATTAACACGTGACGTCACCAACCTTGTGTGTGTCATGTGGCGCCCAACATTGCAGTTTTAGTGACGTCTGTGCAAGTCATCAATGCAAGGAATTGCTGATATTATACATAACAAATACAGTTAAGCATTTTTTTTCTTTTTTGAGGGCTTGAGCCACCTGCAAATAGAACATGGCTGTCGAAAAAAAAGGTGCAAAGTGTAGAAAACAATGTACAAAGCCGGCGGAACATTTATTCTAGCGAATACTTTATGTTCGACTAGAGCTAGGTTATAGAGGAACTTTGTCGTTTCGGCATTTCAATGTTCCGCCATTTTGCTTTTTCGGCATTTCAAATTTCAGTTTTTCTTCAATTTCGCTTTTTTTATTTTCTGTGTTTTAAGTTTCAGCATTCCATTAATTTGTAGTTTTAAATTTCGCTCTTTCAAATGCCTATAAAAAGCCGAAAATGAAGATGCTGAATTACGGAAAGGCCGATTGTGGGAACACCTTAAATTATATTGCCAAAAACCTGATGCTAGGGAACAGAAGAAATAAAGCAATTATTTTTCTCCTAACAGTTTTAGCTGGTGGTTCAGCCTTCTTCGGAGGAAATAGGTGAAACGGCACATCCCACAGCAGAGGGCACACCAACCAGTTTGGGGCTCAGAAAAAAAAGAAAGGAAAAACTCAGTGAACAAACCTGCAAAAGAAGCGGCAGTGACTATGGCTTTGCTGAAATGTTCGGCAACGAGGAAAAAAAAAACGGGAGGTGGAGTGTTGCCGGAAGTGGGAGTTGTCCGTGCATTGTCTCAAGAGGTAGATCAAATGGCCGCCTGACGGAACGACCAGAGAAAAGACGAAAATTAAAAAAGTTCCACTTCATCGCATCACACACATGGTCTGAGTTCAAGCTCAGGTGGTTCAGTCACTCGGTGATTCACCCACGGCACCGGGCAGTACACATGAAAGTGGATACATACCTACGACCCACTCCAGCTTTAAGAAAAGCATTGGACACGATAAAACTCAAAATAAAGAAATAGAGAATCATCTTTAGCAGATAAACACAAGAGCGTAAAAACAGAATATATATATATATATATATATATATATATATATATATATATATATATATATATGTGTGTATTAGTGATACTAACAGGATTGCTCTTATTTTCAAGGGCTAAATTACTTGTCCTGTGTGTCAGAATTCACGTATATATGAACACTTGAATTAAAAAATTCACCGAATAACTTGCTTTCTTTATTCAACTATAGAACGCGTCAGTTTCCCGGGACTTTCAATGATTTCGTAGAGGAGTGATTAGAATTTCATTATAAAGTATAATTCCGGCTGTTCGTGATCCCGTGCATTCTGAAGGGCGCATCGTAATTCATAAACAAATTCATTTCGCTTATCCACGCAATTACCGACAGTCCTGGGTGACTGACGTAACTTCGGGACCTCTCATAGAAGGTAGAAAGTGAGGTAATCAACTTAATTATTTATACATATGTGAATTCCAACACACAGGACAATCAATCTAGCGCTTGGAAATAAATGCAATTGATGCTACGGGCGTGAGTCGATTCTAAAGCGCCAAGACTTCTAGAGACGGTCTCATGAGAACAGGTCTCAATCGCGTACTTATGCAGTTTAACACCTAGTGCAGTAGAACTGAATTATTTTACAGCGATTTTGCACTCACATTTCACCTTAATAATTCTATAAGTAAGAGCAACACATCTACACAAATGACTGAAAACTAAGTTTTTTTAATCATGGCGAAAAATCTTGTAATTCATAAACTAATAAGTTTCATAGGTGCCTCTATTTTATTTGGAATCGCAGTACGAGCACGCGACGGCGTGATCAGCAAAAATAGGCTCTTGGGTAGCCTACCTGCTGTGCCCCAAACCAGCGATGCTGATAGGTAGTGATGTGTAGAGCCACTGCCTGGCTGTGAGTTTATAAAGGTGAGCGAATAGACCCTCCCACAATACACGGCGCCAGGCGCCCTTACAAGGCTCTCGGAAGCTGGGCGCTGTTTGGTTCGTGCGTGATGTCGTCAGCAAACATGGCTGTGCCCCTGACGATGCTGCAGGCAGCTGCCAGGCAAGACTAAATACGAGCGCTGTGTTCGCTGAGGCAATCTTGATCGTAAAAAACGCCTTCCGATCATTTGGAGGGACGCGTAGAAAGTTCAAAGTGAGCCGAGAAACGCTGTTAGCGTGCCTCTATCGAAGCTGCACTTCACTGTCGCCGGCAGTGTTGGTCCGTTTTCAACGACTGCAGGAGACACCTAGAAGTGGATAGTCGTCTCCAGTAAAGATTAAGAAGACGTCGAGATGCTGGTCTCGGTAAGTTATTACCATATTTACCATAAATATACTCAAAGGTGTAACTAACAAAATGGTAGAATGCTGCGCGGTTGCCACATATTTCCTATGCATCGTTTTAAAAATATACTGAATGTTTGGGGATCTTGCAAAAGTTAGTTCAAATTTTTCTTTCAATGCAGACTAACTTTGGTCTATTGTCCATGTTGCTAACAGGTGGTATGTAAAGAGACTGCATATAATAGAGACACACACTCTTCTTGTCATTTCTAACTTCTTTATTTTAATAATCATTTTTCTTTTGCAACTGCTTAAGTTCCTTCACATACGCAGCACTTGTTTTCAAACCTTCTGAGATGATAAAAGGGTACTGACTGCAAGATTTTTATTTTCTTGCATAAAATGAAAGGCTTAGCCTTCAAGGATCTAGAAAATGTACAGCAAAGTGCGAGTGCACTCTGCAAAAGTAACTACATTATCATTTCAAAAGCTAGTTTCCATAACTACACGGCCCTGACATGGTAACACAAAATGGACTCCTCGTCATGCGCTTGTGCGAGAAATAGTGAAACTCACTTGGCTGCTACGTACTATGGCTACATTTCTAACTCACAAGCAGTCGTTTCGATAGTTTTTGGGAGGCTGAGTGGCCATTTTGGTACCCGATGTCAACACAAGAAGCCAGATTGCAGCCTGAAGTTCCTAGAGTTGTTTAATGTGCCACTGAAAACCTGACTTTAATGTAAGAAATAATATATCTTATCACACTTTTATTTGCTTCTCACTTGCTCAGAGTCATATTTGTATCCATCAAATTCGCATGACAGAGTAAACTCAACTTTGAAACGTGGTGTCGTACTCCTTTAGAATGTTGGCTGTGGAGGCCAATTCGAAAGAGCCTTTGAGGCCAACGTACAAGGCAAGCTTTAAATGTCCCTGCTGACTTACTATTTTGACAAAAGAAAATGGCCCGCTGTGACTCGCTGCTGAGTTTCGCAATTCTTTCATCACAAACGCCAAGTCGTGAACCTGTGCATGATGAGCTACGTCATCTAAAGGCAGCTCCTCCATCCTTCTGGGAAGTTTGGACACGTGCTTAAGTATTAATATATGTCTCAATTAGCTGACTTCACTAGCCCATTAACTGCTGAAAGACGGGGAGCAGTAAACCTGAGCGCTATTCGCTGTTGATTTTCCCGTTTATTGGGTTGATGACTCTGTAAACCTGGTTCACTGTTTCCGAATAATACTGACTTTTCGTCAGACATCTTTTAGTTTGGAAAGGAGATCGAACTGTTAAATATCTCTCTCTCTCTCTACTTCTTTTCTACTTTTGCTGCACCATCTTTTTACAAGCCATAACCTTTGGATTTTTTTTAACGAAATTCTTCTAATTTCATCTGAATGACCTCCAGTGGTGCAGAAAAGTGTTGTGATTGTACAATTCGTTGAGTGGCTTGCCTAAATTTTACTTTATAATCTGTCATTCGTGATATGATCGTACTCATCATGTTGTTTCTTTTTTTATTCCAGATCATGTGAACTGCTTGGTTAGCTTCATGTACGTCCCCCAGATGCCATCATGGCCACCCAAATGACAGCGGATATGATAAAGAAGGAATATTTTTTGATAACTGTGGGTGGCACTGTGATGAATCCTGCTTGTGTCAGTTTTGGAACTTGAGTTTCTTGTCAAAGATTGACAGCATTTACTGTTTTACACATCAGCTAGTGAGATCTCCAATACGGATACTGCACCACAGTTTTTTGTTGAAGCTTCTGGGTGCCTTTAGGATGGCCGGTGCTTCTTTCTCCGTTGCCACGCAATTCACTTCCGCTTCGTTAAACTTGTAGCTGCGGTAACCTACCACACAAAGTTAGCAACTACTTGGCAGTCTTTCATCTCGCTATTAGAGTATTACTCCTATTCACTATTGTGATTCATGTGAAGTCAGCTTGAATGGTAAAGCAGTCTAGTAGACTAAATACGGAAAGACGTCATATAATTGTTTTTAACAATGCAAACCTCCCTTCTCTTCTATTCCTAGAGTTAAGTTTTTGATGTAGCCACTTGTGCAGCTATCGGTTCTTGTACTCGATGTTACGCCATATCTGTGACTTGCTCTTTGATGTTGACACACCTAACAAAACAGACTTCTTTGCATGCAACTGTCCGAAAAAAATAATTAATAATGTCGATACACAGGAGGTTGCAGAACTCAAAACTTAAAGCCATTCTGTTTTCTCCTCCGCTAGTTGTAGGCTGGCCCCTGAAGCAATGTTGACCAGTGACCGGAGCTGGTATGCTGACGCATGCTGCTGCTCGGCTCAGGGAGGACGAGTACTGCAATAAGCACAGCATCTGCCTTTGTGGACTTTTCCTGAAGGCATTTAGTACACATATATTCTCATTCTGGCCCTGCCATGGTGGTCTAGTGGCTAAGGTACTCGGCTGCTGACCCGCAGGTCGCGGGTACGAATCCCGGCTGTGGCGGCTGCATTTCCGATGAAGGCGGAAATGTTGTAGGCCCGTGTATTCAGATTTGGGTGCACGTTAAAGAACCCCAGGTGGTCGCAATTCCCGGAGCCCTACGGCGTCTCTCATAATCATATGGTGGTTTTGGGACGTTAAACCCCACAAATCAATCAATTCTCATTCTGCTTGGCAAGAAACTGTTGTGCAACATAACCTTTGCTAACATTTGAAAATGTTAAAGGAACCAATGAATTGCCAGAGCAAACCTGCTCCAGCGGAGACTTCATAATTACTTTGAGTTAAAAAAGTCGCAAATACACTTTGTACTGATGGATGTTTTTGATTTCACTTATCCTAAAACAAGCAAAATCTGTCCTGTTAGGTTATCTGCAAGGCCAGTTACACCACAGTACTGTCTGTCATCAGAGGTGAAATAAAGGTCGAATCCACCTCGATTTCTCGAGGGTTGGGTGTACTCCCCACTGTGCAATGACTTCAATCTCTAGCGCATTCATAATCCTTGAATTGAAATGTTTTCCGCTGGTGATACAATATTTAAAATTTCATAGCGTAAGCCATTCGGCCTGTTCTGTAAATTTGTCTGATGTGTTATAGCTACGTAGGTTAATCAGTGAAAAAGGTGCTTTTTCTATGTGATTCCTAAAGAGAAAAAAAAAGAAAAGTGAGCCCCGTAACTGTCTGCATCAGAGTGCGACACCTCGATAGTAGATCACGAGGAATAGGGATAGAGGGCAAGCAAACGGATAGAATTAAAGGTATAAAGATAGAGAGGGAGAAGAAGAGAGCGTGGCGCAAGGACAGCGACACAAAGAAGCAAGGAGAAGATAGGAAAGATGGACACGGTCGCAGGAGTCTAAGGACGGGGCACCACTCAGCGAGAGCCGTTGTCGGCGGCAGGAGATGGTGTAGGGTGAGCCAGCCGGCCAGAGCTGCGCTGTCGTTGGAGATCTATTTATTGCAAAATATATAAACGAATATGGGTTAGTATATACAAAAGGAGGTCCCATAGAACAAGGTTGAAAGGAGACCTCCTAGGAAAAATATACATGCTGATAAGTATAGCAGAATGGCAACTAAAATGGCAAGTCATTAATCTTCACCATGATATAAATAAAGACAAGGCAAACTTGTAATGTATATTTTAGCTGAAATGCTAATAAAACTTTGTTTAGTAATTATACATGGCTATTAAAAAATTGGTAGTATAATATTGAACAAAAGGTACTTCAACTACTGGTACACCACACAACGCTAATCCACTTAAAAGTGTTGAATGACACTCGTTTAATGTATACTGGTATTGAATTCCAAAAATATATGGCAGCAAATATGGTAGTGTGTTTGCCGTAAATAGTGTGTGTATGTGGTAGTGAAAAATTGTTGTTAGAGGCGAACATAGTGGGATTAGCGTTTACCAATTGAGATTTCGGCAAGACATTAGCTGTTACGGAAATGTCAAGATACCTAAATACAAGAATCCGCAGTTTATATTTGAATAAATTACACACTGTTAGTACACTGTGTTGCTGAAAAAGTAGAGACATGCTTGTGAATGAAGTACAGAATGTTAAAATTCGAATGCCTTGGCTCTGGAGACATTGAAGAGGGAGGACATGAGATGGATAGGATTTCACCCATGACGTGATGCAGTACGTTATATGACTGTTGATAATGGCGTAGTATAGTTGAAGCATAGTTGAAGCATGGTCGTGCTTTAGTTATGTTCTTATATGATGAGCTATCCTCTGTCTTATACGTGAAATGTAATGATGGTACCTTAGATGAGAATCTAAGAGTACCCCCAAGAATGTGAAGCTAGTGCTACAAAGATATCTGTGGCGGTTGATAGTAATGGCGGGGGTTGGTGAAAGGGCATTATGACTAGCATGGAAGATAATGAACTGTGTTTTATTTGTGTGAATTGTTAAACCTTTAGCTGTGCACCAGTTCTTCACCAAACATGGTTTCCAAAGACTTCAGCTGTACATTTCTAAGAGCTCTTTACATCCCATTGATAAACCGAGAAAATGCGGGACCACAAGCAGGCCATTGTGACCAGCACGTCATTGCCTTCATTTTGAAATTTCTTTCGAAACCTTCACGCTTACACAATGCTAGACAGCTTGACATGCAAGCTTCTCTAAGGATCAATGGGCTTTGTCACATAGTCTCCATTAACAATGGCACTTCTGTATTGCTCTGCTTCACCAAAGAGATTCACATTAAAAAACAAAAAAGTAGCTGTTAGTATTACATTTTACAATTTTACAGTTGTACATCTGCACATTTCTAAAAATGAAATTTCAACATTCTGGATTCATAGATGGAAACATCTCTTGGAGAAACATAAAATCTGATATTGCCATGTGGTCATGATGTTGAAAACTGCAGTAGTTCGGGGGATTAAGACCAAACTGTTTATTTCAGCACATCTTTGCCTGAAGTACAAAAAGTCAAACTACAAGCAATACATAGTCTGCCCTGTTAGCGGTAAACAGTCTGTCGGCCACCAATAATCTGACAAGCAGTACAGCGTGTCTGGTTTGATACATGTAACATAAAAAATTCCTGGGTTATTGCTCGTGGCTGCGTAAGTTCTAGACTATTCGAGTCTTACCCACAAACTTAACAGGCTCATCTCAAATTATCGTGGAGCTTCTCGAACTCTGCTGCGCCGCCTGTACCGATTGTTACTTAAAGTCTTTGTGAGTGAAACCCGACATTATCTAAATAAAACACAAGTGGCAATATGCATACATTTAGTTGTCGGACTTGTCATTTATATGCTAAATTTATTCCAAGAAAATAGATATCTTTATCCCCCCAAGCCAAAAAACATCTGAATGTGGTGTGTTGTGCTGCATGTGTTATTGCCGTGAGAAATATATAAAGCAATTCACATACATAGCTGAAGTAGCAATATATGTGGACTTAGCAATCCCCAAGCACTTCGCAATGGCAAGTAATTTTTTTTTATTTTCAGCACATCTCTCGACAGCCTTAATTATTTATGTCATAACCAGAATTCTCGGGAGAAAAACATATTGAATTTTCTTTTTTTATTTCAGGACAACACTTAAATGTTGTTGGGTGGTGTTGCTTGTATTTTTATTATTTTTTGCAACAAAACACCCGGAGTATGTAGTCATTTGTGTCAACTTGAGCCAGAGAACGGATGCTTCGAAAGCTTTTCAGATAATAGATTTATTGACATGAACAATTTTAATTTATCCAGGTTCCCACTCGTGATTCAGGGAGAAATTTCGCCAATGTATTGGGACTAACTGCATTTTCTCTCTGGTATGTGCTGAATTGTAAAATGTACTTTTTGGTATTTCGCTTTGTTAACTTTATTCCTATCTCAGAGGAGTTATTTGTGCTGTCTGACTTTGTGTTTTTATCATTACTGCACAAATATTGCAATAATGAAC
Organism: Rhipicephalus annulatus; assembly: GCA_013436015.1. Lineage (NCBI taxonomy): Eukaryota > Metazoa > Arthropoda > Arachnida > Ixodida > Ixodidae > Rhipicephalus > Rhipicephalus annulatus. Next base: position 428,009 of record WOVY01001500.1, read on the forward strand.
AAGTAAGTTCTTATGAACAGGCCTATGCTTAGTTCACTGATATAAGCTAAGAGTAAACAAAATGTGCTATAAAGTGATCCTTCTTGCCAACGGACGACAAGATTCAGAGAAACGTTCACTAAATACACTTATGTTTTTACTTGCGTTGAATGTTACGAATTGGCATAACTTGTAGCCAGGTAAGTTTTCTTTTTTTTCATTTACATCCCTTGAGGCATGTGCAAGGGTGTGTTCAATGAGAAATGGGATACAGCACAAAAGCAAAAAAAATGAAAACGAAAATCACTCGTGATGTTTACAGATGGCCAATTACAATTACACAAAATGATGATTGGTCATTGGTAGCGACAACAATACTTGGGGTGTCCGAACATTTAAATAACGGATCAAATAGCTTTCGCTATTCAAACTGAGCGGTACATATACTAAATACCCAATAATTTAAATATATTCGGCTCCTACGGTACAACCCTGAAGCAGCAAAATATTGGACCAGTGAAGGATTATTTTCTTCTTTTAATCCCTTACGAACACAATAAATGCAGCTTAAGTATTCGCAGCACTATTGATTCTATAACCATTACTAGATAAAACAATTTTGCTACAAACTGCACTTTCACTCCGTTTTTACTGTGGTGGAGCTGCATCACGTTATTCCATTCCTGTTTTCATCATTGATGTTTGGGACTATGCCTGCATTCAGCTTCATGAATAAAAACACATGCAAGTAAGTCTTTTGTTCACGTAAATTGTTTTTACAGATACAGCTTTGAACACTCGATTTGTACATGATATGTGTGCCTGGGTATATGTTATGATACTTTTGCCAGTTGCAATAAATATTTAGCTGAATGCATAGTGTTAGGTTCAAAACTGTTTAAACTTTATGCTGCAAAGTTACTTGAAAGCTGCCAACAGAGTTTAAACTTGAATAATGTAGTTGCTGCGGTATTTTGACCTACGGTTGAAAAGTATTGCGAAAGCTCTGGTCGCTGCTGTATGCAAGCTTATCACATTTCTCATAATTGTAGGATTATTTGGTGAGCTCATGAATACTTCATTCAAATTAGCTGTTGTGGAGTTCTAGGATTATTTTTAAAAATGTTTCCTTATAATTTAAAAACAATCAGTAGTATATTAGGTTAGTTTGAGCGTTCTATTTTGTTATACCGCCATTGTATTTATATTGAATTCGCTTTTGAAATTCACTACTTGCCAACTAGTTGCTTGTGGGTTTCTTGTAATATGACAGTGGTCATGCTGTCAACGCTTCACCGCTCTACATGTATGCATCGCGGTGAAGTAAGCAAAAACGCCAGTTGGAAGCGGGCTCTTTATATGCACAACATACAGTAGATTTCGAAGTGTATTTGGCCTAGAGGGAATACGCTGCCACCCGCGTCCTTCTCTTTTGATAATAGCGCGGCCTCTCGCTCCTCGTGTGAACGGAATCGCTTAGAGTGTTTATAGAGTGACACTACTAAGATATTCATTTGAAAGTCTATCGAGAAGCTGCTACAGATATTCGTGCTTCTCATTTCGCATCGCTATCATTATCAGTAGCGATGGCATTTCCTAAGAGTAGCCTAGATATGCCAGAGTGAGTGCAAGCTGAGCGATCGAGTGACGTGCGTGACGTAGCATACAAATGCTCCGAAACCGGCTCTTTCAGCTGCAACAAACGCTTACCGAGTTGCGTTTATTGTTATATAGTCCGCATATGAACTCTTCACACCATCGTTATCCATTTTTCAGAGAACATATGCGCCTACTTTGAAGCTTTCGGTGATCATTGCAAACAGAGCGACGAGTCTTTCGGCAGCGTTGACACAGGCTTGCGCACAGCATTTCTTAGCACTTGATAGCACCGTCTTACCATTCATCGTAAACGGTTTGCCAGGACGCGTGCGAGCGTCAACTTTGTTCTTGCCTTAGCCGCAGCGTCTGCATCAGCTGTGCCCGCACCCGACACACGAACCCTGCAGCATCGTCATAGGTGAAGCAATGTCTGCCGAAAAAAAAATACGCAAGAACCAATAGGCGCGCAGCTTCCGAGAGCCTCGTGAGGCCGCCTGGCGCAGTGCATTGTAGGGCGGTCTATCCGCTCGCCTTTGTAAACTCGCGGCTGGGCTACACTGCACCTGCGCCCTCGCTGAAATAAGCGCGCGCAGGTGCAGTCTAGTCCGGCCGTGGTCGAGCGAAGGGAGACACAATGCTCAGGAGGGAGTGTGGGAGAGCAAGAGTGAGGAAGAGTACAATTATAGTGTACTAGAATATGGGGTAGTGTGTTGAGGGACCCTCTCTCGTCATGCATCGCGTGAGCGGCGCACTTGGACAAAAAACCGCTTCTCAAGGCGGCGCTGCCGTAGCATGCTGGCAGGATTGTCAGCTCCGCGCTGCTCTGCTGTCTCGGGTAGCGTTAGTGACCTGTTGCTTGTGTTCGTGCCCGCTTAACGAAACTTTTTCTGGCAATGTTTTTTCTGGTCACGTGACAGTGAGGCAATGTGAGGCAATGCCGAGTTATTGGTGGCAACGACACTGCTTTTCACATATAGGTGCGAAACAGGGAAAAAATTTGAGCAGCCGTCGTTTTTCACTGCACCCAAAGACGCAGCACGGAGGAAGGTTTCGTAACAGAATTAACATCGAAAGGATGTGACCTTGAACGAAAGCTGCCCTATTTATGGGCTACACTTCGAGCTTTCATGTGTTCTCGGAGAGTACGTGCACGTTATAAACGGCGAAGAAGTTCGCGTACCACGTAGGAGACAAAAGCTAACACCGGACGCCATGCCAACGTTATTGCCCAACGCTCCAAGCTACTTATCAAAGAAAGCGCCGCATCCAAAACCTCCGAGAAAGCGGAAGAACTCAGTGGTTGAATCCACCATCTCCAAGAAAACTGCAGCACCCTGCGTTGATGGTGAGGCTACTGATTCAGGTTTATCGATGGACCTTCCTGCTGACTACGATTCCGAGGTGGCGAAGAGGGACTGCAGCTTCGCTGGAACGCTTACTCAAGCTTTGTTTATCTTGAATTTTAATATCACACCGCATCTCGTGTCGAAGAGAGCGGTAATTTACGTGCTGTCACGACTTAATTATTTCGTGAAGGGTATCAACCAGTCTCAAGAGGCAAAACGAAAAAAAAACGCTGCACGCGAAAATAAGTCGGTGTTCATAAAGGTGCCACCTGGATGAAGTGATCGGGAACTAATAATTCTACAGAATGGCGTCGAATTCGATCAGTATTACTGCTCACTGCAGTATGCGCGCTCATAAATAAAGGGTTTCTTCTTACAGTCTGACAGCGGTGCCAAGTGACGTTTTCTTTTGACGGTACAGTACAATATCCCGGCCACAGCAGAAGTATTTGAGTGGTCACGTAAACCCAAGATTGTCAAAATTATTCCCTAGCCTTCAGCTACGGCGTGCTTCACAATCAAATGGCCGTTTTGTGACCTCATCCACATAATTACAATTGCATGATGCAACTATCGATAAGAACGGTGCCCCGCGCATAAAGAAGAAAGTCGAAGCGGTCGCAATGTGCAGACTACGACTCGATATAGCAGTAATATAACAAGAAACTTTCGGGTTTATAGATGCTCCTTCGATACCTCGATGTTCGTAATTTTTTATTAGTTCACCAACCGAGCTTTAAATACTGTAGGCAGTTTCCCCAGAGATGACTGCTTCACCGTCGTTTGTTAATACCTGAATTCGGACCGTGCGTTGCAGCTTCGTCGTTTTGTTTTTAATGCAGTACGAACACAACCATTCAGAAAGCTTTTCATGGACGTGTCAGCAATTAAACACAAGACTATTAATCCCGACGTATGCAAGTGCATGTCAAGGAATGGAATTTCGGCCACGGCGGCTGCATTTTGGGCGGAGGCGCAAATACTGAGGCGCGCGTACCTAGATTTAGGTGCACGTTAAAGCACTCCAGGTGGTCGAATTTCCGAAGCACTTCTCTACGGCGTCTCTCATAATTATATGGTGGTTTTGAGACGTTAAACCCCTGCTATTACTAATATCCATACACAGAAGTGCAAAGGGACAATGCGTGAGTTGACAGCTCATGCTAAGGTGGCGCCATTTCGCAGCTGTCGATACCATCTGTGGCAGCCACGTCTCCTCCCTGAACACACTACCCTATATTCTAGTACACTATAGTACAATGTGTCATGAGATCCCCTCGCTACTGCTTCGGCACGCGTGGCATGGGCACAATTTTTGACCCAGTGGTGTCTGATTCCTATCCATAGTCATGCACAAATTTGCGAGTAATGTACCTTACCTGTCATTGCTTTTCTTTCAAGTGTCAGAGTTTAACTCAAAAAGCTTTGCGCTCGCAGAGCCTTGTACCCAACTTCAGAAGCGAAAAAGCCAACAGTGTTGTGGTCGTATGGCCGTCATTAACATTTCTTTTGTTTCTTTTATGTCTTACCGATGTGTTCTGTTCATTAAAAAGTGCTAGTGGAGGCTAAGGAATCATCGAGCAAAGTGGCGTGCATATGGCTAAAAAACATCTGCCAAACAAGAGCACTGGTGCTCGTAGTGCTGAGCGAAGCGGTCACAGCACGCATTTCAGTTTACTGCGCCTGTAATGTGCTTTTTTATTACTTTTAAATTTTGCATGTGCAATGCGACTGCTGTAGTGGCTGTGCACATAGGCTTTCTTTTTCGTCCCTTCCTTACGCCTATTCGTTTTGCACAATTTAACGCACGCACCAATGATATCAATGTCTATCATTAGAGCTAGACCACCATACCGTTTTACACATTAGGTCCTGCTATCTCTTGTTGCGCCAGGCACTAATGCAACGCTGAAAGGTGGGTAAGCTCTTACCCACATAACATTACTACAGCTAAGTAGACTTCAAACGCCCTGGGTGGCAACACAGCGCAAAAATCTGCAGTGCGTAGCAGACGCACCTCGCTTTCCACGCGCTCCCAAGCGCAGAGAGCCCACGGGAATCAGAGTGCCTCCATGCCGGCGCGCGCATTGAGGCACTCTAACCGGACTTGTGCAGCAGCAGCGCTGCGTGACAGTTCACCGCAAAAGACCGGCGTGGGAGCCCCCCACGCGGGTCTTTTCTCCCATATTCTTGGTAACTATAGATAGTTTCCTCGTCCTCCCAGTAAACAAAAAAATTGCCCGCAGCTTCCCTCGGGGGAACACTGAGGAGGATGCGGAAGCGGTTCCGCCAACAGTTTGGCCGGCGCTGGTCGAAGGGACGTCGATCATTCTGTTTGTGGATTCGTTGGCATTCATTTCACGGCGACTTCGGACGTCGACGCGCCGTACAAACCAACGGACGAGCGGCAACTGAGCGAGCGAGCGCCGACCTTGAGTATATATACAGCGCGACGGCGCATGCGCTGTCAGCTGTCGAATGTTCTCGAAGGAGAAGCGCGCGCGGCACAGATGGTGGGTGACGGCGCGACGGCGCATGCGCGCGCGTCAGCTATCAAAATGTTCGAGAAGCGGTGCGGACGGCGCGGACGGCGCACTACAAGGCGCGAGTATAAGATGCTTCCGCATCTAAAAAAAATGGGCAGCGCCATCTGAAGTTCAAAGCTGGAAAGGTGCAATAAATACCAGCCCTGTATCTGCGAGTCTGTTTTCACCGCATATTTTGCACTCGCACCTCGGGGTTGACTCCGTACTGGCAGTGTGGCAGCTTGGGCTAGTTTGTATGGCATGACGATAGTTATAGCACGAGAACAAAACGGAGACAAGAAAGACACGAAAGACACGAGTGCTAACTTCCAACTCAGTTTATTGCGCAGAGCACGAAAATATATAGAGAAGACAGTAACCATGGGATAAAAACCATATGACACAAAGAGCAGAACATGAGTGAGAGAAAAACAAAAACGAAAAACAAAAGCAAAATTTTGGCCTTTGTTTTTTTTCTCACTCATGTTTTGCTCTTTGTGCCATTTGGTTTTTATCGCATGGTTACTGTCTCTATATATTTTCGTGTTCTGCGCAATAAACTAAGTTGGAAGTTAGCGCTCGTGTCTTTCGTGTCCTTCTTGTCTCTGTTTTGTTCTCGTGCTACAACCATGATCGTCCGTACTGTCGTTTCGTTTGTTTTAATGCGAAGCATCTTTTAAGTACTGAAGACACTTAGAGAGTTTCTATCTATCTATCTATCTATCTATCTATCTATCTATCTATCTATCTATCTATCTATCTATCTATCTATCTATCTATCTATCTATCTATCTATCTATCTATCTATCTATCTATCTATCTATCTATCTAGCCATTCATGTGCAGCTGCTCTCTCGCGTTCACCTCCTTAACTGGAGTGGACCGAAATTAGAGTGCCAGGAGAAAACGTTTGACGATTAGTACTCTCTGTGGATAACCTTAATAATGAAACATTCTGTCACGCGTGACGTCATACTCATTTGTGCAGGCACGTGTGCCACGTGTCCGTTTACCACAGGTCGTTGCATGCGGGTTTTCGCGCTACAAGTGCTTCGGAGGTTATATCTCTCGAGCAATTGTGAGGACCGACAAATCTGATTAAAATGCGAGAGCGTTAAGGAAAACCGAAAGCGGCAGCGTTGACTTGACAAGCACAATGAATAAATGTTATGGTCTCTGCTTGAATCTAACCTAAGCATTCTGCCTGGAAATCGTTATTCTACCCCAGAGCCAGGCTATGTCTCGGAACTGCTTTGAAAAACAACCCTATGCAGGCGTCATGTAGGCAAAACGTAAAATGTGAATTGGAGTTGCAATGCTGACCATCTTAACATTACTCATTCAAATATTACAGGAGTCACGTCCGGTTAGCGTTAATTCTAGTTGAGCACCGTCCACTGAAGTGATCCTCGCACACACAAATGCTAAATTACAGATTAACGCCTCTGGTGTTAGTAATACCCATGTGGCTCTTGGTAACGCTGCCCAATTGTAAACTGGTTACATGTGCGAGCATTAAAAATACATATCTGTGTGTGTAACGTTTGTACATATGTTTTGTGTCATTTGGTAACATTTATCTCAATCTACAAAAAAAAACTACACCAGTCACCTACTATCCACTTCACATAAATTCCCACGGTATGTGTTGCGGTTTAGCTGCTGTGTTTTAGTTTTCTGGGGTAGTGTTGATTAACTGATGGAGTCGTTCACCTTCGGCTCGCATAGGAATGGCATCTTCAGCACGGCCGTTCTCATGTGTGCGATCGCTGTCCTCTTCAGCGAGACCCCTCAGTTGCGTTCATGGTAGGAAAGAATTTCCCCTTGCCGGCACCTTTTTATTGGCTGGTCTAAGGTTAGGCTGGTGCATGAGAGCGTGCCTAGCGGCGAAACCCTGGGAAACCTTTGATGAATAATTGATGAAGGATTGGTAGGGCACTCTGTCGGCCTAGTGGCTGAATTGGGTGGTGGTTTCGCTTGGAAACGCATGACTACGTTTACATGCCTTCCACTCGCAGTCTACGGACTGTATTACAAAGGGCTTTCAGTGCGTCCATGTTGATGCATACGCCCGAAAACAACTGAGTTTGAACATACAATCTTTCATTGCCTGATTATTTCACACTCACTGCCATAGGCTGGTTAGCCTCCCTGCCGTTCTTTTTCTCCTATTTTTGTTTCTTCCTTGGTACGCATTCCCTGCATCACTCTTGAAACACCTCAGCACGTTTTTACGCACGTGGAGACTTGTCAAGGTTGTCTAAGAGTCCTGGTACTATACATTTTGTCCACCTAGTTCTTGTTTTTTTTTACACTGCGAATGTGCTGAAAGGCCCGGTGCGCCATCGTGGTTAAGCTTGCCGTGACGTCATGACTCTTCGTTTATTTTTTTCCCTAAACAAACAGGCTCTGGTAATTTCCGCATGTCGAATGATGGTACACCACGAGAATAGCTCCCCAGTTATCTACCACTGAGCCGCGCGGGGCTTGAAACGCAGTTGCAAACTTGCCTTAAACAGGTTGATGCAGGGTGATGAATTGTGTTATTATGAGTACCGAAGCGTTTTAGAACAGCGACGAAATAACTAGTCGTGACACAATGCGAATTGCGTAACAAGTGGATCGTCCACTGCTCCAACTCTTTATAGTAGCTTGTTCTTCATTACCTATCAACAATGGGGCGTACCCACTTCAGGCCCAGTTCTTCATCGTCGAAAACCACAGCGTGAAAAATTGGCACAAAATTGTCGCACGGGTATAGTGGATACCACGCTTCTTCAAAGAATGACGAAGAATAGCCTAGTGAATGCCGGATTAATTCGGGTGCCGGGACACAAAGGAATTGTACTCAATAAAGTTGCGGACCCTCTAGCGAATGCTTCTCTGACAGGTCCAGTTCTCTCTCTCGTTCCTGTTACGGTGTTTGTTACTGTGGCAAGGTTCAGAAAGTATGCATTATCTTTGTTTACTCAAAGTCTCAATTCATCACTGCACTTTCTGCACCTACAGTTCCCTTAGAGCAGGAAATGGTGTGCAGCAAGATGAGCTGAAGTTGCAATAAGGAGAACGCGTCGTAGAATTCCAAATCTAAATTTTTTACATGCACAGAGCGGGTTTGGCGGTCTCCCCTTATTGTTCATATTGCAATGAACTCGAACCTATCAAACACTTCTTGTTGAGCTGCCGACGTTTTCCCTTACACTGAAAACGTATCGAAATTATATTGCGCCAATGTGGTCTACCGGTTACGTATATGATGATTGATATGTGGGGCTTAACGTCCGAAAACCACCATATGATTATGCGAGACGCCGTAGTGGAGGGTTCAGGAAATTTCGATCACCTGGGGTTCTTTAACGTGCACCCAAATCTGAGCACACAGGCTTACAACATTTCCGCCTCCATCGAAAATGAGGGCGCCGCAGCCGGAATACGAACCCGCCACCTGCGGGTCAGCAGCCGACTACCTTAGCCACTAGATTACCGCGGCGAGGCTACTGGTTGCGTCGGCTGTTCTGCTATCATTTGGGGCGTTTTCGCTGGGGCACTCGGACAGAAATATTTTCAAAGCTGTCGAAAAGTTTATATGCGACTCGAATAGATTTGGTAGGTGTATCAACTACTAGCAATTCTTTATTCAGCCTTCCTAGTCAAAACAACTTCAGTCTCTGGGATATTACACTAAATAGTGCGGCTTAAACTCACAGATATTCATAATTAACGTTACATTAAAAATCTTCTCAAAATAATTTTAGCTCTTACGAAATAATAACCATAAATTCAGTATGCATGATCCGCCCGACTCATGGCCGATCCCCCAAAGTGGGTAGGTACCAATAATCCAAGTATCCTTATTATCATCATCATCATAATCAACTACTTCACAAAGAATATCAATAATTATGGCCAAGTGAGTACCCATCAAGCATGCTCGTAGCAGTTACCCAAAGTGTGTTTAGAAAAGGCTACGAAAAGCCGCTCTTCCAGCTTTCGCAGCGACTGTGTGGTGCGTTCTGAGCAGGCCTGGCATTTTTTTTCAGGAAGGAGGAGGATCACGGGCGTAGTTTACATCACCTGGCTGTGCTGCTGCTTGCTACCTATAATAAAAGGAGGTGAATAAAGTTCTAGCGAATATGAAGTCTTGAAGAGAAGTCGAGCAAGCAATGACACTCTAGTCACAACTAGACCGAGGCAGCCTTTATTATGAGCAGCAAGATTTCTTTTCGGCATTCATGTGCAAGAGCTACACGTTCATAAAGTAATCGCTACAATATAAAGAATACGATTGCAGTCCTGAAAAAAGACGTGTTGTCGAAACGCAAGCTCTAGCGAAAAACCTTGTACTACGAGTCAGATTTATCCCAAGACAATTTCAAGGTAACGCTGCGGCAAACAAGGGTCTTTTTTCGGATTTATTTTAGCACATCGGTGCACGCAAGAAAAAGCGGCAGATGGAGCCGTTTACGAAAGGTCAGAACTGGGAGCACCCACACTAAAAGACACCGCTTACAACTTTTGCAGCTGTGCTATAGATCCCTGGATGTACGGTGGAGCCTCTGTTTATTTTTTTTTCACCCCTATATAATATGCGGAGACGATGTACGTCAAAGCTGCAGCGCGCTTTTGGAGCGACCGAGAATGTTGGCGTGGATGAGGGCGGCTCTTGCGGTGGAGCTGCCCACGGCCAATCGTTATCGGCATGGCAAGGCCGTCATCAGGACTGTAGGGACCTCCCCACGATGGCTGCTGCCACCCGTACAGGTTAGGTGGAAAACACTGCGGCTTCAGTCCAACTATGTGCTGCTGTTTTTGCACGGGTTACTGTGGCTGCTCTGCACCATGAGCCGAGGGCAGTACTTGCGAGTTGTCAAAGAGGTGGGTACTTCATTTAGTTCTGTTTTTTTACTAGATAACGTTAGAGCGCTCATTGTGCAGAATCTTCATCGTCGGCTTCATTGGTGGTGAGCAAAAACTTATATTGATCGCAACTGAAAAATTGATAAAAATGCAAATGATATATAATTAAAATACAAGGTCCGAAGAATAGATCAAATCCCGGCCGTCTACATAGCAAGCAGCAATCTACCACAAAGCCACGAGATATGTTGAAACTGTTTCAAAAAAACAAATTGCATGTATGTCATGTAGTGAAAAGGGGTTATTGTATTATATAGTGTTTGAAAGGAGCGTGGAATACAACCTGGCGTCAAAAGATGTTAATTGAGCAAAGAGTGAGTGTTTTTAAAGGCCACTCAATACAGTGCGCTCAAAGTCAATCATCAACAGCAGCAAAACCACCAAGAAAGTTAATAGCCGCGAATTGTTTGCGTGTTGCCCTACAGACGCATAAGCAATGAGCGATACTTTGAAACCATCAATGTTATACACGTGTACATCTATTCCTTTACTTACGGCACGGTTAAGGCATGCACCGAAATCCCAAGAAGGTTAGCAGTTCAGAGGGCGTTGCACATGATGCCCTATTACGCTATCGCGATCTAATCTTAAAGGAGAAGGTGAAGTGTCTTCAGTGCCTTTTTTTGACCATCATTGCGCAACAAGGTGTGCCTTTACACATCTTTGGCGCAACAAGGTGTGCCTTTACACATCTTTGGGAAGTAGGAAGCCTAAAGTTGAACCTAGTACCACTTTCAGAGTATTTAGTTAGCGCATAACAGGTGCCCTAAATGCGAGAGCGATGATATTATCGTGCTTGTTCTTTACAATGCTGCTTATATTGGTTGTACCTTCTCTTGTATGGAAGTCAAAGACTGTTCTCTGTTTTTTAGATGAATTGTTTTCAACTATTTAGTAGTTCACCTCCCTCTACCCAACATGTTTTGATCTAACCAAACCCAAGTTGATCAAGGGTGGCCCACTACCGGTAGTGGTTGATTGCTGATAACAGCACACTTTTACAGCCAGTATCCATGTTTTCTTACCAGTAGAGCCAACCGCCTTGAAGAGAGCCGAACTCACTTGGACTCACACTGACGAAACTTTTCTTGCACTGGACTCACTCGGACTCAGACTCACGAAAATCTTACTTACCCGGAGTCACTCAGACTCAAGGCTCAATTTGAGTAGGAGCGTGTCCGAGTGAGTCGACTCATGAATGAGTTCACCGACGAATGCTTTAGGGTTCTCGACTGTATCAAACCACCTTATTATCCGCCACACTCGCATGCGATTCATTTCTTTCAGCACCTTTTTTGCATAAAATAGACAAACATTTGGTCTCTGTGTTCTAAAGCTCCTTCGTTTCTTCCAATGTCTCATTTTAAGCTAAATTTCCAGATCAAGAAAGCAATGAATGCGTAGAATCCCCACTCTTGGTGATAATATAAACAGTATAGTGTAATGAAAGCTGACCGGTCAACAGCTGGCCCGCCACGTGGTGGTTGCTTTAGGTCACTAGTTGTGGGCTCCTGGAGGGACGTCGGCGTTCTCAGCGAGATACAGCCTCCTCCGTGGCCTGAGTATAGGCCGAGCAACGTGCTGCGGGGCTGTGCATCCGGAATTGTGCCGCAAACCTGCGTTGAATAGGTACAAGGAATTGAGGTGCCAGTCATCTCGTGGGAGCACACAAATGCGCATGGCAGGAAGGGCCGCCCATGCATGGCCTGGTGCTGTGTGGCCTAGGCCGTTGCCGGAGAGCACGATGTTGCTTCCATAGCGCTGGAGATAGCAGCATCGGCGGAGCTCGGAGGTAGCCCTGAAAGAGGTCAGCATGCGTCACTCGTTGCTTCACGTACTCGAATCGAGTACCAAGAGGCCACATGCTCGTCAACCCTACAGTGGAGTACGACATGGTGGCAACACCATGTCGTACTCCACTCATGTGGAGTACGACATAGTCATGGTGGATCAGTTGTTACGGTAGTGAGCTTCTAACCAGAAGAATGTGGGTTAGATTCCACCCGCTACGTTCGTGTTTGGTTCAAGGTGAAACGGCAGAGGCCTGTGTATTCTGCCACGATAGTGCAGGAGTTATCCAGATGGTCAAAATTTTCAGAACCCTCCGTCATGGTGTTTTTTACAATCGCATCATGGTTTTTGGCAACAAACTACCACATATTGCTATACTAGTGCTACATTGCGGTAAAGAACGCGTTTCTTCAAAAGCCATATGGGTGGCAAAGTGGTCTCAACATTTCAGCTTGCTTGTTCGTTTCAAACGAGCGTAATCTGTGCTATGGAGATGCATTGACGTCTACTTGTTATACCACCAGCATGGTGAGAAGTTACTGCATCTCTATGGGTTTTTCTCCAATAGCACAGTGGAAGCTGCATTTGGTACGGAAAAATATCATGAACTGACGTCGAGCACGTCATATCTACGGTTGTCGGACGTCTGCCTGCCTCTTTCTGTAGTTAAGATGTCCGCACTGAAGAAACATGAGCACTAAGTTGTGGTTTGGTTAACGTCTTCTGTGCTCAGGTACCGTGGATGTTCGGTGTACATTGGAGGAGATCGATAGGCACGAAGTGTACAGACAGAAGATGTAGTTCAAAAAGCAGCAGTTCCATATAATATATGGGTTGAATGTATCGTTGCAGACGGTGCCTTTCTTAAGCAGAATTGAAATTTTAAGCCCGAATTGGCCTAAAGACAGTAAATGAACCAAACCAGCGCTTGTGTCGCTCAGTGTCTTGTCTTTACGCTAGTTCTCCTTCGATATTTTAATGACGCATATATAGCAGGTACCTTGTATTTCCATCAAACCTGTCTAACGCTGTAGATCTCTTTCTGTCGTTTCGGCGGTCGGGTGAGTCCAAGTACTCAAGTGAACTAAAACGCTTGTTCGAGTGCTGAGTGCGAGTTTCAGGCTCCTATAGGCCATAATTGAGTTTCCATGATGTTGATGCGGTCAATTTGCAACAACCCACCGTCTAATTAGGCACAAAGCATGTTATTTTAGGGCAAGCAGTCCTCAGCCTGACAAGTCTTGTCGGACCGGGGCTCTCCAGCAAGTTCTTTTTTGGTGACGTCGTAGTAACTATTTGTTGGTGTGTTTCGTCCCAAAACCACAATATTATTATGAGCGGCACCATATAGTAGAAAGTTTCAGAAAATCTAAACATTTGTTATTCGTTAACGCACGTCTCACTCTAAGCACATGAACGACTCGCATTTCGGCTGAGTCGAAATGCGACCGTTGTGACCACGCCTCGACCCTGCGTCTTCCGGGTCCTCAGTCAAGCGCCATAACCACCGGAACACCACCACGAGTAGCGACGACTTCGCAGGAAGGGGTATGTAGAATCCAACTGAATGACTATAAGGTAAGCCACACAACAGCCCACCTGACTACTGTCTATCCTGAATTTTGTTGTTATTTACTGGCGAATATCGGCTCTGCGAATCCGGTTAGTGCGCTCCTTGCGGCATTGGCGTTATTATTCTGCTTCTCGTGCTGCTTAGGGAAGAGTGTTATATTTAAATTCGTGAACTAGATCACTTGCAGTATGTTAAGAAAGGCGTTACACTCTATAGATGGCGCCACAAGATGTAGCCAGCGATACGGCCGTAACGATTCATGACCTGCAACATTAGCGTTATCGTAGTCGTTGCTCTAAACATCGTGATTTTATTGATATCTACGAACGGACACCATCCTCGGGAGACGGCTGATCACTTTTGAAGTCCGTTTAGACGAGCAGCTACTAATTTCCCAACTATATCAGCGGACCTATAGTTTTTCTGAGTTCCGCTGTCTCCCAATGTAAATTTATTACGTGCAAAGAAAATTTTTAGCACTTATGAGTGGTGTTTAAAGAGTTGTGTGAAAAAATACTCCTAAAACGAGGAAAACGTGATGCTTGCTTTCTGAACTCACGATTGCTTTTTCTAAAGCAACATGAGTCATATATATTTGAAGACATACTTAGTACGGGTAAACTTGAGTGTTGGCAAATTATTACAACATATATTGAAAACAAAGATTTCTTTCTCACTAAAGACACTCACCCAAAAAATCGTGACATGCACGATGGCACAGCTTGGCAACGTGAAAGCTTACGTCATCGAAATCAGCCATACGAGTTCTTGGCGTCACCAAAATTGGTACTTTAGCCTGAGATCACGGTAGCGTCAACTTTCATAAGTTCACCAACAAAAAATTGACAGTAATGTGTGAGTAGGACGATATCACTATTTCCTGAGCTTATTATCGCTCAGAGCATTCTCTCTCTACTAGTGCACCAGTTTTCGCAGTATAAGCTACTCTTACTGCCAGGAGTGATATAAGGAGCCTTGTAATAAAGCGATATATTCATCAAATTCATAATTAGCCTGAGTACGTCCACTGCCATTTTTGCCAGTCAACTCAATCCCGTGCCTGCAGCTCCAACCTTACACCCGCAAACTTCCTATTCTCATCTGCCCACCAAACTTTCTGTCTCCCCCATAACCCACTTCTTTTCTCTGGGAATACAGTCAGTTACCCTTAATGGCCAGCAGTTATCCTGCTTTCGCCCTACATGCCCGGCCCATGTCCGTTTATTCTTCATAATTTGAGCTGTGATATCCATAACGCCTGTTTGTTACCTGATCCCCACTGCTCTCTTCTTGTCTCTTAAGGTTACAACCATCATTTTCCTTTCCATTGCGCGCTGCGTCATTCTCTATTTAAACTTAAGCCTTTCTGTAAGTTTCCATGTTTCTTCTCCATAGCTATAACTACCGGCAAGATGCAGCTGTTGTATACCTTCCTCTTGAGGGATAGTGGCAATCTATCAGTCATGATTTCAGAGTGCTTGCGCATTGTGGTTCGCCCCGTTCTTCTTCTTCTAGTTACTTTAATCTCGTGGTTCGGCTACGTGGTTATTTCCCGTCCTAAGTAGACGTAGTCTTCTAACACTTCATGTGCACTGTTACCTATCAAGAATTGCTGTTCTCTCCCGAGTTTGTTGTACATTACTTTCGTTTTCTGCAGATTAACTTGAATACCTACTTTACGTTTTCCTTGTATAACTGCGTAACCATGGGTTGCAATTCGTCCCCCGAGTTACTCAGCAATGCAATGTCTTCGGTGAAGCGTAGGTTCTAAGGTACTTTCCACTGCCTCTTATTTTTAACTCTTCCCACTCTAGGCCTCTGAAGACCTCCTGTAAGCACGTGGTAAATAGCATTGGCGAGATTGTTTCCCATTGCGCACAATCTTCTTGATTGGTATTTTGTTACTTTTAGATGCGGAAGCATCTTATACTCGCGCCTTGTAGTGCGCCGTCCGCGCCGTCCGCGCCGTCCGCACCGCTTCTCGAACAATCGACAGCTGACGCGCGCGCATGTGCCGTCGCGCCGTCGCCCACCATCTGTGCCGCGCGCGCTTCTCCTTCGAGAACATTCGACAGCTGACAGCGCATGCGCCGTCGCGCCGTCGCCATCTGTGCCGCGCGCGTGCTTCTCCTTCGAGAACATTCAACAGCTGACAGTGCATGCGCCGTCGCGCTGTATATATACTCAAGGTCGGCGCTCGCTCGCTCAGTTGCCGCTCGTCGGTTGGTTTGTACGGCGCGTCGACGTCCAAGGTCGCGGTGAAATGAATCCCAACGAATCCACAAACACAATGATCGACGTCCCTTCGACCAGCGCCGTCCTTTCGCATACGTGTGTACGTGTTCACTCATTTAACACCCCCTCCTACAACCACGTTAACCAATTTAGCCATCGACCCAAGTAAGTCGCAATTTAACACCCCATTTCACAACCACGTTAACCAATTTAGCCATCGACCCAAGTAAGTCGCACTTGAACACCCCGTTAACCAATTATATGCTCCGCATCCTCCTCAGTGTTCCCCCGAGGGAAGCTGCGGGCAATTTTTTTTATGGAGCACTATGGTGGCAGTTGATCTCCTGTAGATTTCTTCCAGGATGTTTATATAAGCGTCGTCGACGCCCTGCATTCGCAGTGTCTACACAACTGCTAATATTTCTACTGAATTAAACGCTATCTCACTATCTATTCAGAATATGTATAGTAGTTGGTTGTATTCTTAGTAATTTTGATTACCTGATTGATGATATGAGTGTGGTCAATTGTTGACTAGCCTGCTAGAAATCCTGCTGCTCCTTTAATTGATTGAATTCAAGTGTTGTTTTATTCTGTTAGTGGTTACCTTTGTGAATAGCTAGTATACGAAGGAGAGCAAGCTGACCGAACTGTAGTTCTCCAAGTCCTTGTAATCTCTTTTCTTATGAATTAAGACGATGTTGAAATTATTCGAAGATTTTGGTGCTGTTTTCGTCAGGAGACACTTCATAAGCGGGGTGGCTATTTTTTCTAGCACAATCTGTCCTCCGTCTTTCAGCAGATCTGGTGTGACCTGGTCCTTAGCAGCAGCTTTGCCTCTTAGCATTCTCTCCAAGACTTTTCTGACTTCTTCTATCATTACTGGTGGGATGCCTTAAGGAATGCTGCCGCTTCTTATATTAAGGTCGGGGTAGTGCCTGCTACTGTACAGATCTCTGTAAAACTTCCCCGCTATTTTAAATATCTTATCTATATTGGTAGTTACTTTGCCTTCTTTGTCCGTTAGTGCAAATATATTGTCTTTGCCTATTCCAAGTTTCCTCTTCACTTGCTTTGACGCTTCCTCCATTCTTCAAAGCGTATTCAAATTTCTCCATGTTTTACCTCCTTACATCAAATACCTTACGCCTATGATTAACTTCGCAAGTTCTGCCACTTACGTTTTGTCTGTCGTATTTGAGGCTATCGTGCTTTGACGTTTCTCAGTGAGGTTCTAAATCTCCTGGGATAGCTGATATGTGATCTCTCTAAGTACCGTATTACCAACTCCTTCTGCACTTTCCGTAGTACTCATCAGATAATCATTCATTTCGTCAACGCTAATGCTGGTCTCTTCAATAAGAGCCGAATACCTGTTCTGAAGAGGGCCAAGAATTCCGGGACTATCCCTCTCAGTGCTAGCTCATTGATCGGCTTCATGCGTATCAGTTTCTTCAAGTCTCGCCGAACTTAGACCGTACCATTCCATGATCACTGCATCGTACCTTGCCATGCATTTCCACATCCGGCACAATGCCTTGGTGTGCACTCAGTATAAAGTCTATCTCGTTCTTACTTCCGCATTTAGAGCTCCTCCACGTTCACATAAGGTTCCCTTGTTTTCGGCCGAATGTTTTCAAGATCCGTAAAATATTACGTTTTGTGAATTCCACCAATACCCCCTCCCCCTGACATTTCTAGTACCGGTGCTGTAATCTTCTACTGCCTGGTCTCCAGCTTGCTTCTTCCCTACCTTGGCCTTGAAGTCGCCCATCAGTATAGTATACTGTGCTTAAACCTTATTATACTGAACGTCTTCAAAGAAGCGTTTAATTGACGCGTCATCATAGCTGGATGCAGGTGTGTAAGCCTGAATTACCTTCATCTTTTATCTCTTGTTGAGTTTATATTACGATACCTACCGCCCTCTCTATATTGCTGTAGTATTCCTCTATGTTGTCAGCTATACTTCTGTGGATAGGGAACCCCACGCCTAGTTGTCTTCTGTCAGCGAGCTCACAATAGCAAAGGACTTGCGAATTTTGTAGCATTGTATAAGTCTCACCTCTTCTGCAAATCTCACTGAGACCTATTACATCTCATTTAACACCTATAGCTCCTCCGCGTGCTTACAGGAGGTTTTCAGAAGCCTAGAATGGGAACAGTTAGGGATAAGAGTCAATGTGGAATACCTTAGTAACCTGCGCTTCGCCGATGACATTGCATTGCTGAGTAACTCGGGGGACGAATTGCAACTCATGATTACGGAGTTAGACAAGGAGAGCAGAAAGGTGGGTCTTAAAATTAATCTGCAGAAAACGAAAGTAATGTACAACAACCTCGGCAAGGAGCAGCGCTTCGAAATAGGTAATAGTGCACTTGAGGTTGTAAAAGACTATGTCTACTTAGGGCAGGTAATAACCGCAGAGCCGAACCACGAGATTGAAGTAACTAGAAGAATAAGAATGGGGTGGAGCACATTCGACAAGCACTCTCAAATTATGACAGGTAGATTGCCACTATCCTTCAAGAGGAAGGTATATAACAGCTGTATCTAGCCGGTACTTAGCTACGGAGCAGAAACCTGGAGAGTTACAAAGAGGGTTCAGCTTAAATTGAGGACGACGCAGCGAGCAATGGAAAGAAAAATGGTAGGTGTAACCTTAAGAGACAAGAGGAGAGCAGAGTGGATTAGGGAACAAACGAGGGTTAAGGATATCATAGCTGAAATCAAGAAGAAGAAATGGACATGGGCAGGGCATGTAGCGCGTAGACAGGATAACCGCTGGTCATTAAGGGGAACTGACTGGATTCCCAGAGAAGGGAAGCGGGTTAGGGGGAGACAGAAGGTTAGGTGGGCAGATGAGATTAAGAAGTTTGCGGGTATAAATTGGCAGCAGCAAGCACAGGACCGGGTTAACTGGCGGAACATGGGAGAGGCCTTTGTCCTGCAGTGGACGTAGTCAGGCTGATGATGATAGCTCCTCGAATATTACAGCTAGACTTGCCACACTAGATAAGGTTCTCGTGTTAAACGTTGCCAAGTTCAGGTTTCAATGGCAGCCTCTCTAGACCCGGAAACTCTTAGCACCCTCTGCTACATTGTAGATCTGACCGCCACCATGGTCAGTTGTTTCGCATTCACTGAGGACGAAGGGCTGTTTGTTAATTGACGTCTGCGTGTGGAGGTAGTGGCCAGATGCTGCACCAGGGCGGTCAACCGTTGTCTGGTGAGGGAGTGCTTTACCGGTGCTGGTCACCGGTGAGGCCGCAACTCAGGCCTCTTATTGCAGTTCCATCACCATGCTGATTTTTTTAATCTGGTTGAAAACTGCGCAGCACCGGAATTGGAAACACGGACTTCTTGCCCGTGAGGCGGATTTTCTAACCACTACGCCGTCATTGCTTTCCCCGATGTATTGTGTAGGGTCATTTCAGTATAACGATGCTAAGTCAAACAAACGCAACAGTGGCACAGAGTAGAAAATATCACCTGCATGATGTTGACGAACTGCATCAAACCAGGTCTCTCTACCGCTTGCGGCCTGGTGGCTTGCATCTGTGGTCTTGGCAAGGTGAAGTGGAGTCCGACCACAATGGAAGCCAAGGCCTCGGCCATCAGAAAGCGTGCCAGAGCCGGAGGTCTGGCAGACTTGATAACTGACCAGTATGGCACCGCTGCGTCTAGAAATACATAGTTCTACTCAAGTGCCTCAATTATCACATCGGAAACTGCGTAAGACCATTTGCTGCTATAGGAATCAAAAGAATACACGAAGTGCCGTTTTAGACGTCACTGTCATGTTTCGATAAAGTCGTAATCGGTAGCATCGCCCAACATGTCGCGAGTGAAGGCTCACGACGGCTGAAAAGGGGCGCGGCTCAAGCAGACGTGAAACGGGCTGATGGTCTCAGTCGGGAGAGGTAAACCGTGAAGGCCTGCCGGGGGGAAGGGAAGCTGCATCGGCAGAATGCGCTCCTGGCAGGTGACTATTTTGGTGATTTCCAATAACATCTTACTTCAGTGAATTAGGAAGGTTTAAGAAAAGCTACCCTTAAGGGCTTCACAGGGAACGCTGCATGCTGAAGGCCGCATCATAAACAAAATAAGTGGGTGTCGACGTAAATGGGGCAGTGCATATATGTGAGAAACGATTGTGCTTACAGGTTTGAAAAAAATTTGATAGGTTAGTTCATCTCATCAATACCTGCCTGTATTTCTGGGGGATGTCATTCGTAATGATGTGTGCCTGATATGCAGTGCGCTAATGTCACCTATTTTGTAATGTAACTTTGCGGTGAAAATTTAGCGAAATTCGGTGAACTGCAAAATGTGTTGTTTATACATAGTTTCTTCACGTGCAGAAGAGAAAAAAAAAGAAAGACAAAAACAACGAAAAAAGGAAGAAAGGAAAAAAAGCAAAAAGTTGAAAAGAAGGAAAGAAAAAAAAGTAGAAAAAAGTGGAAAGAAAGGAAGCAAAGAAGAAAAAAAACGAAATATAGGAATAAAGAAAGAGACTAAGAAACGGACAAATCATAGGGCTTAGCCATGAAAAACGTCTCGTTGGGACGTCCTGTACTGGGGATGGGGAAAGACGGTATGTACGAATGAAAATGAGCAAAGTGAAATAAAGTTAGATGCCTCAGTCATCATGACAGTGCCATATTATCAAGCTACACTCACGCGCTGTGGTTACTCCGACTGTCATGTGAGGAGCAGCTGCTGAGAGGATTGGGTCGAAGAAACATCCAATAAGTATGGCGCTCCCATCGAAAACCCGTGGCAATCTAGGATTGCTAACGTGTGGATGAGCAGAAGAGACGCGAGAAAAACATGTGTGAACTAGTGTGTTTTTGAGGTAAAAAATGTACTGCCAATGCAAGTAGACATGTCAGCATTTTTATTGTTATGCATATAATTTGCAGGCCTAAATGACGGGGTGGGGAAGACCGAACACCAAAAACTCGTGTGCGTATTCTTTCATGTTAGATTCGATCATACACGTTCCGCTTTTAAGCCTACATATGTCGCAACAACAAGGTCTGAAACCCTTGATAACGGTTAGCATTGTTTCTTTTCACTGAGCTGAATTTTAACGATGAATATTTCACTATCTGTCAAGTACTGTGATGCCTAAACAACGTTCCAATTGACGGAAATCATAACTAATTGCTTACCTCTATGTACATCCTCAAAAAATTTATAAAAGGAATAAAATGGCAAACAATCTGTGCGATGCTACCGCACCCAATTTCGAACCTACAGCGTATGGTTGTCAATACTTGCGCACGGTGGTGCAACGTCTGCTGCAGGGTACGAGTGAGCTCAGCTGGTTCAGTGGACAAGTGGTCAGTAGCTGATAGGTTGTGACCGTGCCAACCTCATGCAGTGGCGGTGGCAGAGCCCTGGGCAATGGCTGAACATAACCCTTGCATCAATCAATCAATCAATCAATCAATTGTTTGATTGGCAAAGGTAGTCAGGCAGTTAGTTAAGGAAGGATAGCTGGGTGCATAAGCGACATTTCACCGCATCATCGCCCCTCCCCCGCTTACCACTTCATTGTTGCCTACTTGGTTAACGTCGAAAAAAAAGCGTCGCAATAGATTCAATAGTCTAAATGAAGTGAGTCCGCCGCGCGGGAGCAGTAAATGATGTGCTTGGCTGCTGATCCGAAGACTGTGGGTTCGATCCTGGTCGTGGCGGTTGCATTTCGATGGAGGTGATGTGTGTTGTGACCAGAATTTGCTGGGACACTGGAGGTCCGGGATGAAGATGTAGAGGCAGGAGGAAGTTGACTTATTAGAGAGGGTTTAATTACAGTATTGTTAGGGGAGGGCACGCAGAGAAATGAAGTGACAGTTGTGATATATTTGCACGATGCCAAGCCTAAGCCGAGATGGCAAGTGAGAGCACGCCTTACATCCCAGAAATCCCATCGTCTTTCTCACTGTCTGTCCCTTTCCTTCAGCGTGATGCAGTCTTCTAACATGACCTCCGGGTGCAGAAGCACCGTCTCAGTGCTTTCTATGGTGTTGAGAAATGGTAGGGCTTAAGGCGGGAGACATGAACAATATCCGGAGACAGTGGAGCGAAGGGAGATGATGAATTCAGTGCGGCTATCTCGCAGGTAACGTCGGTTACCTGGCGCAAGACGTGGTAGTGTCCTGAGTACCGACAAAGCAGCCTTTCAGAGAGACCAACATGCCGAGTCGGGTTCCACAACAACACAAGGGAACCCAGGGCAAAGGAGACGTCGCGATGATGTCCGTCGTAACATTGCTTCTGGTGCTCTTGCGATGCTAAGAGGCACTTCCGAGCGACTTCTTGCGCTTTGCGAGATCTAGCGACAGTGTCACCGGCGTATTCAGTCGGCGAATCGACAGCTGTCGGAAAGATGGTGTCGAAAAGTAGAGTTGGGTTGTGGCCAAATAAGAAAAAGAATGATGAAAATCCAGCGGTATTGTGGCATGAGGAATCGTATGCAAGTGTAACAAAGGTCAATAGAACGTCCCAGTCTAGGTGGTCAGAGGACACGTACATGGAGAGCATATAAGTACATGGAGAACCCATCAGTCCAGTTCAATCGTTCGGTAAGCCTATTAGTTTGTAGATGGTAGGCAGTCGTAAATTTATGTTTAGTTTCGCAAGAGCGAAGCAGGTCGAAAATAACTTGGGAGAGAAAATAGCGTCCACGATCTGCAAGGAGTTAGCATGGAGCACTATGAGAAGGATGACGTCGTACAGAAAGAAATCGGCAACATCTGTGGCACAGCTGGTTGGCAAAGCCCGCGTGATAGCATACCAGGTTGTATGATTCGTAGCGACCGTTATCCATTTGTTTCCGCAAGCAGACTGAGGGAAAGGGCCTGGGAGGTAAAGAACAACTCGAAAGAAGAGTCATTAGAAAGATCAAGTGGTTAAAGGAGTCCGGCAGGGCTCATAGGAGTTTTTTTTCGACGTTGGCACTGGTCGCGTGAGAAGTAGCGGCGCACGGATCGATAAAACCTGGGTCAGTGAAATTGACGCTGAACACGGTCGTAAGTACGAGAGAGACAAAGGTGACCGGCGGTAGGGGCGTTATAGAGCTGGGCGATAACACTCGAACGTAGGTGGGAAGGCACTACAAGGAGCAGTTCGCGCCCTATTGTGTTTACATTGCAGCGGTATTAGGTCCCTATTTTTAAGCTCAAACAGTCGAGTAGCTGGATAGGGTGTCGGAGAGTTCAGCTTCTCAATAATGTCATGCAAGA
Source organism: Rhipicephalus annulatus (assembly GCA_013436015.1). Classification (NCBI taxonomy): domain Eukaryota; kingdom Metazoa; phylum Arthropoda; class Arachnida; order Ixodida; family Ixodidae; genus Rhipicephalus; species Rhipicephalus annulatus. The sequence continues at coordinate 451,228 of WOVY01001500.1, forward strand.
CAGGATCTCGGTGCTGTTCATCACGGACGTTGCTCAAAGCAAAGAGAGAGCACACATGGTGGCGCTTCATCTAAAGTGTCAGGGGGGTCCACTGGATGGCGAAGCAAGCAGTCAGCGTCATGCTGTAAACCGCCAGATTTGCAAGACACTGAGTAGTCATAATCTTGGAGTCGTAGTGCCCAGTGACCAAGACACCCAGTTGGATCTTTTAACGACGAGAGCCAGCGGAGGGCGTGGCGATCAGTTGTGGCGGTAAAACGACGACCATGTAAGTAGGGCCGAGCTTTGCCAACCGCCCAAACTAGAGCAAGGCATTCCCGTTCGGTGATTGAGTGGTTCCGTTCGGCCACAGAGAGAACACGGCTGGCACTCGCGATAACGCGGGTGCAGCCGCTTTCATGCTGGACCAAAACAGCACCGATTCCGTGGCTGCTGGCATCAGTGCAGACTTCGATTGGAGTAGACATGTCAAATTGGGCCAGAATGCGTGGTGTTGTGAGCAACGCGATGAGTTTAGAAAATGCCGAAGCCTGCGCAGCGCCCCAAGAGAATGGAACATCCTTTTTCAATCAGCAAGTCCGTAAGAGTTCGGGCCACGTCCGTAAAATAGTTTACAAAACGTCGGAAATAAGAATATAGACCTAAAAAGCTGCGAACTTCCTTAGTGCTGGTCGGGACGGAAAAGTTTTGCACAGCTTGAACTTTATCAGGATCAGGGCGTACGCCAGAGGAGTGGACAAGATGGCCCAACATGGTTATTTGCTAGCGTCCGAAGTGGCACTTCGATAAGTTCCATAGCAGTCTTGCGTCACGAAAAGCAGAAAGGATGGAGGAAAGGCGGTCGAGGTGTGTTTCAAAGGCAGGGGGAAACACAATGACGTCGTCGAGGTAACATAGGCGAATGAACCACTTGAACCCGTGCTAGAAAGTGTCCATCATTCGTTTGAAGGTGTCGGAGCATTGCATAAACCGAATGGCATGACCCTAAACTGGTAAAGACCATCAGGGGTCACAAAAGCAGTCTTCTCGTGGTCCATGTCGTCGACAGCAGTTTGCAAGTACCCTGACTGAAGATTGATGGAGGAAAAATACTTAGCGCCATGAAGGCAATCCAGAACGTCGTCAATGCGTGGTAGCGGGTAGACGTCTTTCTTAGTGATCCGGTTCAGATGACGGTAGTCGACACAGAATCACCAACTGTTGTCCTTTTTCTTTACAAGAACAACAGGGGAAGCCCATGGACTAGAAGAATGCTCAGATACGTCTTTGGCGAACATCTTGTCGGCTTCCTTTTAAAAGATCTGATGCTCCACAGGAATAACGCGGTGCGGCCGTCGATGTAGCGGAGATGTATCGCCGGTGTTAATGTGGTGCTTCAGAATGCTGGTTTGACCTAGCGAAAGGTCACAGAAGTCGAATACGTCTAAGCAGGATTGTAGGACGTAACGGAGCGCGTCAGTTTGATGCGGCAAAAAGTACGCCACGATCATTTTTTCCACATTAGAACATGGGCTCTCTGTCAAACTGGCTTGCGTGCACTTGGGGTGACGCACATCATTGGGGTACAAAGCTGAAATGACGCAATCCTCAGAAAGTGTCAGCATGGTGAGGGCTATTCCACACGAAGGACTTGCAGACACAGAGCAAAGTTCAGCAAAAGGATGCATACATGGTTTTCCCGTAACGTAATAGTAGTGTGCGGAAAGTAACACTGTGAGTCAGAAGAACGGATGTAATGGGAGGGAGCACGTAGCCTCCATCAGGTACAAATGGTGACGCTGTTACGACCTTGCAAGTAACTTTTGCGGTGACAACCGGACATGTTCAGTAGAGCATAGACGAACTTGGGGCGAACTGGGCATATCAGTCGTACATGACAGGTCAAGTTGCACCGTGCTAGCTGAACAATCATTGAGGGCCGAATTGGCGGACAAAAAGACTAGACCGAAGATAACATCATTGGTGCAGTTGGTGAGAACAGTGAAGAGGACGGAGGTTTGATAGCCATCTATACTAACGCGTGCTGCGCAGAAACCAACGATGGCTGCTGCACTGCCGTCAGCAACATGAACACAGCGTGAAGTGGCTGGAGTTAAGACTTTCTTTAGGCGGTCACGAATGTGCGAGCTCATAACAGAAATTTGGGTCCCAGTGCCGACTAAAGCTTTGACAGATAAACTATCCACTGTTATATAAATCTAGTTTTGGTTGGCCGGGAGGGCCAACAGAGGAATTGTAGGGCAAGTCGTAGCAGCAGCGTCCCCTCCAGGAGGTGCACCAGCTAGTTTCCCGAAGGAAACCGTCGGGCGAAGGACGGGAATGGGGAACGCGGTTGTGGAGGAGACCGCGAGAATCTACGTGACCGTGAAGGCGAGCGGCTGTACTGAGCATTGGTCGTGGCGGTCATGTCGTAATGAGCTGAGTCATCATGGTAGGGTGATTCTTGGCCAGAAGGGCGGGCTGTTGCGTTGAAGTTCGGAAGTTTAGGCTTGTGCGCGAGGGCGAGGTCCACGTGCTTTGGCAATGACGTAAAATGTGTTCCACTTATTCGCACCGGAAGCAAATTTGCCTGTCGTCAGGCGTCCTACATGCTTTTGAATCTCGGTTATATAGAGCAGTATGCCGACAGTGCTGGGAGGTGTTCAAGGCAGGCGGATGGACATCGGGTCGGTGCACAGAACAAATTATCTGAAGGCCCGCATTTGCGAATTCTTGGCCAAAAACTCTTTGTATAAGGGATATAGTGGGCTGAGGATCATTCAGCGTCAGGACCCTCAAGGCTGCTAGTGACATCGCTTTGATATCGCATTGAATGGGCCTCGTAATATCAGTAGAGGGTAGATTATGCTGGGTCATAAAACGGAGGTACTCGCAAGTTGACGTGGCAGCGGTGTTAGGAATACAAATGAAGTGGTCGGTAATGTGACGGCTTTTAGCCTCTTGAAAGCGTTGGCACTCCTTAATGACGTCTTGAACTGTCGAACAGCCTTTAAATACAAGGATGATAAAGACATCATCAGCGATGTTCTTGAGTACGTGTGCAACCTTGTCGGCTTCGATCATGGTGGTATCAGCCTAATGGCAAAGGGTCAAGACACCTTGAATACAGGCCAGGTAAGACTCCGTAAATGTCTGGACGCAGTTACCAAGTTCTTTCTTAGCGGCCTGTTTGCACCCGGCAGATTGGCCGAACAACTCGCGCAACTTCCTCTTACAGACATCCTAACTGGTGAGCTCTTCCACGTTGTTGTTGAACCACGCCTTGGCCGTACCTATAAAGTAAAAGATAAGGTTTGCCAGCCTCATGGATGGGTCCCACCTGTGGTTTTCACTCACGAGCTCGTAGAGTTGAAGCCACTCATCGACGTTTTTGTCGTCAGTGCCCAAAAAGTTGCAAAGATCGCGGGGTGGAGTGGTCACAATGACCACAGGTAAGGTGGGCGTCGTTGATGCGTGAGGCATGGCTGTTGGCGCAGCATCCCTGTCAGTAGACAGGTTAGAAGCGGCAACTTGGTGTCCGCTGCGAAGCTCCGTCGTGCTATGATACCCAGGACCTTCCACCAAATTGTTTTGGGTGGGCACACAGGGAAACGAGCTGAAAGTTGTGATATATATATTTGCACGACGCCAAGCATAAGCCAGATATGTTTTCGTCAGATATGTTTTTTTTCACTTCCAATTCAGTTATGGTGGGACGCCGTTGCTGCCGCGGAGAGATGGTGCCACACACAAATGTCCGCAAATCCTGGAAATGACAATGGCTATAGATAAGTAACAAGCATGGTAATCATACAAGTATAAAGGAAAGTCGATCGCCAGAAGTTGCTTAATCTAGTGCATTACTTAGTATATAATGCGACGCGAAGTAGTTCTTACCGCAGGGGTGCCTGCGCAAGTAGGCGTTTGGTGTGTAGCGACACCACGAACCCGAGCTAACGGGGGAGTTTCGACTCCCTCCCACGCCTAGCCGTGCGTGGCTTTGCCGTGTCCGAGGAAAGGGGATCCTGGGGGTTGAGCCGACGCTGGGTGATTGGACCGTTAAGGCCCCCCGGCAGAGGCAACACACCCCTTTGGCCCGGGCTTCACGTAGACGGCACCCCTGAGCTGACCCACCCAGGGGAATCGGCAGTCGCCTTTTCCTATCTCTCTCTCCCTACATCTTCGTCTTTATCTCTTACTATTTATCTGTCCTGTCTTCTACTCTCTTCCGTTTACTTCCAAACTTCCTGGCGGCTAGGGTTAACCCTGTGCAAATAGCCTACCTTGGTCTAGGCGCATTGGGTTATAGTGGCGTTGTACGGCTGGCGTCTGCAGGTTTCAGCATTCGTAAACTTGTAGCGTCCCCTCGTTGGGCTCCGTGGTGGGTGGCCGCCAACGCTGCTGAACAACAATAAGGAAGACATGCATGGAGCATTCCCACTACTGTCTGATCGTACCGGCTTAAAGCCGGTACGCACCGATGATCTCACCAGAGAAGGATTGGCCACCCTGGTGCAGTATCTGGCCACCCCCTCCCGTAGGCATTCGTCAATTAACTCACGGCCCTCAGTCCCCACCAGCTGCGGAGCAACTGACCACGGCGGCGGTCAGATCTGCAAAGCAGCAGAGGGTGCTAGGAATCTCTGGATACGGACAGGCCACCATTGGAACTTGAACTTAGCAACGTTTAACGTTAGAACGTTGTCTAGTGAGGGAAGTCTAGCTGTATTGTTCGAGGAGCTAGAAGGCATTAAATGGGATATAATAGGGCTGAGTGAGGTTAGGAGGACAGATGAGGCCTATACTGTGCTACAGAATGGGCACGTAATTTGCTATCGGGGCTTGGCAGACAGAAGAAAACTGGGAGTAGGGTGCCTAATTCACAGAAACATAGCTGGCAACATAGAGAATTACTATAGCAATAATGAAAGGGTGGTAGGCATTGTAATTAAGCTGAATAAAAGATACAAAATGAAGGTAGTACAGGCTTACGCGCCTACGTCCAGCCATGATGACGCTTTATTTGAAAGCTTCTATGAAGACGTGGAATCGGCAATGAGTAAGGTGAAAACACAGTATACTATAGTAATGGGCGACTTTAATGCAAAGGTAGGGAAGAAGCAGGCTGGAGACCAGGCAGTAGGAGGTTATGGCGTCGGCACTAGAAACGCCAGAGGAGAGCTACTAGTAGAATTCGCAGAACGCAATAATCTGCGTATTTTGAATACCTTCTACCGAAAACGAGAAAACCGCAAGTGGACTTGGAGGAGCCCTAATGGCGTAAATAAGAACGAAATAGACTTTATAATGACTGCACACCCAGGAGTCGTGCAGGATGTGGAAGTGGTTGGCAAGGTAAGATGCAGTGACCATAGAATGGTACAGGCTCGAATCCGCCTAGACTTGAAGAAGGAACGACAGAAACTGATACGCAAGAAGCCAATCAATGAGCTAGCACTTAGAGGGAAAGTACAGGAATTCAGAGTGTCGTTGCAGAACAGGTACTCGGCTCTTAGAGAGGAAACCAAGCTTAGCGTAGATACAATGAATGATATTCTGACGAGTATCATCATGGAGTGTGCAGTAGAAGTTGGAGGCAGGGTAGCTAGACAGGACAGCGGCAAGCTTTCCCAGGAAACGAAGAACCTATTTAAGAAGCGTCCAATCATGAAAGTGTCAAGTACAACAGACAAAATAGAACCTGCAGAGCTTTCGAAGTTGATTAATAGACGTAAAGTATGCGATGTAAGAAGGTATAACATGAAGAGAATTGAGCACGCTCTGAAAAACGGAGGAAGCGTCAAAGCAGCGAAGAGGAAACTTGGGATAGGCAAAAGGCGGATGTATGCACTAAGGGACAAAGAAGGCAAAATAACTACCAATATGGATAGGATAGTTAAAATAGCGGAGGAGTTTTACAGAGATCTGTACAGTAGCCGAGACAACCAAGACCTTAATTCTATAAGAACTAGCAGTAACCCAGACGACACCCCACCGGTAATGATAGAAGAAGTCAGAAAAGCTTTGGAGAGCATGCACAAAGGCAAAGCTGCTGGTGAGGATCGGGTAACATCAGATCTGCTGAAAGATGGAGGACAGATTGAGTTAGAAAAAGTAGCCACTCCATTTACGAGGTGTCTCCTGACGGGAAAGTACCAGAGTCTTGGAAGAGCGCTAACATCATCTTAATACATAAGAAAGGAGATGACAAGGACTTGAAGAATTACAGGCTGATCAGCTTGCTCTCTGTAGTATACAAGCTATTTACAAAGGTAATTGCTAGCAGAGTAAAGAAAACATTAGAATTCAATCAAATAAAGGAAAAAGCAGGATTTAGAACAGGCTACTCAACAATTGACCACATTCATACTATCAATCAGGTAATAGAGAAATGCTCAGAATATAACCAACCACTATACATAGCCTTCATAGATTACGAGAAGGCGTTTGATTCAGTAGAAATATCAGCCGTCATGCAGACACTGCGGAATCAGGGCGTAGATGAAATATATATAAACATTCTGGAAGAAATCTACAGGGGATCAACTGCTAGTATAGTGCTTCATAAAGAAAGCAATAGAATACCAATAAAGAAGGGTGTAAGGCAGGGGGACACAATCTCCCCAATGCTATTAACTGCGTGTTTACAGGACGTTTTCAGAAGCCTAGAATGGGAACAGTTAGGGATAAGAGTTAATGGAGAGTACCTCAGTAACCTGCGCTTCGCTGATGACATTGTATTGCTGAGTAACTCAGGGGACGAATTGCAACTCATGATTACGGAGTTAGACAAGGAGAGCAGAAAGGTGGGTCTTAAAATTAATCTGCAGAAAACGAAAGTAATGTACAACAACCTCGGAAAGGAGCAGCGCTTTGCGATAGGTAATAGTGCACTTGAAGTTGTAAAAGACTATGTCTACTTAGGGACAGGTAATAACCGCAGAGCCTAACCATGAGATTGAAGTAACTAGAAGAATAAGAATGGGGTGGAGCACATTCGGCAAGCACTCTAAAATTATGACAAGTAGATTGCCACTGTCCCTCAAGAGGAAGGTATATAACAGCTGTATCTTGCCGGTACTTAGTTACGGAGCAGAAACCTGGAGACTCACAAAGAGGGTTCAACTTAAATTGAGGACGACGCAGCGAGCAATGGAAAGAAAAATGGTAGGTGTAACCTTAAGAGACAAGAAGAGAGCAGAGTGAATTAGGGGACAAACGGGAGTTAAGAATATCAGCTGCAATAAAGAAGAGGAAACGGACGTGGGCCGGGCATGTAGCACGTAGACAGGATAACCGCTGGTCATTAAGGGTCACCAACTGGATTCCCAGAGAAGGGAAGCGGGGTAGGGGGAGACAGAAGGTTAGGTGGGCAGATGAGATTAAGAAGTTTGCGGGTATAAATTGGCAACAGCAAGCACAGGACCGGGTTAACTGGCGGAACATGGGAGAGGCCTTTGTCCTGCAGTGGACGTAGACAGGCTGATGATGAGGATGATGATGAAGCATAAGCCGAGATGGCAAGTGAGAGTGCGCCCCACATCCCAGAAATCAGGTCGCCTTTCTCGCTGTCTGTCTTGCTTCTTGAGCATGATGTAGTCTTGTAACAATATGGCGCTTCTCTACAAGGCACTCTACACGGCTCTTCTTCAAGTGAGCGGGGTGGCTCATTTTTAAAGCATATCTTCTACCCAGATCCTCAGATCAAGAAACGCGTTCAGAAGTTACTGTCCAATCACAGATGTCACACAGCCGGCAAGAGTGAAGAGCATGCATGGCAAAGGCGAACGTCCAATATTGAGGTGTGATCGTTGAACTCCTATGTGGCACCAGCGGGGCTCTTCATAGTCATGTGTGTGCTACTGTTCAAGAGGTCGCAAGATAACGAAAGCATACATCAAAGGGTCGGCTGAACTGCTCGCTCAATAAGCGCAGTGATCCGCGGCGGCCGCCGCGGTCTGTTCCAAAGAACATGCTGCACTGGTTGACGTCTTCCGAACGGCTTTCGCCGTCGTGGCGAAATGACGCCTCACCCTTCGGCTAGGAGGGACGATACCTGTCGGGCATAGGCAGCCGGCCGCTCGGCGACTTGTTTGAGGATGAAAACAGCGCCACTCCCTCGTGAGCTCAGGCGCCAGTCGCATCATATGGTAGAGGCCCGTGCACTGTGCAGCGCGACTTCACTGCAAGGTAAAGAGCACTAGATTCCAGAAATTTCCCGATCCCTCTTTAACAGTGTTTCTTCATAATCATACCATGTTTTGGAAATTTAGACGATGTGCAAGTAATGTTACTGCTAGGAGGGTTGTTAGCTGGTAGCCAGCGATAACGCGTAACGGTGACAGTCAGAGCCAGGCACGGACTATCAGTGCGAGTAGCGTCCTTTTTGTAGATGACCCACATAAAGGCCCTTGAGAGTTAAATTAATTACTAGGATGCAATGATTCACTACAATGACTCCGGGCTTGAAAAAGAATCCGCCATCGCCCTAACAGCTTGTCACTGAGCGGATCACGTCGGCATCTAGGTGCTTTACGTGGACAATGCCACCCCCTTGAAGATGCTTGTCCAAACATTTTTCGATTGCTTATTGATCAGGTAGTTCACCGGAGATATTCGCTCGATGACATGCTAGAAGCCTTCGTATTTCTCCAACAGCTTTGATGAGAGGCCAGCAACAGAGGTTGAGACCAAGATCCATACGGGTGCTTCGCGGAAGGACGTGGGCTCAGAAGTGGTGGAGTCATCACGAATACTCTTCTGCCGCTCTCTTGTGGCTGTGTCAAAAATATGCGCGCTCAGATGAATCCGGCGTGTACGGGAGTATTGTGTCGATGGTGTGACATATGTGCTTTCAGTATACAGTGAGAAGTATGGTGAAAACCTAGGTGGTATTGTCGGGGCGGTGTGGTAAGCGTACGTGACGATGAGAAATATAACATCCACTGCATGTTGTTGGTGGCGACGTACATTGAAATCATGTCGCCGAGGGTGCAGTTGAAGCGTTAAGAAAGAGCATTCGTCTGCGGGTGGTAAGGCGTATTTTTGCTGTGCACACAATGGCACTCCGTGGGAATATATTCGGCGATTTCTGACAGGAAGACACGGCAACGATCATTGAAAAGCTCCTGGGGTGGACCGTGATGTACTATTCATTGGTGCAGCAGGAATGAGAGGCATCGCGCGCAGTAGCCGCAGGGAGGGTGGCGATTTCGGTGTATTGCATTAGATGGTCTACGATCGCGATTGCCTAGCCGTTATCAGCCGATGTCGGAGAAAGTGGTTCATCCAAATAGATACCCACGCGCTCAAACGGATGGTGAGGGCACTGTAACAGTTGATTGTTGAAATCATGGCGTTCGCAATCGAGGCAGGAGCGAAAGATTTAGTGCAGGTTGCGGTACATCCCTGACTAGAAGTCACGTTGACTAATGCGGTGGTAAGTTTTGGATACCCCAAAGTGCGTGAATTGCACATGAGAGTGAAAGGACTTACATATTCTGGACTGCAAACAGCGACGTTTCACGAGTAGCCACCGCCGGCTGTCAGCTTTTTAATTGCGTTGGTGCAAAAGGCCATCACGCATGGCAAAATGGTGAGCTTGGGGACGCAAGATGCGAGTGGATGGTATTGAGGATGAATCAGAGATCAGGACTATCATCAGTGTGGCCAAAAGGTTCTTGCGCTGTTCGGTAGCAGGGATGTCAACATCCACGACAAAACAGCAACGCAAGATATGGGGAAGGAGCATTGTCATCATGCACAGGAGAGTGTGAGAAGGCGTGGGTGTCTGCATGCTTGCGGCGATTGCTGTAACGTACGCGGTTGACATAACCTTGCAGGTGAAGAGCCAAGCGGCCGAGACTGCCCGAGTGATTCTTGAATGACGACAGCCAGAAGTGCGAATGATGGTCGGTCACGACATCAAATGGGCGACCATACACATGAGGTTGAGACTTTGTAAGAGCCCAGACGATAACTAGGCACTCTTTTTCTGTTAAAGTGTAATTTGTCTAGGCTCTCGTGAGCGTATAAATGGCGTATGCCACTACATCATAAGGGAATTCGGGTTGCACTGCGCCTGCACAGCACCGAGGCCGCTGGAGTCCTTGTGCACCTCCGCTGGGGACGTATAGGGTCATAGTGGCGTGGTATGAGAGAAGACGTCAACAAATAGCGGAGCTTCGCGAATGTGTCGTCGCACTTGAATGACCATGACTTTATTGGCTTGTTACATCGAAGGAGCTTCGTGAGTGGTGATATGATCACGGCAAAGTTTTGTATGAATTGTTGAAAGTAGGAGCAAAGGCTAACAAAAGTGTGCTGTTCTTTGACGGACGAGGGTTCGGGAAATTCAGCTATGCCCGAAGCTTGGCCGGATTGGGAAGTATCCATTTCACCGACACAACGTAACCTAGGATTGTGAGTAGCTGTTGGAGATGCGTAGAGAATCCGGCGTGAAAACAATGACGTCATTCTGGTAACACAAGTACGTGTGTAATTTTAAATTGCACAAAACGGTGTTCATCTCGCCCTCAAAGCTCGCGGGCGTATTCACAGACCAAACGGCATGACGAACTTGTGTAAGCAGTCGGGTGTGCAAAAGCTGTCTTCAGTCGAGCCTCGTCAGCCATCGGTGCTTGCCAGTACACCAAGCGTCAATCGAAGGAAGAAAAGAATTCGGCTTCTTGGGGGCTGCCAATCACGTTGTGGATGTGTAGCAAAGGAAAAGCGTCCTTGAGATTGATCCTATTGAGTAGCCAGTAGTCTATAAAAAACACACAGAACCATTCTTCTTCGGAACGAGACCAAAAAAGTATGCCCATGGGCTGCCGAAGGGCCGAATTTTTACATCGTGGTGGAGCATACCATCTAATTACTCAATGATTACCAAAAGTTTGGCAGGTGACACGTGTATGGACATTGCCATAACTGTGTCTGGGCCTCAGTGTCAATGCGATGCGAAACAGTGGACATGCGACCGCGTGAGGATTGTCCAATATTGAAAGAAGAACGAATTTATGCAAGAGGCCTAAGAGCTGGGATCACTGTACCGACGTAAAATTGTCCACAATGGAGGGACCAAATGCATCAGTCGATGTTGTATCTGACGAGAAAACAGCACTGATGGTACAGGAACCGGGACAGTACGAGTAATCGGGTACGTCCAGGACTTCCAGGACTTGTGCGTCGTCGATGGGCTCCACTCTACTGAGACGTTTCCCTCGAACCAACGTAACAGTGTACGAAAATGCGTTGGTGACGAAAATTGCGGTGCTTATTTGAGTGACTTGCACGGTCACGAAATGTACAAGCAATGCTTTCCTACTGCTACCGTGGTGAGATGGCAGAGTACAGTTTTATCGGAGAGACTGGGGCAGTATACATACACAGCCATCGTTGAGCTTAGAGGGGCTGTCGTATTGCATTTGACAAAGATCTTGCTCAGTACAATGGATCTGTCTACTGTCCTCAAATGTCAGAACGACGATAGTTCAATTCGGATGAGAAAGAGAGTTCAGACGAGAAAGAAAATCCCATCCAAGTTTTACGTCATGGGAGCATGCAGCAATGACATTGAACTTGACGACACGCCCAACGTCCTGAATGATGTCGTGAGCAATGCACAGTGCTGTAGGATCAGTACTCTGTGAATTCGCGGTACAGAGGATCATTCCTGAAAGTGCCATCGCCACTTTCCGGAGTAAGCGACAAAATTTGGCATCCATAACAGATACGGCAGCTACAATGTCAATAAGCGACGATGCGCGAACACAGCCTAGAAAGACGTCAATGACATTTGACAGATTTCTCTGAGGTCTGTCACAGTTTAATCGTGTCAAATCATTTGCCTCCTGAACTACGACGACTAGTTTTCTAGAACTTGAGAGGCCGAACTTGGCCGCATGGGTGACGGGGATTGACGTCGTCGAGAAGTGGACCTACGAGGTGACAGAACTGGGCAGATGTTGGTGGTATAAACAGGGTGATTTGCTTAACGTGGCATGTGAACGGCGTAACCACAGGAAAAGCAAATCGGCCGCTTGTCGGGTGTGCGCCATCGGATCAGCAGGGTAGGTACTGAGGCACGGTAGATCACAGGGTACGTGATCAAACTCCACAGGCGAAGAATGGGAGCAGAGCCCTCTACACCAACTACTTAAAGCGTTTATTACCTGGCAGTGAGTGATAACGCGTATTGGCGACAGTCACAGCCAGATACGGACTCTCAGCGCGAGCGGTGGCCTTTTTGGAGATGAGCCACTGAAAGGCCCTGGAGAGTAAAACCCATTACTAATTTCCGAGGCTTCGCTACCATATGTAAATCAAGCGATGAAGTGATTTTCGCAATGGCCTGTATTCGGTTCCCGGTTTTCAGGGGATCAAAATTGAAAGCGAAGAGCTTCTGCTAATAACGTCAGTGGTACCCCATTATCGTTAACTTAAGAAATCTTCATTGTTTAAACCTGCATTTTCACGCCTTCCGCAAGAGCGGGAACCAGGCGTAGAGAGTAAACCTATGGAAAGATTTGTCGTTCTCTGCTTTGGTAAGCTCCTCCCCTCTCTTATACGCAAGACTATGGCCGTAAACTAACAAAGAAAGCACAAAAATATCAGGATAGTTGCTGCTGGGGCATGTACCACGTGCTTGTTCTCGGTTCTGGTCGCGGTGAACTTTTCCGCTCTTATTCATGCGAAGTATGTACGAAAACAGAGCCTGACGCTTGAGTTACTAAGCGTAGTTGCAATCTGGCTTCTCGACATTAAGATATTTGCTGAGAAAAATCCAACTTGACGTGCTTTCTGTAGTCATCTCAAAGCGGAAATTGTTCGCAAAGCTAGTTTCTAGCAAATTTGGATGCTGGGAATATCACGAACAAGGCCAGCTTACAAATCACGAAGAACATTTAGGAACGGAGAGTTACCTTACTAGGCTACAAGAGAAAGGAATGAAAGTGGTTTATCCAATTTTTCAGGTTAGGCAGATGTCTTGTAGCTTAAAAACTGAAGGACAACTTCAATAATTATCCGCGGTGATGCGTTGCTACGGCCTATGCTGAGTGAAAGGCTCATCGATCTCTCTCATTCCACCACTACTTTTGTGGGGGACGCTATAATGACAAAAACAAGAAAAAGAAGAAGAGGAAGAAGAAGAAGAAGAAGAAGAAGAAGAAGAAGAAGAAGAAGAAGAAGAAGAAGAAGAAGAAGAAGACGTTTTTCTCCTATCACAGTCTGTGGTAGAATTCAGATTGTGCGCAGTAATGACGATGACGACATGCCGCGTGGAAAAAGACATCTGTACAATCAGTGTCGTTGAAATGGTTTGATTACGAGTTTTATGCTGCAGATTTTAAGCACAGAGTTGCTTTAGCTAATTACAATCATGGTGCAAAATATTATCACTATCTTTAACACCTTAAGAACAAAAGTGTCCTGTTTAGGTACCTCAGATTGCGTAAAATTCTGCCATCCGAATTTGATGCCGACTGAGAAATAATGTCACCTAATGAGATGAAAAAATCTTTAAAAATCATAGCAAAAGGCCAATAGTATTGATTTACATCAAGTAAGTTGCACGATTTGAGAACTCCAATGGTAATAATGGATTTTACTGGATGTACATTAGAAGAAATAGCTCAGGTTGTTCCGTATCTACACTTATCCGCTCCTGATCAGGACGGAATTACAGCTACAATGATAAAACTATTACTTAAAATCTCACCAAATGGCCTACTGAACACTCTAAGTTATTGGTTAAGACACGCTGGGATTCCATACGATCGGAAATTAGAAAAAATATTTTCGATACATAAAAACAAAGGTTAAGCTATAAAAACATCACACAACCACTCTTACTTACTTCTAATATGGTAAAGCTTGATGAGAGGGTGATTCATAAAAGAATGACAAGCTGAATGGCAGAAAATGAATTACAAAGCCTTTAAGATTGTTTACAGAGAAAACTCTTCGATATGGTGTGCTCAAAGCAAATTAGAAGGCCGCATCAAACTTGCTCGCCAAAGAAGGCAATATTCTGCTCTAGTGACTTTAAACATAGCCAATGCACTAGACAGTGTTAAATTTTCAGTGTTATTGGAGATCCTTTTAAGCCACACTTTCCCAAAGTACATCGTTGCATGGCTCAAGAAATTTTAGAAGAGAGGAGAATTTTTCGCTTTAAGAATGGCTTCGCTTCGTTAAAGTTGAAACAAACTCGCGGAGTGACTGAGAGGGCTGTTTTGTCTCCAATATTATTCAAAATCCTAATGAGCTATATTCCCGACTGTCAGGATGTGCGAATATACGTGTATGTTTATGGCATTGCCTTCTTTACTCTCTGTATGAATTTTCTAGAAGGGTGGTAAGAGATATTATTCATGTCAATAAATGTGAGCAAAAAGGCAATGTTGATATGTCCGTTAACACATCACATCTCATTTACAATTTGTTTTAAAGAAGAGTCAATTTGTTGTTGAGTCGCTTAAATATTTGGGAATATTTACACTGATAAAGAAACTGAACTTCTCGAATAGAGAGTATGGCTTGTAAGGCACAACGTCCTTTAGGAATAAATGACTGATTGATCAGCAGAGGCTAGGATTTACGTAGAAACACTCTGGTAAACATTTAACGGGGTACTGACACAGAGCTTCGGGGCCAAGATAGCCTGCGGGGTAGATTCTCGTCAATATTCGCATATCATCTGCAAGATATCACCAGCGAATATAGCTTGGAAGTTATTTTAAATGCTTTTTGAAGTTTGCGTGAGTGACCGACTCTATAGTGCTATAGACACCATCAGAGTGTACCCCAAGGTGACCCCCTACTTCCCTCACGTCTCTACGCTACGGTCAACAAAACAAGTTACGATGACGTCTTAGCCGCCATTTTTCTTTTCCCGGGTTAGTTCCCGCAGACGATATTTCTCGGAGGTTGGTCGCGAGTGCATGGCCGTGGCGCACGCTTAGAAAGTCATGTGTTTGGCGACATTCTAGTTCCGTTTCCTATTCGAAAGCAATTCTTCACGCGGACCGTGCAAAACTGCGTCACAGTTTTGTCTGGTGACGTGGCCAAGAGCTACACTCTAAAAAAGAGCGAGTAAAAAGGGTTTCTTTTTGTCCCACAACAATAATCGTCATCTATATTGCGTTACATCCTTGCGCTATCGCCCCGCGCCCGGTACATTCCGGTCACGATCGACATGTCCATTATCAGGGTTGCATTGCATTCTCGATAGAAAAGTGGCCAGCGTCGAGTTTTCAAGAAAGGAAGCGCACGCAAGCCTGATGACGATTATTGTTGTGGGACAAAAAGACACCCTTTTTACTCGATATTTTTTAGAGTGTACACACGCAAGGTGGCGACAGTTGCACCTATTTTTTGGAACTCTCTCAAACCGAAACTGAACTTGATTGATGAGGGGCCTATAGGTAATTATCTGTCACGTGCTGCAGCAAATGATGTGTCGTGTCATGACTAACAGGCCCCCAGCAACGCATTGCAGCAGAAAAATGCAAGGCCAAGCTTTTGTGTAGGTACCTTTATGATTGTTGTTGAGTCGCTTACATATTTGGGAATAATTTACACTGATAAATTAAACTGAACTGCTCGCATACAGAGCATGGCATGTAAGTCACAACGTGCCTTGGGCATGATTCGCTGACTGATCAGCAGACACTATGGTTTACGTAGGGACACTCTGGTAATGAGTGAAAGAGTGTGCAGGTGTCCTGTACTAAACTGTGGGTGTGTGTTATTCTCAGGTGAGCCTGCTCATAACCTTGAGCCTTTGATTGTCTTGGAAAGTTAAGCTGTGCAACTATGTTGTGGGCTCCCTATGTTTGTTGCGAACAATGTTCTGTACAAGGAGGTGCGCTTACCAACATCGCTGTGCCGATTTTGTATCCTGAGGGTTCAGACATATCTCAAGTTATATAGCTATTTTTTAAGACGATCAGAATATATAGTGATCGACGACCCAGGCACTTTTTCTTAATGGCCACGGTTTCGTACACTACAAAATATTTTGGTTCAGAAGCAACAAGACAGACTTAACGCAAAAATTTAGGATTTACCAGCCATAAGTGTGCCAAATCAATATCTTACCATAAAATATGATGGAATTTTCTCCTATAAGCCTAAATTTTATACACACGGAGTATAAAATGCGCTGCTTGGAAGATTATCTTGCACAAGTGTAAACAAATAATGTAGTAGCCACTGATGCTTCAGTAATAGACAAAAAGTCAGAAGATGTTTACTCTCCTTCACTTGACAGGTCGTTTTCAGTAAGACTACCAACCTTCACACCTATTTTTGAAGCTGAAATCTTGGCAATTGTTCCAACGCAACGTTAAACAACGTTGAACACCTATACTCTTACACTATCCACATGCTCCCTGTCCCTATGTATGTGACTTACGGCTTCATCTAAATGAGATGCCTTAAAGACCTTCCTTGCGCTAGTTCATCCTAAGCTAGAGCTCTTAAAATTATTATGAGTACCTGGACATTGCAGCTTGGGGTTTATTGAGTTGGCAAACTTGTTATCTTGAGTGGCATTAAAGTGGCCAATACTTTACATCCTTCCTGTAGTGGCCAGTATAACATCGAGAAGATATCAAATAATTTCACTCATCTCTGATGCCATAGAACGAGTAACACCAAAGACTGAATTTTAACGATTAAAATATCAATGAAAAAAAATTGCCCGCAGCTTCCCTCGGGGGAACACTGAGGAGGATGCGGAAGCGGTTCCGCCAACAGTTTGGCCGGCGCTGGTCGAAGGGACGTCGATCATTCTGTTTGTGGATTCGTTGGCATTCATTTCACGGCGACTTCGGACGTCGACGCGCCGTACAAACCAACGGACGAGCGGCAACTGAGCGAGCGAGCGCCGACCTTGAGTATATATACAGCGCGACGGCGCATGCGCTGTCAGCTGTCGAATGTTCTCGAAGGAGAAGCGCGCGCGCGGCACAGATGGCGACGGCGCGACGGCGCATGCGCTGTCAGCTGTCGAATGTTCTCGAAGGAGAAGCGCGCGCGGCACAGATGGTGGGCGACGGCGCGACGGCGCATGCGCGCGCGTCAGCTGTCGAATGTTCGAGAAGCGGTGCGGACGGCGCGGACGGCGCACTAAAAGGCGCGAGTATAAGATGCTTCCGCATCTAAAACTAACTGGTGTCATACTAGACAACTGTAAGTCGTGCTAGCTAGATTGCAACATCGTGTGTCCCCTTTAAATGTATATTCACACAGGGCTTGTCTAGTGATATTTCTCCTATGCAGGTTTCGTTCAGATATGGAATCAATAGAGCATTATTTTTTGTCATGTCGCTGATACAGATTAAGAAAAACTAGTTTTTAACCCATTCGCTAAGCTTGGGCTGCGCTTACCATTTACTATATACTCTCCTGTGTTGTCAAGATTCTGGGCTTCAGCCACAGCAACGACTTTGACTTCGTTTGCAGTCATCTTCATGAAACTACACGAATGCGTTTCCAAACTGCTATTTCTATATTTATTATTATAGTATTACTCAGCAAATTCAATGCACCAATTTTAAAGGTGTTCAAAATTGCTGTAGTTTTCATTTAAGCTATACAATGTTCTGTGAGGTCGAAATGGGCAAAAGGAATTATTCCACTTTTTGAGTTTTTGCGTTTGCTTGATCCTCCTTTTGTTAAGATTACTCATCACTTGAAAGGCCAAAAATTTCTAAACACTTATGTTCGGCCAATCCCCCTGACTGGGCAAGAGCCATAGTGGAGGCATCATCATCAAAATCTTCCTTTCCCCATGTTTCTTAAAAAATATGATAATTTTGACCGAAATAATCTATTGTGTTCGTTCTCCAATATTTGACATCAATCGATGTTGCTTACTGTTAGCTCGGGTAGATTTAAATTACCTATCCGCGGCTGCAGCAATAGTGTTGATTTTGTTATGAAGATTGTTCCAATCAACGGCATTGTTTCTAGCGGTCATATATTGCGCGATGGCCGCGGTGTTTCCACTGTCCTCTGGCTTCTTCCTTCGCTTTTAAAACACCGCCTTTGACTACAAGGTTATTAAGCCAGCACGAACTTCTATGCGCTGTTCACAGGTCTGCTGATGTATAGGGAGGTACTATATTTAATAACTTAACAAACGCACTTACATAGTATGGACATGCAGCTGATCGAGCCGATGCGGTGGCTGGTATGGAAGCCATCGCCCTGCCCGTAGGGGTTGTCAGACCGTGGGCCTCAGTGCTGGCTCAGGTAGCACCGGTTGCTCGTCGCCTGAGCGGGTGTGGCAGTGCGAGAGATGACTGCGTAGACGGCGGTAGGCGCTGGAATTCCGGGGTACTCGGACCCTGGATTGTAGACGTGCTCGCTGCTTCCGACTCCTGGTCTTTGGAAGGTTATTCCTTCTTTGCCGACAATCGCTGTGGCAGTGCGCGCCTGCTCCTTGCATCGACGTGCCTCGTGCGGGTTGTATGCGTAGTCTGCGCATTGAGAAACGCAGGGTACCTCGCTATACGTGGATTCAGTGATTCACGTCACTGAAGCTTCGTACAAGTGGTACAATTTAACAACGAGACTGCAAAGCCATGCATTGAAAGTGTCCTTAAGGATTCGCGCGGCGTTGAAGCTCTTGAGACCACCGTTACGGAACCCGCGTGATGGTCAGGTATACGACATGGTCGTAAAGGCTCTTTCCCACATGCGACCATTTGCGACTGTCGACAAAAAGTGGTCCAAGGCCATCATTGTTCACACCCGAGTTTGACCTGTACCCATTGTCGTCTTACTGAATTTGCGACTACTCGCATATAGCCTTCCTACCTCTGTGTAGCTCACATTGCCAGTGCCCCGAAAAGTTCTCTGACGTAATGGACCTACTCATGCGATTGGTTCACAATTTCGCGACTTACGCCATCCGACTGAAAAATTGAGCTGCGAGCAGAGTACTCAAAGCCGTCACCTGGCGACCAAAGCGGCCGTTTACGATTAGTTCAACAAGTCGCGTTTCGATTAACTTTATTGGGCAACCGGTGCTAGACGTAGGTGTGAACAAACCTTAACGCTGCACGATATTGCTGCTGTCGAACAGAAAAAGCATTTGGCTGCCATTTTACACAAGCACGCTCGCTTGGTAAGGTGGTTCTTCAGCAGCGATACATTCGATGGATTATATTAACTTATAGCTTCACACACTAGCCAGGTCAAAAGTATTATTGTCCTTAGGTGAAATCTTTTAGTAGGGTTAGTTTGCCACATAGATGTACCGTAAGTTCCGTGGCCGGAATGTCCATATTTCAATCTGCCATACGTGTATTTTCCACTATAATCATTCTATTGTGTTACCGGATGTGCACTAAGCAACTCGCACACAATTGCATAAACTTATCTGACAGGGGTATGTTTTAACACGGAACGATAATACCCTTTAGCGTAAATGGTACAGTACTGCCATCATTGCTGGAACGCTCAGATGACTGTGGCCAGGAATATACTGGCGAGAAACACCAAGCCCCGCCGCGGTGGTCTAGTGGCTAAGGCACTCGGCTGCTGACCCGCAGGTCGCGGGTTCGAATCCCGGCTGCGGCGGCTGCATTTCCGATGGAGGCGGAAATGTTGTAGGCCCGTGTACTCAGATTTGGGTGCACGTTAAAGAACCCCAGGTGGTCGAAATTTCCGGAGCCCTCCACTACGGCGTCTCTCATAATCATCAGTGGTTTTGGGACGTTAAACCCCACATATCAATCAATCAAACACCAAGCCCAAGTTTTAAAGACGCCTTTCACAGGGTGACACAATTTTCGTTCTACACTTTGTGATTGCCTTTCACTTTCGTGTTTCAACTTGAGGGTAGATAGATAGATAGATGGATAGATAGATAGATAGAGATAGATAGATAGATAGAATTCTGAAGCGCCTACAGAAAATTTATTGATCGACCACACACTACTAAATAGGTTGTGTGGTAATTTAGGTAGCCGTTGTCATTAAAATCTTCGAAGCAGCTTCGCGAGTGAAACATTCAGCAGATAGCATGTAACTCGGGAATCGACGTTATGCGAAGCATGGGTAGGGAAGGCGGCTGTGTTTTAAGTTTTGTTATGGTGTGAAACGTTAGGAAATGACGCTATATATAGGCATATATGCAAAATGTTGTACGCGCACACATATTTTTACCGGTCATACATATATTATATAACTAGTTGTTTACACTCCCGCGACGATGCCAAGAGCAACATGAGTACTAGCAACATAAGAAGCCGTAAGCTGACATAAAACGTTTGTGCTCGCGAGGATGGTACATAAGATAACTGCAGTGCATAGTACCTAACCACAACTACGTTAACGCTATGAGGCGGCTCTATGATAGCTGTGCATATGAAATGTTTATACAATTGGATAGCCAGAACTGCAAGCAAAGTTGATGATTCACAAGTATTACGCCTGAAAAGCGTACTTTTTGAAGCACTATCGAGACCTAGAGTTGCTTTGTGATAGAATACATGATTGCCACCCCGAATTCGAGGATTTCATACCTTCTGGGACAAGGAATCTTATTCTTTGCTTTCGTCCCATCAACGCTGCCCATGTTAGTTTTTCTCACCGCTCTCGCATTTGAATTAATAATGTTTGCTGTCGCCATTCCTAGGTGCATACACACTGGCAATCACCTGTGGTGCACAATCGTATACAATAGCACATACCCGACCCCACATGTACAACTGGATGGCGAAAAGTGTTTGACGACGTAAGCGTTAGGATTGTGACATTATTCCTTTTACGACCTGCGGGTCATGTTTGACAAACCACCTTACCCTTTCATACCAATTTTGGTCCACTACAAGTTAAAACGCTGATCATGAGAGCACCCAGATGTAGTCTCGTACCGGTGAACATACCGGGATATTTCCTTCGGTGGGTTGCTGCTGCTTCGGCCGCCTTGAGCTAATAAGGTTCTCTCTCGGCCTCGCTGTGAGAGCGTCACAATTTACCCAGTCGAGTGCTCATGCTAAGGTTGTTCTCCTGCGCAAAAAAAACACGTACATAATTAAAGCCGATAGTCCTTCTTAGGGACCTTCGGCAAAAATTTCGGTCTGTCTGCCTGTACATGTGTCTGTTTGTCCACTTTTAACGGCCCCGGGTACTTGAAACAGCCGACCCCATCCACAGTGCTCACCAATGTTGTTCAAGATTTAGCGTTCATACTTGTGCAATTATCAATAAAAAATGCAATACTTGCGCATATCTAGGGCACCACAACAACGCGTATATATTCTGCATGTGCATCTTTTTCTAGAAAAGGCATACATAAGTAATTTTAAGGACCGTAGAGCTTATCACGCTCGGCTGACCATGCAGCACTTGCACGAGAAGGCGAGGGTTTCCAACGCTTTGCTAAGACAAGAAGGTGGTGGCACCTACCCGTCGCCTTGCGTTCTACTCTTCATCACCTGTGAGATAGGTGCGCCCGTCTCAGAGCCACGCGTTTCGTTTTATAAGAAAACTGCCAGATGGCACTCATATCTCACGTGTTACGTGATTTTATGCGTTTGTTTGCCTCCTCTGCACGCTCGAGGCACTCTAACGCAGCGCCTCCAGAATAGCATTCGCCGATTTTCTCGCGCAGAACATCATATAGATGTTTTGTTCACTCTCTCCACACGTAAGACTATCGTCTTTCGACGACATTTGCAGATTAACATACAGATATAGGGCCAATGTTTTATTGGTATTTTTATAAGGTCTAAAAGTGTATATACGGGAGCTTCATATTGGCTCAGAAATTTCCCGAGTCTCTGCCCACTATCACATCTGGAGCGCGTGCTGTGAAGCATTAGTATAAATTGATAATTTGTAATCAGATTACAACTACGTTTCCTTGATAGTGTGCTGTGCCACACGTGTGTGGTTTTGTCACGTGTGTGGCGTCACGTGGAATGAGCTATATATTGTGTTGTAAGGGTACACAATAAACAAAAGTTGGAAGTTAGCGTTCCCACTGTCGTCTGTTTTTCCCCTTCTTGAGTGTATAGAATCTTTCCTTTACGCTCAAACTGAGCTGCGCTAAAGTCATATCATTACAATGCATCAACTCGCCTAGTCAGCAGAACAGGTCCTGAAAACTTGGGAGCTCACTCATGAAATGTATTTGGACTCATTCGGACTTATATTAACAACAATTTTTCTGAACCGGTCTCAATCGAACTCACAGACACAAAAAATTGCCCGCAGCTTCCCTCGGGGGAACACTGAGGAGGATGCGGAAGCGGTTCCACCAACAGTTTGGCCGGCGCTGGTCGAAGGGACGTCGATCATTCTGTTTGTGGATTCGTTGGCATTCATTTCACGGCGACTTCGGACGTCGACGCGCCGTATAAACTAACGGACGAGTGGCAACTGAGCAAGCGAGCGCCGACCTTGAGTATATATACAGCGCGACGGCGCATGCGCTGTCAGCTGTCGAATGTTCTCGAAGGAGAAGCGCGCGCGCGGCACAGATGGCGACGGCGCGACGGCGCATGCGCTGTCAGCTGTCGAATGTTCTCGAAGGAGAAGCGCGCGCGGCACAGATGGTGGGCGACGGCGCGACGGCGCATGCGCGCGCATCAGCTGTTGAATGTTCGAGAAGCGGTGCGGACGGCGCGGACGGCGCACTACAAGGCGCGAGTATAAGATGCTTCAGCATCTAAAACGTTTCCTCCACAAGACTCGGTCGGACTCCAACTACGAAAACGCTACTCACCAAGACTCAGACTCGCAGCTCAATTTGAATCTGAGTGAGTCCGAGTGAGTCAACCCATGAGCACATTCGCCTAGATTTGGCTTTCTCGACCATAGTGTGAATGCCTTTTAATACCAATATCTCAAGCAATCGGTGCTTTTGTTGACGACTTTTGATATTGTATCTTCGAAAACGAGTTCAGAGTGCTTGTAAACCAGGAAAGTAATTTTCGTAAAAGATAACAGCATCATATATGCTTATCAATAATTTTTCTAGATCAGTTCGTGGGGAAGATCAGCACCTCCTGTACGTACTTCACTCCTCTGATAAACAAATATTGAAATGACGCATAAAGAACGTGACTTTGAAATATCGGTTAGTCGACGTGATTTATAAACCTGAATTCAAATAGGGCTGATAGTGATGCTGAATATGACTAGATAGGACCTAATGTCGGCAAAAAAGTTGAACTCCTTCATTCTCACTCAAGAAATGCATATTGCACTTTGCTCTTACTCGGAATCATTTTGCTCAAAATTTCTCGAGCGGAATTCACTCGGACTCACATTCACGAAAATTTTCTTCAACCAGACTCATTTGGACTCAGACTCAAGACAATACTTGTCACACGGATTCACTCAGAGTCAGACTCTCGGCTACATCTAAGTCTGAGTGAGTTCGAGTGAGTCGACTTATGAGCGAGTTCGCCGACCTATGAATTTTACTGACTTTAAGTTTCCACCCTTAAGTTTAGTGCAGCATTCGCCATGACGTCACATATTTTGACGGCTCTAACAAGAGCCTACCTATATATCTTGCCCCGCCGCGGTGGTCTAGTGGCTAAGGTACTCGGCTGCTGACCCGCAGGGCGCGGGTTCGAATCCCGGCTGCGGCGGCTGCATTTCCGATGGAGGCGGAAATGTTGTAGGCCCGTGTGCTCAGATTTGGGTGCACGTTAAAGAACCCCAGGTGGTCTAAATTTCCGGAGCCCTCCACTACGGCGTCTCTCATAATCATATAGTGGTTTTGGGCCGTTAAACCCCACATATCAATCAATACATATATATCTTAATCAGTGAAAATGAAATATATTGACCTCCAAGAATCATAATGTTAAAAACCATGTTTGAAAAAATTTTTGGAACCAATGGCACCAACAAAGCATTTTTAAATTTATGAGGGTACGCTGAGAATTTTGCTCTGATGTAAAAAAAACGAAACGTACCTTAGTTTTTTCAGCCATTAGTTAATATCTGATGATTAAATTAACGACGTTAGTGGACTCACAGTACGATTCATCAATTCAAACTCATTTAGTGTTTATTTTCAGCGCAAGTTCAGGATCTGTCGTTGTGCAACACAAAGCCAAAAAACAAATATGAAAGCGAGTGTACAGTGCCCAAGCACTGAAACGTGACATCAATGGTTTTAGCATAGCGTATCTGTGCCATGCGCAAAAGGCTCGGGTAACCACTCGCCTCGCTACAAACGTGGCCTCACAAGGTAATTTCAGCTGTGATTTCAGTATTCGCGTCGAAACTACGGCCATATGACGCGAATCGAATGTGATGGGAACAAAAAGTAATTGCATTCCTTAGCCCTACAGATGGTGTTCCTACGCGAGTACTGCACCTAAGTATATACAAGGAGTGCAGCCTGAACAAAGCAAATGCTAAATGAATAAAAAGTTGCCACTATCTTGCAAGTGATAGCGCCAGGTGTTGTTGAAAAATAGGCCAAATAAGCTGCCCAGTAGTGATGTGACACGACTGCGATCAGTTTAAAGCTGGGATGTCTAGGTTGCCCGCCCACCTACACTTCTTTTGTGTCGTCGTACTTGCGGCACGATGTAGCCATAATGTATTTGCTACTGCTCTACGTTCGTCTCCGGGCTTCGCACGTAACAGCCGCGCATGTCCGAGCTTTGTAGCGCTATTACCCACGTAATAGGTAACTACAACATTCAGCGTTGCTAAAAAGTGAAGTGTAACAGCAGGAAAAATTGCCGCACACATCATCTCACTTTATTAACTCGAGCAATAGCGTTGCAGGGTGGTGGGAGTATGAGCGGAAAGGTTGCATATTTGAGTACGATTGGGGAATACGCAGTTGTTATTTCGGGTTTATTATTCTTATTTATTCAATGAAGGAAAAGCGTTGCCTTCTATGAGTGGTGGGACGCTGATATACGTTGAAGTGCATACAAACACTCAAAGAAGACGGGTATCGAGGTTTCTTCTTTGGAGGAGTAACTAACCTTTCACACCGATCGCACCTATGTGGGAGTAACTGCGAAGAAGTGACCACACTCACGCAGTTACTTCTAAAAGAAGCAACAGTTATTTCCTGCAAAAAATATCAGGTTTTGGTCACCAGCCTTTTGAAGTGCGTGCAGGTATTTGATAACATGTACACAATTGATGCGCAAGCAACACAATTAGAAATAAATTTCGGAAAACTTGCAACAAAGACGCTGGATTAAACTCGTGACCACTCATTCATCATGCGCGGACAGTAACTACTACACCACATTACGCTTCGTTTTTATTGCCTACACCCCATTACGCAATGTTTTTATTGCCTACACCCCATTACACTATTTTTTAGTAACTACACCACATTACGGTACAGCACCTACTGAAAGGAAACAGGCTTGTGTGTAAGCACTGACGGGTCGTTTGTAAATATCTCGGACATTCCTGCAGTTACTCCAAAAACGGGCGCTTTACTCCACAGGAGGCCAGTGCCCTTCCTTGTCGTGGCGTGTGCACACTATTGCGCACATTTCGCCTTTTGATGGGACAAAGATATTTTTTCGGGCTAACTGCGCAGTTCCTCCGGAGAGCTTTTTAGAATGTATACGGCGTTGCTAATGGATGGTTGTGGAGCTCGAGCAGTCGGTTTTTACTAGCAGACGCTGCCTGCGTCCGTCTTGCGAAGCGAGAAGGGGAAAAAACGGAAGAAGCAAACAGTTGACACAAGACGCAAACATGCGGCACAATGCGTGAGGTGCGAGTATGCACACTGGGGGTGTGGAGATCACCGCCGGTGCAAGACGCGTGACTTTGAGCGACTAAGACTTAGAAATCCTCCGCAATAAAAATTAAGCAAACAGTTGAAGAACCTATATTGATTTCGGTAATGGCTCACTTAACGTAGACATTCTATTTCCAACTCCCAAATACAACTCCTGAGTGAGCTAAGCTAAACGCTCTCATTATGTGGGTGTACTTATTTAACATAAAAAAATACTTGTAGAAAGTTTTTTTATGGAGAAAGAGAACACTTTGACATGTAACAAAGAAACTGCGCGTACATTAGGGTTCTCAGCAGCTACCGATTGCCTGTTCTCTTGTGCGAACAGAATGGACGTGTTTGGGGGCCGCAGGATGCGCCACTACCGCTGGCCATGCTGTACTTCACTGCTCATCGACGGATCTGTCATGCTGAGGTCGATGGGCTGCGTGAAACATATATGTAAACAAAAAAGTACGTCAGTCCATCATTCTGTTCCTCCCTCCCTTTTTTGTTTTCGTAGGAAGTGAAGGTAAGCTACACAGGGACAGGAAGAAAGGAGGAGCCAGACGAGCCAACATGGATTGAATACCACTAGCCAGATCTACATGTTTATCAAGTACCTATTCTGGTTCCGCGTTCTGCTCACTATCATCATTTTTTGGATGTAAGGGGCCGTGACAATACGGCTCCTTAAATCACAAGTTGAAACCACCAGAGCCTAACCTATTAGGTATGTGACATTTTGGGTGACGTCAGCGTAAAAAGAGTAGACCTACATGAATGATTACCAAAGGAAAGCATTTCTGCTAGATACGCTTATCGAGGCTTTGCCTCGATAAGCCTCCTTGCAGGTCTACTCTTCCTAGGCTGACGTCACCTAAAGCTGAATTCTTACGCTTTGCGAATGCTCAAGTACAACAATATGTCACAAGAAAGGCTCCTGCCGCTGTACGCACGTAAAATAATAACCTTCACGGGCTAACAAAGTTTCCATAAGGTGCCTTCAAATCTTTCTGTACCTCATCCGGTGAGATTGTCGCTTCCATTGCTGCACTTGCTGCCGCTGCTCCTTCTGGGGAGAAGTGGTGATCCTCCACAGCATCTGAGAAAGCGGTTGACGACGATTTTTGACCATCGCCAGCAGCACCGCCTATGGAGTCTAAACTGTCCGGAAAGCCTCCGTCGTTGAATTGCGAGATGGCCATCGATGACGCATCGGCCTCTTTGTCCATGAACGTAGCTGCAGTGATGTGGTGAGAGATTCGTACACCTACCGTCTCACAAACTTCTAAGGTGTTTTTTACGTTTCATCTTGCACAACTAATTAGATAGAAGTGAATGTGAATGCATTCATTTAAGGTCAATAATAGGGATGTTAAGGTAATTTTTATTTGGTTGGAAAGGGCGCTTAGCAATCCTCCACAGTAGCCACAAGTGTAGCTGGTTAACTCTGTACAAGGCCAGCTTTTAGCTCACCTCCATTCAGCACCAAAAAAAAAACTGTGCGGCTGCTACGTTCTAGACCTCAGAATTGAGCATCAAAGTTTTTGTTTCATTCGCTGAAAATTTTACTATTCCACAGAATTGTAGGGCCCCTAAACCACTGCGACTAAAAATGTAATAATGAAGAGTTCAGAATGAAAAGCGCGAGTATTCATTGCATACTTTGATTGAAATGCAGAAAAAGAAAGTAATCTACAACAACCTCGGAAGAAATCAGCGTGTTGAGGTAGGTAGCGGTGCACTTGAAGTCGTAATAAAGTACGTCTACTCAGGGCACGTAGTAATCGCAAAGCCAAACCATGCGATTGAAGTAACTAGAAATATAAAGAGTGGAGTACGGAGTACATTCGGCAAGCATTCTCAAATCATGTATGGTAGATTGCCATTATTTCCCAATAGGAAGGTATACAGGGTGTCCCACATAACTTGAGCTAAGTATTTGAAAATGAAAAACACTTCAGTGGCGAATCGAACCATTTGCGTACTACTCGCACTAGCCTGTAGATAATCAGACTAGTATTCATTTCATCCTATATTAATTAAATTACAAAAAATGAATTTCCGGAATCCTTCACTACGGTGTCTCTCATAATAATATGGTAGTTTGTGATGTTAAATACTACATATCAATCAATCAAATAAATAAATTGCAGGTCTTAATTACCTATTTTTTATTTATTGACTTGAAACCCGATACATGAACATTGATATGTAGAGCACTTTCAGAAACCACCGACTAAATTGGTTCCTGTACGATACGTTTCGCACTGTTTTTTCTGCATTGTTAAGAAAGCCTATAAAAGCACTATAGCAGTGCGCTCGCGCACCGTCACAAGGCTTCTTTTCACATTCCGTGGGCTTTTTTACAATGTAGAAAAAAAACAGCGAGAGATGTATCCCACAGAAAACAATCGGTGGTTTCTGAAAGTGCTCTACAACTCAGTTTTCGTTTTTCTGGGTTTAGAGCCCAAAATATTACATATGTAATGAGGAATTATTAATTATTTAGCCCTCTGTGAAATAAAGATTGTCTGAGTACCTACAGGCTAGTTCTAGTAGTATGCGTTTGCTTCAATTCGCCTCCTAAGTGCCTGTCAATTTCAAATTCTTGGCTGAACTTATGTGAGACACCATGATTGATATGTGGGGTTTAACGTCCCAAAATCATCATATGATTATGAGAGACGCCATAGTGGAGGGCTCTGGAAATTTCGACTATCTGGGGTTCTTTATCGTGCACCCAAATCTTAGCACACGGGCCAACAACATTTCAGCCTCCATTGGAAATGCAGCCGCCAAGTATAACACCCTTTATAACAGCTGCATATTACGGGCGCTTACCTACGGAGCATAAATCTCGACGATTACTAAGAGGGTTGATGTTAAGGACGACGCATCGAGTAGTAGAAAGAAAACGTGGCTTACCCCACTATATAGGAATCGGTATAACACGAAAGTGAAACGTGTGTTTACAGATGTAGTTTAACGTTTATTGTGCTTTTTCAACAACAACACCAAAATTGCAAAGTCACGTTAGCAGCTTCAAGCAGCTAGAAGCTTGTAGTGCACACTTTAAGCAGAAAGCATGCACGAATACTGAATAAACAGTGCGAGCGCGCACTAACAACTGTCACCGCTCTGTGCTGTTCGGACAAAAAAAAAAGGTACAAAACGAGTACACATCTGTACACCTAAGAAGTGCGAAGAACTGTGACTAAAAATGAACGTAATGTTCAGCAACCTTAGAAAAAAACAGCATTTCAAGATAGGTATAGCAAGGCACTTGAAGTTGTAAATGAGTACATCTATTTAGTACAGAAAGTAGCCAGAGAGCCAAACTACGCGGTTGAAGGAACCAGAAGAATAAAGAATGGAGTAGGAGGTCATTCGGCAAGCATTATGAAATCATGAGTAGTTTATTGCCACTGTCTCTCAAGAGGGAAGTAGATAACAGCTGCTATTACCGGTGCTGACCTAAGGAGCGAAAATCTCGAGGATTATTGAAGGGTTTGTGTTGAGAACGATGCATCAAGCAATAAAAAAAACAACGTGCCTAACCCCCCTATACAGAAATCGGTATATGACGAAACTGAAACGTGTCGTTACAGATGTAGTTGTGTGTTTATTGTACATTGTTTTAGCAAGAGCACCAAATTGCAAATTTACAATAGGATCGGCAAGCCGCTAAAAGCTTGCAGCG
The DNA here is from genome assembly GCA_013436015.1 of Rhipicephalus annulatus. Lineage (NCBI taxonomy): Eukaryota > Metazoa > Arthropoda > Arachnida > Ixodida > Ixodidae > Rhipicephalus > Rhipicephalus annulatus. The sequence continues at coordinate 480,660 of WOVY01001500.1, forward strand.
CACATCTCCAGCAGCCAGCACGCAATAAATGAGAATACACAGGGTGAGCGCGAACTAACAACTGTCACAGCTCTGTGCTGTTTGGACAGAAAGATACAGACAGGTACAGAACGAGCGCACATCTGTACATTGGACAAGCGCGAAGAACTTTGACAATTCTAACTGCGTCGTGCGTCAGCAGCGTGCTCCTTTCGTAAACGCTGCCATGAAAGCGTACTGAACGAGCGCACATCTATACATTGGACAAGCGCTAAGATCTTTGACAATTCTAACTGCGTCGTGCGTCAGCAGCGTGCTCCTTTCGCAAACGCTGCCATGAAAGCGTATGACGTGACCTTCATTTTTTGCTGAACGAGTCTTTAGCGCACGCGTAAGCGACATCAAGCTTCGTGGAGGCAACGACCTTTAGAGCACGCCGAACGCTAGAAATACTGTATATACTACCTTTAATAGGGAGCATATACTGTATCTTTAGCCCAATTCAAGCTTGCCGCACCATCTCAGCACCGATAACAGAAACAGGTTGGAGTTTAGAAGCTCGTAGGACTGCTCAACCTTGTATGGTGTGTAAAAATGACTTGCCGTTAGCATCCCAGACGACATACGTTTTGTGATGTAGCGGTTTGCGCGGCACGCTTTAAATTAGCAACAACCATGACCTATAGGTGACGCACCGTGCGATCCAAGATGGCTGCGGGAGGATGATCAACTCCTGAACTCGTATTGGTAAAGATAGGATGCACAGATGTACTCCCCGTGCCGCTTACGCCGAATGTACTCTTGATCGTCAAATGAAGCAAAGTATTTTCCCAAATAATATGAACTGCTGTAGGTTCGCTACCTCAATACATGCCGTAGTTCGAAGGGTTGTTATTACCTAATTGACCTGCATCAAGGATGCTTTGCATCATCCTGTGCATGCTACAAAAAGCTTTGCAAAGTAGAATTCACGTATGAACTGAATGGAATTCCAAGATAGTTTGTGTAGAGCCTGTCTGGTGGTTTTGCCGAAGTAGTAGGCCACTAGCAAGTAGGCAGCGTCGAAGCTTCACATGACCAAATGTTTAACGTAGCCATGGTTTGCCAATTTATTACGCTGTCTTCATTACTTGTGCTGTAAGCATCATGCACTGCTGCTTCAACGGAGCACAAGCATTTGCCTTCCCATGAAGCAGCGCTTGTGTCCCAGTCATGACCAGATTCCAGTGCGCAGTTTACTGCGCTCGGATGGTGCAGCTTTCATCAGTGTAATGAAAACAAACAATATTGAAACGAATACAAGCATACCGTTTTCAAAACGTCAAAATTGTAAAAATTGTCGAAGAACAATGTCGTTCGGACGACACCTGTGAAGTGCAGAAGGTGTTAGCGTCGACTATTGTCGTCACTGCATATTCTATTCTCTAATCCCTTCGCTTCACAAGACGAGCTCGAGTATGTAGGTGGCATGCAGCGATGCGTAATATCCACTGTAATGGGGCTACATGCAATGCACATGAAATACCATGCGTTTATTTTAGCCTCGCTGGAGAATATTATGCCATCAAAGTAATTTACGAGCGTGAAAAAACACTAACGCACGACGTGATGTGAAGTGCAACTCGCAGCTCCTGAGGCAGCAGCTGATCGTTCAACGACACTGTGGTGTTCAGCTTCTTCGAACAACAACGACGTTGCTCTGGCGCTTTACACCAACCCTCACTACCCACGCTACGCCAAGAACGACAATGAAACCGTAGGAAATTGTTCGTAGACAGTTATAGCTAATGCAATCCAATCTGAGGCTGTACTTTCCATAATTCCCATTTGGGTACACGATCACAGAGCGAGATTCCTCTCTAGTTATTATAGTGAGAAACTCTATGGCGTACACTGTCTACGATGCTGTCTATAATTGAAACACAGTCAGAATTGCGAAACGCAAGCGACTGACACAGCCGGCATCCGTAGGCGTGCCCAAGTGGCCGTGGGACTGCTGAGATAGTATGAATGGGAGAGACGCGTGTGCGTGCGAACCATTTTCACGCATTCTACCGTAATTTGACTCACGCGAATGCTGCAACGATATGCTGTGCCATAACGTGTTTGCTGAGAGAATGTGAGGGGAAGAGGCCACAACTGGCATGGTTCTAGTACACGCATTGATAGACTGAAACCCGGAAGGACGTGAGCGTCAGGCATCGACGGCCATGACCTTAACATTAAGAGTGAATAGCTGTCGCTAAGCCTTACCGACAAAGGTAAAGCTAGATCTTGGGCCCGCCGCGGTGGTCTAGTGGCTAAGGAACTCGGCTGCTTCGCAGGTTGCGAGATCAAATCCCAGCTGCTGCAGCTGCATTTCCGATGGAGGCGGAAATGTTGCAGGCCCGTATGCTCAGATTAGGGTGCACGTTAAAGAACCCCAGGTGGCCGAAATTTCCGCAGCCCTCCACTACGGCGTCTCTCATAATCATATGGTAGTTTTGGGACGTTAAACCTCACATATCAATTAATCAAAGCTAGATCTTGCTCCCAAAACTTAGGAAATGGTTTTTCCTGGTGGTACCTTTGCGATTAAGTGGCGTTGATCTGTTAATATAATTGACAGTTTAGTTGCAAACCGATTCTCGACGATAGTTACAAATCAAAATACGTACTGGTGACTTTATCTCCAATAATATTTGGGAAGACTTGACCCTTTTTCAGGCAACCGTTTACGCAATGACTCACGTTGAGCAATGCCTGCCCGCAGAAAGTTTCCATAGCGTTCGTCACTCAATGGGAGGCGGCAATAGGTGAGCGTACGACGCATTCGCAGTGCTGATACAAAGGTTTGCGTTGGATGCTCTAAAAAATAAATTCGACAGGCTTACGAGACAAACTGCTATTTTTTCTTCGCCGAATGATAACGCTTCATCGTGCTCCTACTAGGAAGGCGGTCGCACCCGCCATCTTGTAGGAGGCACGGCTTTACCCTTCAGCAATAATGTCCACTTCATTGCCCACTGAGTCGAACGTCATAGTACACCGGCCGTACAGGTATTTGTTTACGCCAACTTACTTGGGTTCATTCCAGCCTGCTTCACAGAGATATGGGCCTCTCAACAGGGCGAATGTCATGAACAGCCGGTTCCGCGACTGAAATCTTGGCGAGAAGACCTCGCTGTTGGCTTGTAGCAGCGACAATTAGTAGCTGGCTTGTAGCCTCGATGTTCGAAGACCCACACTAAATTGTAGTCTTATTATTTTTCTTCTCGTGTTGTCATGGCTCTTACCCAATGGAAGAAATTGGGCGAGTGTTAGGTGAGTTTTTATAGTGGTTCCTCGCAATATTTCTCGTATGAGCTAGGAATAGCTAATACAAAATGCTTTTTACTAAATATTAGTATTAAAAATTTTGAAAGTATGAAGAATTTAACTGAATATCAGTCACTCAGGTTACGGCACTCAGGAACATGCACCATCACGAGGCTCGCGCGTTTGAAATACGACGACGCGCACGCGGACATCTTTGTCTTTGTGACTTTATGGGCTGTTCCACGTTGAAATTGGTTCAACGAAATCGGGCATAGGTCATGAGTTTGTGGATAAAACATTTCAGCATCACCACGGAGTGAATGATGGTGAAATGGGCGAAGCCCCTTACGTTTTTCGGTGATACTGTGAATCCTCCGAGAACATTGACGCTTCCCCCCTCCAATTCCGGGGCCCGCTTCTCGTGGCGCACGTTTCGCAGTAGCGACCTTGACGCGTGCCGTCTCGGGATCCACCCACTACAGTGATCGCAATCCCACACGTGCGGCGAAATCCAGGAATATTAGAGATAACGGGTGCACTGATGGAGCCCCGCGCGGCAGCAAATTGGTGAGCAGCTGAACCTATAACGCCCTCGAGAGTTTATTCACGCAAACAATCAATTGCACACTTTTTTATGGGTCAGCGTGATCTAGGAAACCAGACGAGAAATGGGGATGGCAACACAAAATGTGTGCATCTAGTATATTGTCACCCATCACAACGTCACCCCAATGCAGTTTTCATACATCTCGTAAAGACAACGCCGTCTATCATATGATAAGGAAGACGCTACAGGGTACGCCGGAGAGACGGATTGTACTAGACCATAAGGGGCTTTGCCTCAAAAAGGTTGAAAAAAATATTCATGGAATTGTATTCAAAAAGATACTATTGGTGAACAATTTAAAAGGGAGATACTTCCAGAAATGTACGGAGCCTCTGCAGAGGTTTGTGTGTTCTAGTAAGCAAATATCTGAATAAAAACGTATCCACGGAGTGAGTGATAATGAGTGGGTGAAACTCCGCAGGCACTTTGATAAACCGTGAACGCCACTTGCCTCAATAGGTGCATTATTTTTCTAAACAAGGTACCGTCGGACTCAGGGTCTACCCCCCGGAGGGGTTGAGCCAAGGTATAGAAGAGCCAACCAACCAACGACTCGCAGTGGTTCCAGAGTTTTCAGCAGCCTGTCCCAGTGTATTTCCGCGGCAAAAATTTGAGAAATGCGTGCAGTTTGGCCAGCTTTCGAGTCATGGCTAAGAATTCCTGGCGGCGTTCTTGCCAGTATCGCGCCGTGTTCGGTACACCACGCATCAAGGCCAGGTCATGCTTGAGCACTTCATTCATGAACTTGCGCCCACCGCTATCAAGTTGCAGCCGCGTGAGCAAGCTGGTGGTGAGAGCGAGCGCCACATCTTCATCTAGTGAGCCCTGCAAGTATTAGCGGAGCTCACTTCACCACTCTCAAGTTGCTGCCGTCTGAACGATCTGGTGATAGGGGTGAGTGCCGCAGTGCCATCTTGTGAGCACTTGGAGTACTAGTGATGGTTATGACGGACAACGGCGGACAAGGTCACACCCTAAGAATCTTTGGCCCCCAAAAATAAGGAAGGTGTAGTTCATTTATTAGGAGGAAACCTTGGATGTATAATGAAACGCGAGAACCGGCTCTGCCGTCAGCGTGATCTCGAGGAATGCCAAATAATCGTGGGATGACGTTCTCCCATGCATAATTGTTTTCAAAAAGATGGGCTGTGCGATACCCTGTACGTTACTGGGTGCTTACAGTGACTGTAATGCCGGTAGCAGTGCTAAATGGTGTCATGTGAAAGATAACCTTCGGGGGGGGGGGGGGGGTGGAGAGTTCAATATAATCATCCGAGAAAAAAAAGGCAGGAAGACATTTGGCTTAGAGTCGTCTCAAGCCAGTGCATGAAGGTCTGTGAATTGTTTTTTTTTCTTTGCTATAGTGATTATACAGACTTCTTTTGCAAACATTCGCTGTCGCCCTGATGAACCATATATATATATAAACGCGAAGAAAAAATATTCCGAAGAAAATAAGTTTCGAAGTGTGTCACTGGAATCTCAACCTGTGACCTCTCGCTCCTCAGCGTGCCGCGTCAGACAGCTCTGTGACGTACTACTCCTTCTTTGCAATGATAAAAAGCAAAAGCTTTCTAATGACAGCAAGTATTGCAGCCTATTCTGAAGCGGCTTCTAATTGACTTGGCCCTCGTGGCTATGTCGATTTCTGCCCTGGACTCTGCATGTCTTAAATATTGGTGCCACTTCACGTATCTGCCTATAACACCTGTCAAAAAATTCCCATGGTTGTTTTCCTCCTCATTAGCTTTCTTGAAGCCCGAAGAGCCTACGTGCTCCCCAAAAAAGCTGCTGTGCGTCCTGCGAGTCGCGAATCCACCTCATGAGCCTCTCGTTGAAGTGAATTCTGTTTCATTAAAAACCACCCCATGTATGAACCTCTCTGTTTATTTCCACTATCTCAAAGCCTTTTTCTCGACTCATCTGCCACGCCCTATTGTTTGTATTGACAACCACTATTTGCAGATTTAGGTCCAGCAGAAGTACCTCCAGTATTGTGCATATCACTACCTGTACCTGAGGAGAAATGGCGCGCCTGTTACTGACCCCTTTCGCCAGTGTGGTCGCTAGTCCTGCTGAATCATTATTTAGGTCATTGCTTAAACCACCCGCAATCATTACGAGGTTTTGTCCATCAGCTTTAGTAATGAATTTTGCGCTCGCTTGCCTCATGACTGCTTCGAGCTTACGTCCTGAGGACGTCCCTACTGAAAGTGGGAGCGAGCGCCATAGCGGCATCTACTAAGCACTCCATGCAATAGAAGAGGCTATGATAAACAGCGGCGGACAAGCCCACACCATAAAAAGTTTTACCCCTAAAAAATAAAGGAGGTTGAGTTCATTAATCAAAAGCGAAACCTTAGATGTGTCATCAAACGCGAGAATTCTATGTGCTGCTGGCGTGCACTCGAAGGGTGCCAAAGCATTGTGGCATGGCGTCATCACATCTATCACCGTTTGGTAAAAGGTGAGTGCTGCCAAACCCCGCATGTTACCGAGATCTTACCGTGATTGTGATATCGGAGCCAATAAAAGTGTCCTGTGAAGATAGCTTTTGGGAAGGGGAGGGTGAGATCAATGCCATCCACTGAGAAGAAAAGAACACGATGACATTCGGTTCAGATTTGTCTCAAGCAAGTGCATGAAGGTTTGTGAATTCTTCTTTCCTATAAAATAGTGATTATATTGCCGCTCTGTATGAACTTCCGCCATTCCTCTCCTGTCCGTGATATGTATATGTATGAGAATATAAGTAAAAGCCCAGAAGAAAAAATAAACTGAAGAATAAGGTTCAAAGTATATCACTGGGATCTGAACCTGTGACTCCTCGCTCCTCGGTCTACCACGTCAGACAGCTTTACAATGATAACGAAAGAAAAGCTTTTTAATGACAGCTAGCATGGTCGTATAGTCTGGAGTGGCATGGCAGAGCAATGAAAACACTTTGAGCGAGATCCAGCGTTTTTGATGTAGCAGCCTCAGTCGTACTGACAGTGCGGCAACACTGTTCAGCATAACCAGATGAAGTTTGCTGACCTTTTTATTTAAATGTCATGGAAGGTTTCTATGAAGAGATTTTGTGAATAAGGGAATTAAACTGAAGAATGTTCCAAATTAAATGGGCAAAAAAAGTTCATGAGATAATAACTTTTTTTTCTTCTTTACAACAATGAATCGAATGTGTATCAAGGCTACAATATACTTAATGTCTGCTCGAACTTCTTTTGCGTTCTGAAGAATAGTTCATGAATTATTTTATTACTATGTATACTTGAATTCGGCAACTTATTGCTAAACATGTTCAAGCATTTCGATGAAGAGACAGAACTATCCAAGCTAAAACGGAAATCGTCGATATTCCAGCAGCAAGCCTTTCTCTGGGTTTCCATGAAGAGGAAAATGTCGCACGTTAATTGTAAAATTTAGATTATGAGCAAAATTCACTGTAGTCCTACAAATTTTTAAATAACTTACGACGATACAGCACCTTAGCGACACCTTAGCGCGCCTCGCACACGTATGAACTTCCTAGCAAATAGTCATCTAGCAAAAGCCTATAATGAAACGCGTTTCGGCGCTTCATAATATTTTTATTGCATGCAATATTTTTATTTCATACCTGTCTGCATTCGCCGCTTTGTTATTTCAAGCATTTTCGTGCAAGGCGGAGTGTTACTATTGACAAGAACATGGTACCAAAAGTAAAAAATAGGACTGCATAACTCTTTCGTCTCGTTCGATCGGTAAGGTAATTGCATCACTAACGTAGATTTCTCCTAATTGCCGTGCCTATTCGAGCTTGGCACAGGGTCGGTCACCCAGTCCACGCCGGGAAAACTAACCACAGCGACCTTCGGGGGCGAGGCCGCTCATACTGGACAAGCTGAAGGCCTCCTACCGACGCTTCCGCAAATTGACAATACCCCGACGACGACGACACCAGCTGGCTCCGCAAAGATTTCATTAGACATTCCAGTGCTGCCCGATGGTCGCAAAATCAGTGCTTTAGTTGTCACGGGTTCGGATGTTTCTATAATAAGTGAAAAACAGGCTGCTCTCCTAATGAAAGTGGCGATGTCTTGGAACCTCAGGCTAATTCGTACTTCTGGCGGACACATTGTCACGCCACTCGGCGTTTGCACAGCACCAATACAGATTTGTGGTTCTGCCTTTGTTGTCAGCTTGAGCGTTCTCTGTAATTGTTCTTGAGTCCTGATCATTGGCATGGGCTTCCTGAGGGAGCATGGTGCTATCATCAATATTCGACAACGCCTCGTCACGTTCTCAACAAAAAGCGCCACACCAGAGCATAATCTCAGCCACGATCGAGTATGTCTGCGTGTGATGAACGATGCTGTGACAATACCACCACGCTCAAGTGGTATTGTTCTAGTGGCGTGTAACAAATCAGCACATGGTGATATAGCGGAGAGCAATAGATCCCTACTCTTTTCCCAAGGTGTCTGCGCAGCACGAAGCCTAGTAGACCTCCAAGCTGGCCACTGCGAGGTTCCTGTTACAAACTTCAGCTAAGAACGCCGAAAAATTTTCTCTGGTACTGTCATCGCCTATGCCTAACCAGTAACCAATGTGACTGAGTGTATTGCTTCCGAGGCAACTGATAATGCCAAGGCACTTCTCCGGTGTGTCGACCTAAATCCAACGCTATTTGACGAAAACAAACGAAGGCTTAACGACCTTTTGATAAATTTCCACGGCTGTTTTGCAGGTTCATCAAGAATCCTTCAGACATCAATAATCAAACATCGTATTATCACCTACGGCGACGCGCACCCTATACGGCAACAGCCTACCACGTTTCACCAAGCGAACGACGCGTGATTCAAAAGCAAGTGAAGGAAATGCTTCAAGACGGTGTAATACAGTCATCAAGCAGCCCTTGGTCTTCGCCAGTGGTGCTTGTAAAGAAGGATGGTACACTTCGCTTTTGTGTTGGTTATAGGAAGCTGAATAACGTCACAAAGAAAGACGTGTACCCGTTGCCTCGAGTGGATAATTCTCTTGACAGGCTGAGGCGAGTAAAGTACTTTTTCTCAATTGACCTCAAAAGTAGTTACTGGCAAATTGAAGTCGATGAACGTGACCACGAAAAAAACTGCTTTCGTAACTTCTGAGGGTCTGTATGAATTCCGAATGTTCCCATTCGGTCTCTGTTCTGCTCCAGCCACATTCCAACGAATGATGGATACCGTTCTCGCTACCATTCACGCGGACAAAGTGAAAATGTTGCTTCGTTTATCTATATGATGTCGTTGTCTCTTCAAGAACATTTGACGAGCATCTTCGTCACCTTCGGAATGTTCTTGAAGCTATACGATCCAATGACCTTACCCTCAAGTCTGAGAAGTGCCATTGCGGCTACAAAGAACGAAAGTTCCTGGGTCACGTTGTGAGCGCTGCAGGCGTTCAGCCCAATCCAGAGAAGACTTCCGCTGTGGCCGCTTTTGCAGCTCCGACAGACAAGAAAAGTCTTCGATGATTTCTAGGGCTCTGTGCACACTATTGCCGCTTTATTGAAAACCTCTCTAAGATTGCAGAGCCACTCATCAGACTTACGCGTGGCAAAACCCCACTTCTGTGGACTGACGAACAAGCGACTGCCTTTGCAGACGTGTAACATCGATTGTCTTCCCCTCCTGTACTTAGTCATTTCGATGAGGACGCTGAGACAGAGGTGCACACAGACGCATGCAACATTGGTCTCAGAGCAATCTTGGTGCAAACGCAAGATGGCACCAAACGTGTGATTGCCTACGCGAGCCGCACTTTATCACGTGCCGAAACCAACTACTTAACGTCAGAGAAGGAATGTCTCGTGGTAGCATGGGCGATTACAAAGTTCAGGCCTTATTTCCGTGGGCGTCCATTTAAAGTTGTGATTGATCACCACGTTTTATGTTGGTTGGCTAACCTCCGAGACCCCTCTGGGCGATTAGCACAATAGAGTCTGCGACTTCAGGAGTTCGATGTCACCATCGTATACAAGTCGGGTAGAAAGCATGAAGACGCCGACACGCTATCACGAGCACCTCTGAAATCCGACCATACAGCTAAAGAAGATGACAGTGCCTTTCTGGGGACTCTCAGTGGGGCGGACCTCCTCAGTAAGCAACGAGCGGACCCCGAGTTAAGGCCGATGATTGATCATTCAGAAGGCAACACCGCGTCTATTCCTCGTCCACTTTCCCGTACGTTGCCGTCATTTTGCTTAGACACGGCATATTATACAAGAAAAACACCGGTGTCGGCAACAGATCTTATCTTCTCCGTTCTCTTTGCCCTTTTCGGTTCGCTAGGGCTTGCCGGATCACAACTCTAGGTGGAAATATGTGGGGTTTAACGTCCCAAAACCACCATATGATTATGAGAGACTCCGTAGTGGAGAGCTCCGGAAATTTCGACCACCTGTGGCTCTTTACCGTGCACCCAAATCTGAGCACATGGGTCTACAACATTTCCGCCTTCATCGGAATTGCACCTACCGCAGCCGCGATTCGATCCCGTGACCTGCGGGTCAGCAGCCGAGTACCTTAGCCACTATACCACCGTGGTGGGGCCTGCATCACTAACGTGATATACTTATGATTAGCGTAACAACTAATGGTAATAATATGTTGTGCGGTACTCGAGCCCACTTTTTTCGGTAAGAAATAATTCTGATAATGCGTGGTATGATAATAATTCTGCGCCAAGGGTTGAAAACGTGGTGATCAGCAACATCAGTATCAAGGTTTATGGAGTTACCAATACATTTCGGGGAAATTACCACGTAGGTAAAATACCAGAAAACAAAAAAATTAAACTCACATGGTCCATAGGCATCCGCAAAAAACGACTCAATGGCAAAAGTCCTGTTATCCATCGTCTTCTTTGACCCTCCCCTCTCCGTCAGCCTCCTTCACCTAATGTGGTTTCGCACTTCCCTTATGAACGAGAGCATTGTAAGGTGTGTGCACGTTACCTAATCTTACAAGGCCTCCATGGGCAACGCAAAGCGACCATATCAGGTGATGACTTCATCATGTGACACACGCTTATTGACGACATGATGCCGTCGCAAATATTATCCATCTGTGACGTCATCACGTGATAGTGTTTAGCATGACTCGTGTTATGACGTGAAACGCTGGCTGTGATTGTGCATGCTTGATGAGGCAGATAAGGCTTTGACGCTAAGAGAAACGGGACAAACCAAAGTAAATAATTTGGTAACAGTACACCAACATGTACGCCTTCGTTCACGAGAGGCTTGACTTACCTGACAGGTCACCTCTTTACGCTTATTGAAGAGATACGTTGTAGCAGGTATTGCAAAAATTCGGAGCTGTGTGAGTACTGCAGAGCAAGAAAAAAAAAGAAAGGTAGTTAACGCAATATTGAGCTCATCAGGAAAAACCAGTAAATTTCTTACAGATGCCCCCTTGCGCGCGCTCTATTTCTGTGCGAAAAATTGAACTTCATTTGATTCCCCTTGTGCATATTTTTGTAATATCTCTGGGCTGTGCCAACGCTAACCGCCAAGAACCTTAAAAATATCTGAAGTTAAGATTGCGTTGTTTGAAACTGTTTTCACTCATTTGGTTTAGTGAAGGTTTGAAGCAACGCACCCATCTCATGGAATTGTTTTATACAAAAGGTCAGTGATCTCTGTACAGAAAAACAAACCTGATGCATGAGTGACCGCAGCTGGCTCCCAAATTCTTTTTTTCTCACTGTCATCATATATATATATATATATATATATATATATATATATATATATATATATATATATATATATATATATATATATGTATGTATATATCCTTTTTAAAGTTCATGTGCGCAAGTGATCTCTATAGTTGAGTCATATTTCAAACTTTGAGGTTTAGAGAAACTTTCAGATTTTTTTCAGAGAGCCATTCAACGTGTACAGCGAGAATTGGGGTATTTGTAACATTCAAGATATCCGGATATCCGTAGAGCACTTTACATAATGCGTCTATTATGTAGAAAACTGTCCAGTAATGTAGCGTTACCTGGCATTGGTCTTCTTTCAAGTGTCGGAGTTTAACTCAAGAAGGTTTGTGCTCGGTGAGCCTTGTATTCATTCTCAGAAGCGAAACTAAGCCAACAGTGTTGTGGTCGTATGGTCGTGATTACCCTTTCTTTCGTTTTTTATGTCTTATCGATGTGTTCCGTTCATAATAAAGCGCTAGTGGAGGTTAAAAAAATATCACGCAAAGTGTCGTGCTAAAAAACTTCTGCCAAACATGATCATTGGCCGTGCAAACAGGCTTTTTTGTACCTACTTCAGTTTGCGCATTTTTACGAACGAATCAATGATATCAAGTTCTATCACTAAAGCTAGACCAGGCTACCGATTAACACATGAGTTTATGCAATCTCTTGTTGTCCCAGGCACTAATACAACGCTGAAAGGTGGGTAAGCTCTAACCCACAGCACATTACTAAAGCTAAGTAGATTTCAAATGCTCTGTGTGAAAACAGAGCGCAAATACTGGAGTGCGTAGCAGACGCACTTTGCTGTCGTCGTGCTCTCAAGCGCAGAGAGCACACGGGTATTCTAGTGCCTCGATGCCGGCGCGCGCATCGAGGCAGCCTAAGCGGACTGGTGCAGCGGCGGCGCAGCGCGGCAGTTCATCGCAAGGGGCCCACGCGGGAGCCCGCGCTTTCGACACTCCCTTATTCTAGATAACTCTAGGTAAAGTTCCTAGGTAAATGCAAAGCTAAAAAAGTGCAAATATTACATGCCGTGTATCTGCGAGTCTATTTCCAGAGCATCTTTTGCGCTCGCGCCTCGAGATTGCCTCGGTACTGGCGTTTGGTTTGTTTTATTGCGAAGAATTTTAATGCGTTTTAATGCGAAGATACTTAGAGAGTTTCTATCTATCTATCTATCTATCTATCTATCTATCTATCTATCTATCTATCTATCTATCTATCTATCTATCTATCTATCTATCTATCTATCTATCTATCTATCTATCTATCTATCTATCTATCTAGTCATTTATTTTCGGGTTCTCTGTCCTGGTCATAGAGTTTGCTAAAATTAACTAGAGGGCACTCTGGCGCTGCGATCGTTTAGCGACCTTAAGAATGATGGGTAGTACACATATTTGCCTAGTCTTCGTACTTGCGGGCGGCGAATCATACTTGCGGCTTCGCTTATTGCTGGTTACAATTTCGTTTTAAAGAAAAGAACGACACCTTTTGAACTTTGTGACCTGGTTTCAAAAGGTAAGCTTTAAAAAATAAGGTGGTGAAGCACAACCACTGAACATTTGCTGATTTTTTTTGTTTCGTGAAAAAACAGCTCCAAGCCACACTAACACAAATGAAGCCAGAAGCAGGCCAGAAGTACGCAGATTAGACAAACGTGTGTAATACCCATCATTCCCATGCTCGCTGAAGTGCCGTGCGTTTCAGCTCCCGTAGACACTAGCGCCAGAGTTCGCTCTAGTGTATATTAAGAAACTCTATGGTCCTGGTCACTCTTTAACTGGACTGTACCAAAAGTAGTGTGTGAGGGAAAAATGCTTGACAATTAGTACTCTCTGGTGATCACAAAAATAGTAGAGAAATTCCATAACGTCCGACGTCAAACTCTTTCGTGCAGACACGTGCGGCACATGTACCTAAACCACAGGTCCTTACAGGCGGGTACTTGCGCTACAACTGCTTCAGAGTTTGTTTCTACCGAGAAATGGTGAGGACCAACAAATCTAATTTAAATGTAGGAGCGTTAAGCAAAACTGAAACTGGCAGCGTTGACTCAACAAACACAAAGAACTAATGCGATGGCGCCTGCTTGAATCTAACTTATATAAGCATTCTGCGTGGAAATTGATGTATTACCACCGAGCAATACCAGGTGTCAACACTGTATACTTTGGAAAACGACCCTACGAAGGCATATTATAGGCGAAACATAAAATGTGAATTGAAATGAACATATTTATTTCTGGAGAGAATACAGAAAAACGAAGCGAAGCAAAGGCCATTCAGCCTGATGTAGCTTGGCTACGTCAGGCCGAAGGGTTTGCAGTGCTGACCATCTTCAACATTACTCACTCTAATAATACAGGAGTCACGTCGGGTTAGCGGCAACTCTCTTTGAGCACCGTCCACTTAAGTAATCCTCGCATGCACAAAGGCTAAATTACAGCTTACCGCTTCTGGTGTTGGTATTACCCATGTGGCTCTTGCAATTCTTGCAGAATTGTCAACTGGTTACATGTGCGACTGTTAAAGATAGATGTCTTGGTCTATAACATTTTAAAGTATGTTTTGTGACATTTGGTAACATTTCACTTTTCAAAATAATTACACCAGTCACCTACTATCCGCATCAGATGTATTCCCACGGTACGTGTTGTGGCATGACTGCTGTGTTTTGTTTGTCGGGCGTAGTGTTGAGTAACTGACGCAGTCTTTCATCCTCAGCTCATATAGGCATGGTATCTGCAGCACGGTCGTTCTCATGTGTGCAAGCGCTGTCGTCATCAGTGAGCTCCCTCAGCGGTGTTCATGGTGGGAAGGAGCTTCTCTTAGCGGGCGCCTTTTTATTGGCTTCTCAAAGGTTAGTATGGTGCATGAGAGCGTGCCTACCAACGAATCCCCGGGAAACCTTTGATGAATAAGTGATGAAAGCATGGTAGCGCCCTCTCTCGACATATTGGCTGAATCGGGCGGTGGTTTCACTCGAAAACGCATGACTACGTATACATGCCCTCCACCTGCGGACTACAGACTATATTACAAAGGGTTTTCAGTGCCTCCATGTTTATGCATAAACACGAAAACAGCTGACTTAGAACATAGCATCTTTCATTGCTTGATTATTTCACACCACGATATACAAAAATAAGAAAACATTGACTTAGCAGTTCATGATACTGGCGCCCTTAGTTTAATATTAAGATATTCTATAAGCATGTCTATTTTATATACTGGTGCCTCCCCTTTCTGCATGCAATGGTAGTATGGCGGATGTTGGCTTGCTGCAGGATAGAGATGTGTTCCAGTTGCGAGCATAATCATGCCTAGATCCCGCAACCCAAATCTGCCTCCATTGCAGGGTGTACATCTAGCACCCGTAGGTGTAAAATACAACCCATTCTAAGTTGAGATCTGATGTCAGTGCAAGGGCCAGTCCGCTCCGAACCACGAGCATACGCTGCAGACGGATTTCGTGTTACACCATCTCTTACCACCAGGGGTGAGGGCAGAATTTTTTTTACAGCGAAGGCTCTTATGAGATCAGATCACAACACATGTCATGAAGAGCGCCGTAGTTGTCCGCCGCCGCTGCCGGTGTCCATAACCATTATCGAACGGAATGAAAAAAACTCATCAAATTAAAAAACACCAAGAACAAAGCGGGAATCGAACCCGGGTTCTCTTTGTGCCAGATAAGGGAAGCTATTCGTGTCGAATTCTTGGCCATTTCCGGTTCGGCCTCCTCTGATTGGCTGGTGAGCACCGCCTGTTTCCGGTCTCTCTTCCGCAAGATAATTTTGACGCCAGGCAGCCTAACAAATCTCGAAAGAAATGAGAGAAGGAATGCGTTTTGCCACCACGAATGCGACCCCCAGTGATCCGCAACTTGACGCACACCTCTGAGGCTGTGCATGGACTGCATAGACTCTGTAGCCTGACTCTTCTGAAAGGTTGGTACGCGATCTCGGCGTCGCTCTTTAAACACCTTAGTCAGTTTTTACGCACGACGAGACTTGTCAAGGTTGCTTAAGAGCCCTGTTACTATACATTTCATCCACCAAATTTTTACGCTGCAAATATTCTCTAAGGCTCGGTGCGCCGACGTGGTCAAGCGCACCATGACGTCATGACTCTCCGTTTACTATTTTTGGTAAATGGAGAGTAAGGTTACTGTTTTTGGTAAATGGTACTGTTCTAGTAAATGGTAAATGGCAAACGTGCTGACGTGATTCGTGCATGTCGAAGGATTGTACACCATGAAAATAGCTCCCCAGTTATCTATCACTGAGCTGCGCGGGGTTCGGAATGCCGTTGCAAACTTTCCTGTCGGGTGAGGAATAGCGTTAATATGAGTACTAAAGCGTTTTAGTACACAAAAGAAAGTACTAAGCCTCACACATTGCGAATTGCGTAACGTGTGGGTTGTCAAATGCTCCAACTTTTTACAAAAGCCTGCTCTTGATCACTCATTAACAATGTGGCATAACCACTTCAGGCCTTCATTGTCGAAAACCACTGCAGAAAAAATTGGCACAAAAGATTTTGCAAAGGTATAGTGGATACGACACTCCTTCAAGGAATAACGAAGAATAGCATAGTGAACGCTTGACTACTTCACAGAGAATATTATTAATTATGGCCTAGTGGGTACCCACCCATCAAGCATGCTTGTTCAGTTACGTGAACCTGAAGTTCAGTTAAGTGTGCTTAGTTAAGGCTATGAAAGGCCGCTCTTAAACAGCACTCGCTGGGAATGTGCTGCGCGTTCCACGCAGACTTCGTGTTTTTTTTTCAGGAAGGCGGTAGGCTCACGAGCGTAGTTTACATTACCTGGCTACGCTGCTGGTTACCAACCATACTAACGATTGGCCCCGTATCTACATGTTACACTGCAAATGTCGTCGAAATACGATATCTTTCGTCTGGAGTGTGTGAACAAAACGTTTATTTGATGTTGTGCGCAAGAAAATTGGTGAATGGTATACTGAAGGCGTTGCGTTAGAGTGCCTCGAACGTGCGCACGAAACGAGCGCATGAAGTCACTTCACACATTGAGGCTTGAGCGCTATCTGGCAGTTATCTTAGAAAACCAAGCTCACGCACTCTGCGTACCCGTCTCGGAGGTGATAAGGTGTAGATCGCAAGGCGACATGTAGGTGCCACTACCATGTCGTGTTAACAAAGCATTGGAAAAAACACTTGCCTATTCGTGCAAGCGTTGCCTAGTTAGCACCAAACTGATAAACGTTACGAGCCTTATAATTACTTATGTATGGCTTTTGTAAAAAGAGACAAACATACGGAATACTTGTTATAACAAACATACTTGTTATAATTGTGCCTCAGATATGCGCAATAATTGGTTTTTATTGAAAATCGCACAAGTATGAACACTGAATCTTGAGCAATATTGGTGGACGTTGCGGATGGGTTGGCCGTTTGGGGTATCGTTTCGCCACTTTGGTGCCATTTAGGGTACCGTTAAGGGCGGACAAACAGACAAACGTACTGACAGACAGGCAGACCAAACTTTTTCTGTTGGAGGTCCCCAAGAAGAATCTTTAAAAACGAGGCGAATTAAGTTCCAGCGAATATGAAGGCTTAATGAGAAGTCGAGCAAGCAATGACGCTTTACTCACAACTTGACCCAGGCAGTCTTCATTACGAACAACAAGACTTATTTTCACTACAAATGCGTGAGAGCTAGACGTTCACAAAGAAGTCGCTATAGGTATAAAGAATATGATTGCGGTCCTGACGAAGACGTTTTTTCAAAACGCAGGCTCTAGCGAATAACTTTGTTTGGCGACTACGAGTCAGATTTATTTCAAGACAATTTGAAAGTCACGCTGCACCATTGACAGGCCGTTTCTCGGCTTTATTTTAAGCACTTTGCTACAGCATTTTCCAGTAGCACAGTGGAAGCTGCACTTGATACGGCAAAATATTCTGCCCTGACGTCGAGCACATCATCTCTACGATAGTCTTCCTGCCTCTTGCAGTAGTTATGATGTCTGCACTGAAGAAACATGAGCACTAAGTTGTGGTTTGGTTAAGTCTTCCATGCTCGGGCACAGTGGATTTGCAGTGTATATTGGAGAAGATCGATAGACACGAGATCTACAGACTGATGATGTAGTTTTAAAAGCAGCAGTTCGATATACTCTATGGGCTGAAAGAATAGTTCCAGATAATGCCCTTCTTAATCAGAATTGAAATTCGAAGCCCAAATCGTAGCAAAGGCAGTAAACAAACGATACTAGCGCTTGTGTCGCTCAGTGTCTTGTATTTACAATAGTTCATTCTCGAGATTCTAATGATGCATATATACCAACTACCTTGTTGTTGGATCAAATCTGCTAACGCCATAGATCTCTTTCTGTCGATTGGGCAATCGCGTGAGTTCAAGCACTTAGGTGAACGAAAACGCTTGTTCGAGTTCTTAGTGTGAGTTTCAGGCTTCTATAGCCAGTGTGTGAGTGTACATGAAGTTCATGCGGTCTATCGTTAACAGCTCACCGGCATATTAGGCAGAAAGCACGTAATTTCAGGATAAGCGGTCCTCAGCCTGACAAGTCATGTCAGACCGGAGCCCTCCAGCGAAGTTCCTTTTTGGTGACGTCATAGTAACTATTGTTGTGTTTTTCGTTCCGAAACCACGATATGATTATGAGCGGCACCGTATACTAGAAGGCTCTGGAAAATTTAGTCATCTGTTGTTCGTAAACGCACCCCTCACTCTTAGGACATGGGCCTTTCACATTGCGGCTCAGTCGAAATGTGGCCGTTGCGAACGCGACCCGACCCCGCGTCTTCCGTGTACTCAGTCAAGCACTTTAAACCCCGGACCACCATGACTAGCTGTGACGAATCGCCGGGAGGAGTAGCATGTAAAATGCAAAAGAATGACTATAAGGTAAGCCGCACTACAGCTCAGCTGCCTACTGTCTGACCTGGATTTTGCGTGTGGTTTACTGGCCAATATCGCCATCACGGTTTCAGTCGGTGTGCTTCTGGTAGCATTGGCGTTTTTACTCTGCTGCTCGTGCTGCTTAGGGAAGAGCGCCATATTTAAACTTGCGGACTAGATCGCTTGCAGTATGCTAAGAAAGGCGTTACACTCTATAGATGACGCCACAAGATGTAACCAGTGATACGTAAAATTTTATGGCCTGCAAAATTTGCGTTATCATCTTCGTTGCAATCAACGTCTTGGTTTTAAGTATATCTGTAAACAGACACTATCCTCCTTTGGAGACAGCCGATCACCAATGAAGTCCGTTTAGACATGCAGCTACTAATTTCCAAACTATATCAGCGAGCCTACAGTTTTTTATAAAATTCGCTGTCTCTCATTGTAACTTTCTTACGTTCAAAAGAATATTTTCGCACTTATTAGATGACTGCACACAGGGTGTTTCGAAAATGCGTAAAAATACTCCTAAAACGAAGAAAATGCGATGTATAATTGTTTGCTGAATTCACGATTACTTCCTCTAATACAGCATCAATCTAATATATTTGAAGACATACTTAGTACGGGTAAAAGTGAGTGTGGCCTGAAATATTACAACATATAATGAAAACATAGTTTTGGCTCCTACTAAAGGCACTCACCCAAAAGATCGGGACTTATGGTCAATGGCACAGCTTGGCGATGTGAAAATTGATGTCATCGCAATTAGCCATACGTGGATGTCACTGGAATAGGTACTTTAGTCGAATATCATGGTAGCGTCAATTTCCGGAAGTGCACCGAGGAAAAAGTAACAATAATGTGTAAATAGAATAATATCAGTGTTTCTGACTTTATGCTCACTCACAGCATCTTCTATTGAGTAACGATTTATATGATGTGGTAAACTGGCATTAGTTTTTAAAGTCTATAAGCTACTCTTACGGCCGGGAGTGACAGAAGGAGCCTTGGAATAAAGCGATATATTCATTGTCATCAACATCATTAGACTGACTACGTCCATTGGAAGACGATGGCCTCTCTCCCTTGTTCCGCAAGTCAACTTGATACTGTGCTTGCAGCTGCAACCTTATGAGCGCAAACTTTCTAATTTCATCTGCCCACCCGACTTTCTGTCTCCTCCTTACCCGCTTGCCTTCTCTGGGAATACAGTCAATTACCCTTAATGACCAGCGGTTATTCTGCCTTCGAGCTACTTGCCCGGCCATGTCCATTTTCTCTTCTTGATTTCAGCTATGATATGCGTAAATCCTATTTGTTCCCTCATCCACTGTGCTCTCTTCTTGTCTCTTATGGCTACATCTATCATTTTCCTTTCCATCGCTCGCTCCGTCGTCCTCCATTTTAACTCAACCCTCTTTGTAAATCTCTATGTTTCTGCTCCATACCTAAGTACCGGCAAGATGCAGCTGTAGTATACCTTCCTCTTGAGGGATAGTGGCAATCTACCAGTAATAATTTGAGTGTGCTTGCGAAATGTGCTCCGCCCCGTTCTTATTCTCCTAGCTACTTTAATCTCGTGGTTTGGCTACGCTGTTATTACCCATCCTAAGTAGACGTAGTCGTTTACAACTTCAAGTGCACCGTTACCTATCTCGAAGCGCCGTTCCCTTACGAGGTCGTTGTACATACCTTCCGTTTTCTACAAATTATTTTAATACTTACTTTATGTTATTCTTGTATTACTGCGTAATCATGGTTTGCAATTCGTCCCCTGAGTCACTCCACAAAACAATATCATCGGCGAAGTGTAGGTTACTAAGGTACTCTCCATCACTTCTTCCCAGTCTAGCCATCTTAAAACTTCCTGTAAGGACGTGGTAATTAGCATTGGCAAGATTTTATTCTCTTGCCTTACAAGCTTCTTGATTGGTATTTTGTTGCTTTCCTTCTAGAGCACTATGGTGGCAATGGATCCCCTGTATATTTCTTCCAGGATGTTTATATATGCTTCGTCGATGCCCCGATTTCGCAGTGTCTGCATGACTGCTGATTTTTCTACTGAATTAAGTGCTTTCTCGCAATTTAGGAACGGTGTGTATAGTAATTGGTTGTATTGTTGGCATTTTTCTATTTCCTGATTGACAGTATGAGTGTGGTCAAACGTTGTGTACACCGTGCTCGAAATTCTGCTTCTTCGTTTGGTTGATTGAATTTTAGCATTGTTTTAAATTTGTTAGCAATTACCTTGTAAATAGCTTGTAAACGACGAAGAGGAAGCTGATGGCCCTGTAGTTTTTCAAGCACATGTCATCTCCTTTCTTATGAATTAGGCTGATGTTACCATTCTTCTAAGATTTTGGTGCTATTCTCCTCAGGAAACATTTCGTGAACAGCGCGGCTAGTCTTTCTAGCACAATCTGTCCTCTGTCTTTCAGCAGATCTGGTGTTACCTTTTCCTTACCAGCAGCTTCGCCTCCAAGCATTGCCTGTAAGGCTTTTCTGACTTCTTCTATCATTAGTGATAGGATGCCATCTGGAATATTGCCAGTTCTTATAAGGTCGTAGTGATGCCGGCAACTGCGCAGATCTCTGTAAAACGCCTTCGCTATTTACTGTCTTTTCCATATTTGTAGATACTTTGCCTTCCTCGTCTTTTGGTGAATACATCTGATTTTTGCCTATTCCAAGTTTCCTCTGCACTGCTTTGACGCTCCCTTCGTTTTCCAGAGCGTTTTCAAACTGCTCCTTGCCTTACCTTCTTGCACCGGATACCTTACGCTTATCAATCAACTTCGTAAGGCCGGCCAACTCTATTTTTTCTGTTGTATTTGAGGCTATCGTGCTTTGACGTTTCTTAATGAGGTTCTTCATCTCTTGGGTTAGCTTATCTGTGTCCTATTTTCGTACCGTACCTTGAACTTCCTCGGCAATCTCCGTGATGATACTCGCCAGATTATCATTCATATCATCCACGCCAAGGCTGGTTTCATGGATGAGATTCGAATACCTCTTCTTAAGCGAGACGTTGAATTTCTGTACTTTCTGTCTCAGTGCTAGCTGGATTGGGTTCTTGCATATCAGTTTCTGTGCTAATTTCTTCAAGTCTAGCCGAATTTGAGACCGGACCTTTCCACGATCCCTGCATTGTACCTTGTAAAGCATTTTCACCTTCTGCACAATGACAGAGTGTGCACTCAGCACAAAGAATATTTCGTTCATACTTTCGCAATTAGGGCTCCTCCATGTCCACTAGAGGTTCCCTCGTTTTTGGGAGAAAGTACTCAAGATCAGTAAATTATTACGTTCTGCGTAGTCTAATAATAACTCACCTCCGGCATTTGTAGTACCTATGCCATAATCTGCTACTGCCTGGTATCCAGCTTGCTTCTTTCTTATATTGACATTGAAGTCATCCGTCAGTATAGTATACTGTGTTTTTACCTTATTTATTGCCAATTCCACGTCTTTATGCATCCAAGCTCGATGTATCCATCTCCGGTCGACCGACAACAGAAACAGTATTCTGAAGACAACCACCAGCAGAAGGAAGCACAGCCAGGGTGGAAGCAGCAGCAGGCAAGACGAAAGCAGCAGGCACAACCGAAGCATGGACAGCTGATAAAGCTTAAGTATGGTGCGAATCAGCAGACCCGACCGGAACTGCCATCTTCGCAGTAGAAGTACTCTTGATTGAAGCGTGTTGAGTCAGAAAATGCTCAACTGCAGGGCACATGAATGGAGCAGGTGCCTCAGAAGCACGGCCAGCTGCGACGTTAACCGGTACAGCGCCAGTGAGCACACTCTCTATCAGGGCAGGGATTGTCCCTGCACGTGATGTGGAAGTATGGCCTGGTAGAATTGGCACAATTTCCGCAGAACCAGGAAGGACCAGTGGCACAGCAGAGTTGAAAGCATAACGTCGTAGCAGCATGGGTCGAGGAGGACGAACGCCGCGGTGATGATGCTCGTGTCGCGTAAACGAGCCGACCTGCAGAGCAGCCAGCTGCTGCAACACGTGGTTGAGGCATTCCTCTTCCCTGGCATGTTCCAACGCCGACTGGACAGTGAAAGCGTCCCCTATCTGGGTGAATGACTGAAGCTGGTGGGGGCCACGCAGGCCGTGTAGAATATGGTCTTACATCCTTCTATCTGCAGTGGTGCCGAAATTGCAGTTGTTGGAGAACCACCGCAGCGCTGGAATGAATTGGATGGTAGTCTCGCCCGGTTCTTGAATTATCTGCCGGAATCGGGCACGTAAGCATAAAGCGTCTTCCAGCCCTGCGAGGTACGGGTCCAGAACGGCTAAAGCCTGCTGGTACGCGTCACTTGTCGCGCCTTGTCCTGAAGACTGGACGACGTCAAGTAGCGTCTGCTTGTCAGCAGTCTTGTAGTAAGCTTGCAATTCCTCCACTATAAGCGCGTTGAGCGGCAACGCCTTCTTCGCGCCTCGCGTAGCGTCCAGGGCTGCCACTTACGTACACTTGCAAGACGCGATGCCAAGTCTCCCATGGAATCGGAGGCAAGATAGGGCATTGCTGGATCGGAGGTGGTGTAATTGTGGGGAACGTGCTGCCGCCGAGACAGACCGAATGCAGACAAAATAAAGGTGGAGCTACCCCACCTGTAAAGGTCCGGACTCTGCCCTCCCGTCAATCCACCAAAATATAAACATCTCGACCATGAGCCGCACAGCATAAAAAACATAATGAAGACTGGCTCACATTTCGGGACCATATGCGCTTAGCAATGCAGGTATGGTTTCTGTGCTCACGAACTAATGATCTGCACAACTGAAACATCGGTGGTCTGTTTTGAGGGTGGTAAACATGGTAAAACTAGTAGCAAATAGTCGTATGCTCACCTTGGCCGGATTCACGCGGGTCCCATTGTTGTGAAAAAGTGGTATCGACGCACCAAGAACAAAGAGCATGGCGCCGAAGTGCCAGCCGCCAAGAAGTATGCAGCAGCTGGTAGCCAAGCAGGAACTTTTTTATATACACAAGCGTCACAATATATACATATGTTCAGCACTCCCTGGGAGCCAGCCAACTGTTACAAAACTGAAGCCATACCCAGATGACACCACAAGTAAACCTAAGCAGTCGTCGTTGAGCTTAGATAGACTGTCGTATCGCCTTTGACGAGAATCTTGCTCAGTCCCAAGGAACTGTCTACTGGCGTGAAGTGTGAGAACAGCAAGAATTCAATTTGCGTGGAGGCGGAATGAATGACGGCATTGTCGTGGGCAAGAGAATCCCATCGAATTATGATGCCTTGGGAGCATGCAGTAATGCTGATGAATTTGAAGAGATACAAAACACCCTGAATGACGACGGTAGCAGTGTGCACTTCTGTAGGATGAAAACTCTGTGAACTAGGGTTATGGAGGGGCATAACAGAAAGTGGCGTCGTTAATTTCCGGAGTAAGCGGCATAGTTTGGTATCCATAACTGATACGGCAGCTACAATGTCGAAAAGAGCCGATGCGCTGACACAGTCCACAAAGATATCAATGATATTCGACTGATTCCTCTGAGGGCTTGTAGAGTTTAATAGCGTCGCAGCCCTTGCCTCGACTACTTAGACGACTAGTTTTCCTAGTCTTGAAAGGCCAACCTTGCCCGCATGGGGGACGGAGATCAACGCCGTGGAGGAGTGGACTTACGAGGAGACAGAGCTTGGTGAGACAGCGGTGGTTTAAAAGGGGTTGAGTTCATGAAGGGATGGCTCAGCTGGCCAGCGACAGGTGGCGTAACAGGAGAAAGCTCCACGCTGTAGCAATAACGTGGCACGTGACCGTTATAACCGCAGGCAATGCGAATGGGCCGGTTGTCGGGTTTGCGCCATTGTTTCACCGGGGTAGGTCTGAGGCATGGCAGAATGAACAGTACGAAGTCGAAACTCCACGGGCACCTAATAAGTCCACCAATTCGTTAAGACATTTATCAACTGGCAGTCAGCGACAACGCTTAATGGGGACCGTCCCAACAAGCAATGGTCCCTCAGTGTGAGCAGTGTCCTCTTTGGAGATGCCCCTTTGAAAGGCCCACGAGAGGGAAACCCTATACTAAGTTCAAGGCTTCGCTACTATAGGTAAATGAAGAAAAGACGTGATTACCGCAGCGGTATCAATTCGGCCTCGTTCTCAGGGAATGAAAATGGGAAGTTGACAACTCTGGGTAGGCAACGTCAGTGGTTCCCGACCATCAGTAACGTAAAAAAATTAAACAGAGCTTTACCACACAGGCGAAGCAATGAACGCGATATCAACAAATTAAAAGGTCACGCGCAGAATGGTAAGCAGATCGAAACGTGTCCCGCATTTGGCACGCACAAATGACGCACGAAACGTACTCAAAGGTATAGATGAACGCAAATAAGTGTCTCAGTTGTTACTTCGCCGTCTTTGAAAAGTGCATCGTTTTCGCAAACGCAGGCTGTACAACGATTGCAGCGACCTTTGTGCTCCCCGTAACTACAGCACAATTGTTCCAGTTCAAGCCTTATGCCTATTATCTTGCCCACCGGGAGATAAGGGCACGCAAAAGGTCCACTCCCCTCCACTCAGCGGACCAAAGTACCCGCGAGAGATGAATGAGAGCCGCCGCGCGCTCGATTCGCCATCTTGCTCATAATGCTTAAACACGATGGTCCGCACCCCCCACCCCCCTATGAGATGCCTTTTAACAGCGACAAGTGGTACATATAAATAGCTTGCGTTGTGAACGTTGAAGGTGGTACTCCTCGGTGGCTCAGTGGTTATTGCTTCGCACTTACAACGCGGAGGTCCCACGCTCAATTTCATGCGCCGGAGGTATTTCTGGGTTTTTTTCTTTTCTCAAGTTTCATATATATATATATATATATATATATATATATATATATATATATATATATATATATATATATATATATATATATATATATATATATATATGTATATATATATATATATAAATACGGTGCGTGACATTGATGCAGACGACGACGGCAAAATCTAGCCGAGAGTTTCCATATTATTTCTATCACAATTAAAAAAGCTTCCTTGTTTAAACAGGCATTTTCGTACCTTGCACAACAGTGGAGACAAGGCTGACAGTGTAAAGATTCGGGGCAGATTTGGCGCTCTCCTCTGTGGTAGGCTCCTCCCCTCTCTCCTCTCTCATACGCAAGCCTATGGCCAGTAAACAAACACAGGAAAACACAGAAACAGTAAGGTGGTTACTTTAAGCACATGAACCATGCACGTTTTGTCGGTTCTGGTTCTGGTGGGCTTTCACGTTCACAATATTGCAAATTGTGCAAGAAAGCAGAGGCTGACGCAAGGGCAGCTAAGCATAGCTGCAATCTGGATTCTACACCACATATACAATATTTACATTAGAGAAGCCAACTTGACGTGGTTTATGCAGTCGTCTCAACTCTAAAATTGTTCGCAATACTGGTTTCAAGCCAATCTGTATGTTGGGAATATCACCATCCAAGCCGGCTTACGCTTTGCAAAGAACATTCAGAAATTGGGGGCTCTGCCGACTCCGCTCCACATTGTCAGAGTTGCACACTTTGTTACCTTAATCGGCTACAAGAGAAATGAATGAATGTGGTTCATTCAGTTTTTCAGGTTACGCAGATCTCTCGTAGCTTAAAAACTTAGGGGCCACTTTAAATAATAACTATAATAACGCGTTGCTAAGGCCTACTCTGAGTGGAAGGCTGATCGATCTGTCTCATTCTACCACATCTGTCCCTGGTGCTATAACAACAAAAACAAGTAGATGATAAATTATCGCTCCCCCATGTTTGTTAAGGAAATGTGAGAATTTTTTACCCAATTATTCAACCGAATTTGTTCTCCAAAACTGACACAAGTTGATATTGCTCACTGTTAGTTAGGGTAGATTTACATTCGTTATCCATGGCTGCAAGAACAGTGTTTATTTTGTTATAGAGATAGTTCTAATGAATGGCATTGTGCTTAGCGATCATATATCACGCGAAGGCCGTGCTCTAACGACTTCCCTCTTGTTTCTTCTTTCGCCTTTAAAGCGCCGTCATTGATACTGAAGTTAATGAGGTAGCACGAACTTTTATGTGCTGATCAAAGGTGTATATATGTCTAGAGAAGTACAATGTTTATTGCCTAAATACACGTATTTACGTGTATGGGCGTGTAGCCGGTCGAGCCGATGCGGTGGCTGGTGCGGGAGCCGTCGTCCTGAGCTCAGACCGTCAGCCTGCGTGCTGGTTGAGGTAGCACCGGTTGCTCGTCACTTGAGCCGGTGTGGCAGCGCGCGAAGAGACTGCGGAGGTGGCGGTAGGTGCTGGAGTTTCGAGGTACTTGGACCCTGGAATGCAGACGTGTTCGGAAATTCCAAATCCTGGTCTTCCGAACGTTTCTTCTTCACATTCTCGACAATCTCTTTGGCTATACGCACCTGCTCCTTGCGTCAGCGTGCCTCGTGCGGGTTGTAGACGTAGTCTGCAAATTTACGAACGCAGGGTACCTCGCTATCTGTGGGTATGTGACTCACATCGCCCAGCTTCGTACAAGTGGCAAAATGTAGAAACGAGGCTGCATAGGCATGAAGCTGAAGCTCATCAGATCATCGCTACGGAACCCGCATGATTTTCAGTTATGCGACACGGCCGTAAAGGTCCGTTCACAAATGCGGCAGTTAGTGACAATCGACGAAAAGTTGTTCAAGGCCATCATTTCTCACACCCTAGAGTGACCTGTACCCATTGTCGTCACACTGAATTCACGACTTCTCGCATATAACCTTTCTACCTCTGTGTAGCTCGCATTGAAAATGCCCCAAAATTAATCTGACGTACTGTTCCTACCCATGCGATTGGCTTACAGTTTCGCGACTTACGCCGTCCGAATGAAAAATTGAGCAGTGAGCGGATTAATCAAAGCAGTCACCTTGCGACCAAAGCGGTCATTTGCGACTGATTCAACCAGTCGCAAACGACTTCATCGCGCCACCGCTGCTAGACGTAGGTGTGAACAAACCGTAACGCTGAACGATATTGCTGCTTTCCGACGGAAAGAGCATTTGACTGCCATTTTATACAACACACTTGCTAGGCGAGGAGGCCCTTCAGCAGCGTTACCTTTGATGGCTTATAATAGCTCATAGCTGTACACACTAGCCCGGTCAAAAGCCTTAGTATTCTAAGATCAAATCATTTAGTAGGTCAGTTTGCCGTACGGATGGACCGTAAGTTTGTGGCCGGAATGTCAATGTAACAAGTCTATCGTGTTACCGTATCTGGACTAAGCAACTCGCGCACAATTATTTAAACTTTTGTGATAGTGGTGTGCTTGAACACGGAACGGTAATATCTTTTGGCATGAATGATACAGTACTGTCATCATTGCTGGAACGCCCAGATGACGGTGGGTAGGAATATACTGGCGAGAAATACCAAGCACAAACTTCAAGAGTCGCCTTTCACAGGGTGACATGATTTTAATTCTACACTTTGTGATCACCTTTCATTTTCATGTTTCAACTTGAAGGTCGATAGATAGATAGATAGATAGATAGATAGATAGATAGATAGATAGATAGATAGATAGATAGATAGATAGATAAAATTCTGACGCAAATGACAAAAAGTTTTTGATCAACTGGACATTACTAAATAGTTGTGCAGTATTTTACGTAGCCTCAATCATTAAATTCATCAAAGAAGCTTTGCGAGTGAAACATTTAGCAGGCAGCATGTAACTTGGGAATTGACGTTATTCGGAGCATGCGTAAGGAAAGCGGCCGTTTTATACTTTTCGTCATGGAGCGACAGGTTATGAAATGACGCTATACATATGCAAAATGTGTTATGCACCGACATATCTTGACCTGTCTCACATATTTGATATAACTAGTAGTTTACCCTTCACAGCAATGCCAAGAGCAATATGAGTACTAGCAACATAAAAAGCGGTATGCTGACATGTAACGCTTGAGCTCGTGAGGATATTGCTACATAAAATAACTATAGTGCTTAGTAGCTAAGCACAGCTATCGTTAACGCTATGAGGTGGCTCCATGAGAGCATTACATATGGAATGTTTATACAATTGGATAGCCAGAACTGCAAGCAAAGTTTACGATTCACGAATATTACGCCTGAATAGCTTATTTCATAAAAATATTATCAAGACCTGGAATTGCTCTGTGATATCTGTGATAAAACGCTTGATTTCCACTCAAAATTTACGGATTTCATACCTTCTGGGACAAGGGATCTTATTCTTTCCTTTCGTGCCATCCACGCTGTCCATGTTAATTTTACTTACCGCTCTCGCATTTGAACTACTAAATTTTGCTGTAGTCATTCCTTGGTGCATAAAAACTGGCAATCACCTGTGGTGCATAATCTCTTACAATGGCGTACAGCCGACCCCGGGTATGTGCCACTGGCTGGCGAAAAGTGTTGGATGACGTAAGCCTTGGGATTGTGACATAATTTATTTTACGACCAGCGGCTCATGTTCAACAAACCACCTTACCATTTCATACCAACTTTGGTCCACCCCATGTTAAAACAGTGATCACGAGAGCACCCGGACCTACGTGGATACGTAGATGGATACGTAGATAGACAATAAATGTGCCTGCAGTGGAGCAAGAAATGCTTCGCATTTAAAATATACCGGGATATTTCTTTCGGTGGATTGCCGCTGCTTCGGCCGCCTTGCGCACAAGATTCTTGCTCGGCCGCACTGAGAGTACGCCACAATTTTCCCAGTCGGGTGCTCACGCTGAGGTGTTTCTCCTGCGCAGGCAATGCGTACATTATTTTTTATTGGGTTTCATGTGCAATAACAACATTAGGACAATGAGACCAAAAAACAAAAGTATGAAACGACATCAAAAACGCCATCGGGTGAATAACATATGGTAAAGTGTATATACGGGAGCTTCATAATGGCTGAGGATTTACCCTGACTCTCTTCGTTAGGTTCTATCTAATATTCGATTGTTTCACTATTCCTGCATATCTAAATGTCTGATATACAATAACTTGAAATTCCGAACGCGTGATTGAATGATTTCTAGGAATTAACTTTCCTAAACTACCGCATGATTAGGAGACGCCGTATTTTAAGGCTCCGGAAATTTCGACCCCCTAGGGTTTTTTAACGTGCACCCGAACATGAGCACATGGGCTTACGGCATTTCGCAATCATCGAAAATGATTGATTGATATGTGGGGTTTAACGTCCCAAAACCACTATATGATTATGAGAGACGCCGTAGTGAAGGGCTCCGGAAATTTAGACCACCTGGGGTTCTTTAACGTGCACCCAAATCTGAGCACACGGGCCTACAACATTTCCGCCTCCATCGGAAATGCAGCCGCCGCAGCCGGGATTCGAACCCGCGCCCTGCGGGTCAGCAGCCGAGTACCTTAGCCACTAGACCAGCGCGGCGGGGCAATCATCGAAAATGCAGCCGCCACAGCCGGCACTCGCACATAGGACAGCAGAACTTAGGAGCTGACTCATGAAATATACTTGGACTCATTCGGACACAGAATACCATAATGTTTCTTGAACCAGTCTCACTCAAGCACAAGCCTATGGAACTTTTCCTCCACCAGACTTATTCGGACTCCAACTCACGAAAACACTACTCACCCAGACTCAGAATCACAGTTGAACTTGAGTCTCAGTGAGTCCGAGTGAGTCAAGTCATACCTAATACTCATGCTTATATTAGCCTACGATTCGCTTTTCGACCATGGTTTGAATGCTTTTAACACAAATATCTCAAGCAATCGGTGCTTTTGTAGGTGCCGTTTGACATTGTATCTACAAAAACGAATTCAAAGTGCTTGCAAACCAGTAAGGTCATTTTTTTTGCAAGCGATAACAGGCTCATATATATTTATCAATAATTTTCACGGATCATTTCGTGAGAGAGATCAGGATTTCCCGTACGTACTTCACTCCCCTGATCAACAAACATTGCAATGGCGCATGAAAAACATGACTATGAAATATCTGTAAGTGGACGTGAGTATAAACGTGAATCCAAATAGGAGGTATCAAAAAAATGCTCAATATGACTCGATAGGACTTCAGGACTGCAAAACAAAGTGGAACTCGCTCATTTTCTTTGAAGAAATGCAATTTACGCTTTGCTCTTTCTCGGACTCACTTTTACCTAAACAGTGCCGCTGTCTGTCTCCTTCTTTTCTTGTCCCTAGTTGTTGGCGTTGTTTCTTATGGGAATCACATCGTACCATCTCGCTCAAGCAACCACATTAGTCACTTTTACGAAAATTTTCCCAAGCCGAGTTCCCTCAGACTCACACTCAAAAAAATTTTTGTTTCAACCAAACTCATTTGGACTCAGACTCACGACAATACTCGTCACCCGAATCCACTCAGACTCAAACTCACGGCTACATCTGCGTTTGAGTGAGTTCGAGTAAGTCGATTCATGAGCGAGTTCACCGGCCTAATAATTTGAATGACATGAAGTATCCATCCCTATGTTATCGCTTCATTCGCCATGACGTCACATATTTCGACGGCGTGGACAAGACCTACCTATATACCTTATACAGTGAAAATGAAGTATATTGTCCTCCAAGAGGATCATAAATTTAAAAACCAAGTTTGAGAAATTTTTGTGCAACCCACGGCACCAATAAAGTATTTTGAATTTATAACGTGACGCAATGAAACTTGCGCTAAGATAAAAAGCGGAACGTTCACCTTACTTTCATACGGCATAAGTCAACCTCTGATGATGAAATTAAAGACGTTAGTGGTCTCAGAGAACGATTTATTATTTCAAACTGATTCAGTGTTTCTCTAAAGTGTACCGTTAGGATCTGTTGTTGTCAATTGCAAAGCCGAAAAAAATGTGAAGGCAAGTATACATAGCCCATGCACTGAAACGTGACATCAATGGTTTTAGCATAGAGGTTCCGTGCCATGCGCGAACGCTCGGTTAACCCTTCGCCTCACTACACCTGAGGCCTCCAAGAGTAATTTTAGCTGTGATTTATGTTTGCGTTGATGTTATGAAAATATGACGCGAATCGAATATGATGAGAACGAAAAGTATCTGCATTCCTTAGCCCTACATATGGTGTCCCTATACGCGAGTACTGCACCTAAGTACATACGAAGCGTTAAACCAAAACAAAGCAAATTCTAAATGAAAAAAAAAGTTGCTACTGCCTTGGATGTGATAGCACCATGTGCTATTAATACAAACGGCCAATTAAGCAGCGCAATAATCATGTGACCCGACTGCGATTGGTTTAAAGCTGGTATGTCTAGGCTGTCCACCCATCTTAACTTCTTTGTACCATCGTACTTGCGGCACGATGTAGCCATAAAGTATTTTTTACTTCTCTACGTTCGTCACCGGGCTTCGCACGTAACAGCCGCGCATGTCCGAGCTTTGTAGCGCTATTACCCACGTAATAGGTAACTACAACATTCAGCGTTGCTAAGAAGTGAAGTGTAACAGCAATCAAAATTGCCACCCACACCATCTCACGTTATTAACTCGAGCAAATGCGTTGCAGGTTGGTAGGAGTATCGCGGGAAGGTTGCATATTTGAGTATGATTTGGGAATACGCAGTTGTTATTTAGGGTTTATTATTCTTACCTATTGAATGAAGGCAAAGCGTTGCCTTCTACGAGTGGTGGGACGCTGATGTACGGTCCGGTGCACACAATCACTCTAAGAAGACGAGTATCGAGGTTTCTTCTTTGGAGGAGCAACTAACCTGCCACACTGATTGCCCCTATGTGGGAGTGACTGCGAAGAAGGAACTGCGCTCACGCGGGTACTTCCAAAAGAAGCAACAGGTATTTTGCTCAAAAAATCAGATTTTGGTTGTCTTGACTAGCCTTTTGAAGTGCGTGCAGGTATTTGATTAGATGTACACAATTGAGGTGGAAGCAACACATTCAGAAATAAATTTCGAAAAATTTGCAACAAACACGCTGGGTTCGACTTCACGACACACACAATCACCATGCACCTATACTAACTACTACACAACATTGCGCTTTGTTTTCATTGTCTACACCCCATTGCGCATTTTTTTTTCTTTTCTACCTACACCGAACTACGTTGAAGCACTTAGTTAAAGGAAACGGGCTTGTGTGTAGGCACCGATGGGTCGTCTGTAAGCAGCCCGAACATTCCTTCTATTACTCAAAAAAAAAGAACAAGCGCGTTACTCCACAAGAAGGGCAGTGCCCATCTTTGTCGGAGCGTGTGCAATCTATCGCGCACATTTCGCCTTTTGTAGGAGAAAAGACTCCTTTTCGGGGTAACTGCGCAGTTCCTCCGGAAATTTTTTTAGAATGTATACAGCGTTACCAATGAATGGTTGTGGAGCTCGAAAAGTAGGTAAATGGAAGACGCTGCCTGCGTTCGTCTTCTGACACGAGAAAGAAGGGTCAGAAGGAGCAAACAGTTGACACGAGACGCAAACATGCGGCACAATGCGTGAGGCGCGAGCGTGCACACTGGGGGTGTGGACATCGCCACCGGGGCAGGACGCGTGACATTGTGCGACTAAGACTAGGAAATTCTCCGCAATAAAAATTAAGCAAACAGTTGAAGAGCTTATATTGTTTTAAGTAATGGCTCGCTTAACGTAGAAAATCTATTTCCAACTCCCAAAGAAGGCTCCTAAGTGTGCTAAGCTAACGCTCACATATAGTGGCTGTGTTTTTTTTATGTTGAAAATAAATATTTGTGAAAACCTTTTTATGGAGAAAGAAAACCCTTTGACAAGTAAAAAAGAAGCTGCGCGTACATTAGGGGTCTCAGCAGCTACTGATCCCCTCTTCTCCTTTGGGAACAGAATGAACGCGTTTCGGGGCCACCGGATGCGCCGCCACTGCTGGCCATGCTGCACCGACAGATCTGCCACGCTGAGGTAGTTGGGCTGCGTAAAACAGATACGTAAACAAAAAGGTACGCATGCCCATCCATCTGTCCTTCCCTTTTTTGCGTTCGTAGGAGCTAGCTAAACCTACACAGGGGCAGGTAGAAAGGAGGAACGAGACGAGCGAACATAGATTGATGCCCAATAGCCCGACATGCTTGCCCGTAGGAAGCTAGTTAAAGCTACAAAGGGACAGGAAGGAAGTAGGAATAAGACGTGCGAAGATGGACTGATACCTAGTAGCCCAATATTCCTGATTGTGGTTCTGTTTTCTGCTCATTATTATAATTTCTGGATAAAAGAGGCCATGAAAAGGCCGCTCCTAAAAACACAAGGTGAAATTCCAGAGCCACCCTTAATTAGTATGTGACATTTTGGTTGATGCCAGCGTAAAAGAGTGGACCTACTTGAATGATTAACATGGGAAAGCGTCCGTACTCGATGAGGTTATTGAGGCATTGTCTTGATAAACGCCCTTTCAGGTCTAATCTTTTTAGGCTGACGTCATCTTAAGCTGAACACTTACGCTTTGCGAATGCTCAATCTAAGCTCAACAAGACGTCACAAGAAAGGTTCCTGCGACTGTACGCACGTCCGATCGCAACGTTCACAGGCTAACAAATTTCCACAAGGTTCCTTCAAATTTTCCTGTACCTCATCCAGTTGAGTTGTCGCTTCCGTTGCTGCACTTGGTTCCGCTGCTCCTTCTGTGGAGAAGTGATGGCCCTCCACAGCATCCGAGACAGCGGTTGGCGACGATTGCATGCCAATGCCAGTGGCACTGTCTATGGAGTTCAAACTATCCGGAAAGCTTCCATCGATGAATGACGAGCTGGCCAACGATGAGTCAATGGCCTCTTTGTCCATGAACGTGGCTGTAAGGACGTGTTGAGAGGTTCGTACACCCGGCTTCTCACAAACTTCTAAGGTGTAATTTTGTTTCGTCTTGCATAACAAATTCAATAGAAGAGAGCGTGAATTCATTCAATTAAGGTCAATGATAGGGAGGTCAAGGTAATCTTTATTTTGTTGGAAAGGGTGCTTAGCGTTCCTCCACAGTAGCCACAAGTGAGGTTGGTTAACTCTGCACAAGGCCAGCTTTTAGCTCATCTCAATTCAGCACTCAAGAAAACTGTATTGCCGCTGCGTTCTAGAGTTAAGAATCGGGCTTCCAGGTTTTCATTTCGTTCGCCAAAATTGCGAAAATTTTACAAATTCTCAGAAATGTAGGGCCCTTAAACCACTGCGACTAATAATGTATTATTGACGAGCTCAGAATGGAAAGCACAATCATTCATTGCATACATTGTTTGAAATGCAAAAAAAGTAACCAATGCTCAAGAAACTGGAAAGAAACTAGCGCTTTGAGATAAGTAGCAGTGAGCTTGTAGTTGTTAAAAAGTACGTATACTTAGGGCAGGTAGTAATCGTGGACCCAAAACCATGCGATCGAAATAACTTCAGGAAGAAAGAATGGAGTACGAAGCACATTCGCCAAGGATTTTGAAGTTATGCATGGTAGATTGCCAGAACCTCTTAACAGGAAGGTATACAGAGTGCCTCTCATAACTTGAGCCAATGATTTGAAAATGAGACACTTCAGTGGCTAATTGAACCAAACGCGTACACTTACACTACCCTAATGATATTCAAACTATTTTTTCTTTCTCCCCATAACAATAGTTTGTTAATACCGAATTACATTAATTCTACTTCGGCCTATTTATAATTTGGAACGCTTATTGTGCATTGTTTCAACAACAGCACCGAATTGCAAGGTCGTGTTAAGAGCTGCAAGGAGCTAGAAACTTGTAGTGGACATCTCAAGCAGAAAGCTCGTACGAACATGGAATACATAGTGCGAGCATGGACTAACAACTGTCACAGCTCTGTGCTGTTTGGACCGAAAAAAGAGGTACAAAATGAGCCTACTTCTGCACACCGGACAATAGCGTAGAACTGTGACTATTTTAACTGCGTCGTGCGTCAACAGCGTGCTCGTTTCGCAAAGACTCTCGTGAAAAAGTGCCACGTGACCTTCATATTCTCTCAAACAAGTCTGTTTAGTGCACGTGTAGGCGACATCACGCTCCGTGGAGGCAACGACCTTTAGAGCATGCCGAACGCTAGAAATACAGTATAAGCTACCTTTAATAGGGAGCATATACAGTCTCTAGCCCACGGCGAGGCTGCAGCGCCATCTCAGCACTGATAACGGAAGCACGTTTGAGTTTGGAAGGTGTGAAGACTGCCCAACGGTGTATGGTGTATATAAATGACTTGTCGTTAGCTATCCAGACGACGTACGTTTTCTAGCATAGCGGTTAGCGCCGAACGCTGGTAGTTCGCAATGCCCACGGTCTATAGGTGGCGCACCATGCAATTCAAGATGGTTGCGGGAGGATGATGAACTCGTGAACTCGTATAGAAAAAAAATTCCGCCATATCCACGAAGTGAATGATGATGAGTGGGCGAAGCTCCGGAGGTAAACCTGGTAAACCATGAATCCTCTGTACATTTTGCCCACTCGATTTTATTGCATCGCTCCCCCTAGCGTACGTCGCCGCACTAAATCAAACGATTGCCTTCAACCAATGACACGCGTCATATGTGACATCATTCCTATTTTATAAGATCTCGCGTCTTTCATAAACTACAAGTACCGCTTTCTAGTTTATAACATCTTGCATCTTTTCATCATCAGCTACAAGTACCACCATCTAGTAAACACTACAAGAACTAAACGAGAGGTGGCTACATACAGGAGACGGTACCGCCATCTAGTGAACACTGCAAGAACTAAACTAGAAGTGGCTACAATGATGATGATGATGATGATGTGATGGCGGCCGGCCCCTTTGCAACGGGGGAACACACTCAGTGTCCTGGCCTCAAAAAGAAAAGTGGGAAAGAAAAACAAAAAGCACCGAGAAAAAAAGAAAGGACAAAGAAAAGGATCCACACTCTTGAACGACACAGGCAAGAGACGCGCACACACAGTGGTCTAGGTCCTAAGTCCGCCGTATAGTTGCCCACCACTCAGTAAGCCGCCTTTTCGTGGCTGCGACCGCGTACCGTCCCCCCCCATTGTCGCTGCTTCCATCTTCATCAAGCATTTGAAACCCGAGCGCCTGTGGGAGGGTTGCACCCTCCACCTGAGAAGTTGGGAGACTCCTGCAGTGAAGGACGAGATGCTCCTGTGTCTCACTCGCTACGCCGCAAACTCTGCACAGGTTGCTGACCACAGTGGCATCAAACTTTCTGCGGTACTCCAGAGTGCGAAGAGCCCCAGCTCTCGCCTCGAACAGGAGGCTGCTGCCAATGCTATTGTCATAGAGGCGCGACCCACAGATGCTGTCCTGGTGTTTCCTGTAGCACTCGAGAGTGGACTTCGCCTCCATAGCTTCTCGCCATCGGGTTTCTTCTGCTTCTCTGACTCGCATGCGGACCTCGACCGTCCACTTGGCTGCTGTTTCAATAGGACTGGCTTCTGCAAAGAAGCCATACTTCTTCTCCAGCTGGTAGAGTCGTCGTGTCCAGTCAGTCCTCATGCATGTTGCCGAAAGGTACTCGAACACGCGGCGCGCCCATCGAGTGCGTCGCATGAGCGTGAGACGACCCCGATAGGCAATCTTGCTGGCGGCTTCCCGAGCTTCAAAGCTGGACCATCCGACGTCTCCCTGAATCGCCTCGTTGGCCACTCGATAATGGCAACCGAGCGCTGCACGGCCGACCTCTCTCTGCTGACGCTCCAACCACTCCCGTGTCGTTGGCGATATGCACACTACCGCGTTTCCAAACGTCAGGCCCGGCACGTGAACCATCTTCCACAAGTCCCGGATCATCTGAAATCGGTTGCAACCCCATAGGCATCGGCGACGAAGGATTCGTTGAGCCTGCAACGCAGTCTGTCGAATCACAGTCTCGTGTAGACTATATTTTGCTGCATCCACACACAGGGTGACACCCAGGTATTTGTATTCGTTGCGTGTGGCCAGCAGTTCTCCTCCTAAAGTCAACGCTGCTGCATCAGTACTCCCTCCAGTTAGACGGACAACCGCCGATTTCTTAGTGTTGAATCGAAGTCCAAGACTCGCGATTTCCGTCTGGCAGATGTCGAGGAGGGATTGCAACTCCTGGTTACTCTCTGCCATAACCACCAGATCATCTGCAAATGCCAAACCAGGCAGGTGGAAGTTCTCTTCAGCACTAGTTGTGCTGAAACGCATGCTGAATCCGAGGTTGGAGTTCAACAAGGCCCGCTCTATTCTGGATGCGTATATAATGTACAGCAATGGTGACAGTGGGCATCCCTGCCTCAGACCCTTATTT
This sequence comes from Rhipicephalus annulatus, assembly GCA_013436015.1. Classification (NCBI taxonomy): domain Eukaryota; kingdom Metazoa; phylum Arthropoda; class Arachnida; order Ixodida; family Ixodidae; genus Rhipicephalus; species Rhipicephalus annulatus. Next base: position 518,482 of record WOVY01001500.1, read on the forward strand.
ACATGAATTGGGCCAGTAGTTATGGCACCCAACTGCACACTCACTACATTGTCACTGTACAACCGTTGTATAGTGGAGATTAGCAGCCGGGGCAGCCCAAGGTCAGACAGGCATGCAAAGAGAGGACCGTGCGGCACGCTATCGTACGCTTTTTCAACATCGAGGAAGCAGCACAACAGCGTTCTCCCTTCCCTGCGAGCTATTTCTGCACACTGTGTGACGACGAACAGATTGTCATCCAGACGTCTGCCTGGCCTGAAGCCATTCTGAAGCTCGGTCAGTAGTCCCTTGGTTTCCGCCCAGCCACTCATCCATGTCTTGATGACCCCCGCGAACAAGCGATACATAACACTGGTGACCGTTATTGGTCTGTAGTCCTCTATGTTCCTCGCATCTCCGCCCCTTTTGGGGATAAGAATCACCTTCCCTTCATGCCATTCTTTAGGGATGGGCTCGCCTTCGATGATGGCCGTGAGGATCTCTGCGAGCTGTTCCCTCGAGTCTTCTCCCAAGCACTTTAGTACGCGCGCTGGCATGCCGTCCAGACCAGTGGCCGTTCCAGCCCTAATCCGCTTCAACGCCCGTTCAACTGTGAACCTTGAGAGGGCCCAGGGTGGTTCTGTTTGGCTTGGGGGGCGTTCGGTATTAGGACTGATTGCCTCCTCTTTACTAAGGGTGGTGTCTGTATTCAGGTCTGAGGTCCCGAAAATCCGGGAGAAGTGCTGTGCAATGTATTCACAGGGCTCTCCGACTGGTTGCCCCGTTGCCGCATCTATGAGAGGAGGTGGCGGGGGGGCGGCTCTGTCCAAGGACCTAATGTATGTCCAAAATTTGTGTGCTGCAGATCTTCCTTCCTGTCTGATGGACTGGATCAGCCTAAGGTTGTAGTCTGCTATCTTGCACTGAATCAGGGTCTGTACCTTGTGTTTACGGTCCAGATACACAGCCCACTTCTCTGCACATACCTCAGTGTCAAGGCCTTTGACAAATCTTCGATGTTCCCGATTTGCTTGGCGGCGCTCCTTCCACGCCACCTCCACTTCTTTGTCCCACCATGGGTGCTGTGGCCTGTGTCCCGGCCTCTCCTGGACCATCTGGGTACGCATTACAGCGTCCAATGCGCGCATGAACTCACTGTACGAGCGGGATTCCCGCCGTTGAGGACTACTTTCAAAATCCTTGGCGACCCTCTCCACGGACTTGCTCGGCAAGTACATGCCACGCCTGGGTGGAGGTGACATGCAGCCTGTTCGAAAGCCGCCCTTAGAGAACAACAGCCGTATGCGATTATGGTCACTTCCAAGGCTGAACTGGCCCTCTTCATCAATATGCACTTGTGCTATGCGAGCGGCCAGTTTTGCAGTCACCAGAGCATAGTCTATGGTAGAGCGGCTGGTACGAGCGCACCATGTGAAGCATCCCTCACAGTCAGTGCGAAGGTTAACGATTTCCAAAGAGAGCTGCTCCGCACATTGCAACAACAGCTTCCCATTGTAATCCAAGTACCCGTCAGTGGCCGGGATGTGTCCGTTAAAGTCTCCCATCAACAACACCTCGCGGTCTGCACCCCACCGTTTCACATCTTCAATGATACACTGTAGGACTTTGTCGTTACCGTCATGTGGTCCACCAGCCACCGCTAAATACACCACACCAAAGAGAACTGGCTCACCAAGAATAGTCCCAGAAACCCAAATGTGCTCGGCACAAGGACCTTTCATTGGCATCCAGGCTGTATTGCTGCGCCACAGCACACCAGCGCCGCCTCCTTTGCGGCAATCCCCTGTACGATTGCAGCCCACCCACTGCCATTCGGGGTCAACTGGTGGCTCTTCCAACTCTCGTAGGTGAGTTTCCACCACACCATACAGAGCGATCTTTTCGCTATTCAGCGTCTTATACAGCTCAGCCCACTTAGCTGCCTTTCTCGCCCCATGAAGATTGAGAAAACCAACGTTTACATTGGTGGTTGTGCGTTTGCGGTGGTGGTGTCTTCGACGGCTCTTCAGAATCATTGGGTGGTTTGACTCGGCATTATTATTTGGCGCATCATTTGCTGGCGGACCATTTCCCCAACCATTTGATACAGCTCGGGGCTTGCGCTGAGCCTGAATGCTTGCCACGGGGTCTTCGTAGGGTGTGCAGTGCCCAGATGTGGCCCCCATGTTGGCGGAGCCAAACTCGTCCCCGGTGGACGGGGTGTGCTCAAAGGTGCTAGCTGTGCCATGTTTGCTGCGTAAACCGGCTGGGTGTGTTCGCGGAGGGTTTGCCCTGGGGTGGTCCGTACATCGGCCCTGATTTCCCCCTGGTGGGTGATCACGCTTGTGGTCTTGGGTGGTTCCGGGGATGGGGAGTGTATCTCCAGGGCGGGCATGGGGACTCTCGATCCTATATTTGGAGGTGGTCTGCGAGTTGGCTTGCCCCTGTTCCTGTGAGGCTCGCGTAGTCCTAAAAAATTTCGTGTCTCCTGGACCAGCTGGGTCGCAACTTCACGTGTTGTATGTGCCAGGTAGTGAATGCCGTCCTGGGCTAGTCGTCCTTCTCCTGCCAGCATCCTAGAGAGGTCGACAAACTTTGCCTTTACGGCTCCACTCATCTTCCTTAGCTCTGCGTTTAGGAGCATTACTCTTGCCTGCGTTGCCTTGCCTCTCGTGTTAACTTCAGGGACGGAGCAGATGACCAGCCTCTTCGCATACGGTGTCACCGCCTGCCGGATGTTCTGGGCAATATCTCCATGTTGCACTCCTTTGAGAACATCGTGGACCCCTACGTGCACGACCACCAGCTGTGCGCTGTGGCCTTCCCCTTCACTGCGGCTCTGAAGCAGGTGCTGCAGTTTGTCCGCCGTCATCCTGCGCTCCGAGACCTGCCTCACGAGCACACTGTTACCCCAGAATCTTCGGAGCTCACCCGCTATTCTTGGAGCATTGCCATCACCAACGACTAGGACCTCGGGTGTGTAGCGGCAAGCAGCCTTTTTGTTTTTCTTCCACTTTCCCGGTCTTTGTTCATTATTTTGAGCGTTTGTGAGAGACTGGTCGTCAGCTTTGCTCCCGTCGAGTCCAGCAGCAGTCCCGTGCTTCAGATTCATTGTCTCGCCGACGCCACCCGTCTCGTGGGTCCGTTCGGGAAGACCCTGCGCCTCGCCGGTGGTATGGGAGGAGCTGCCGCCACCCCGCTGCGCACCCTCGCCGCTCTGTTCACCAACGACCGCATAGCTCAACTGCTCCTGCACCGACTGCAGTGGCCGGCCACCCTCCGACTCCACCACCGCTTGATCCCTTTCCTGCAGGACATCCACCGAATGCGTCTGCGCTGCTGTGGATGCAGTCAGTACCGGCCGGGAAGGACAGCTGTGCTCGGCAGCTCTCAGCGGTTCTCGCAATTGCTCCTTTACCGCCAAGATCACTCCTCGAAGTGTGTCAATCTCAGTCTCCGAAGCACGCAGCCTTGCCTGAAGCACTTCTATCGTGCTGCAGAGGTTGCATACAAACTCTGCAGCATCTGCTGCTTCCATTGATGGAAAGCTCGTCTCATCTAGGTAAGCCCATCTCCGACACTTCTCACACTGTACCATTGGTTCCTCCCGCTCTTTCCTCTTCGCCCTCTTCGCCATCGCACCCAGGTGTAGAAGGGGGGCGCCACCTTTCGTCCACAGCTGGTACTACTACGCGTCCGCGCTGGTGCTGTTTGAGCAGCTACGACGAGAGCGGCCAGTTAGGCCTCATTTCAACACAGACAACACATCGCGACGATGCACTGACATCGCACATAGATGGTATCCCGTTGGTCGCTGAGGCCCGACGAGACAATCCCCGCACCCGCGGGTGGCAGAACTTGCTGACATTCACCTGAGCGGCACATCACAGCACACACATCACACACCGCACACACGGCGCCACCTTTCGTCCACAGCTGGTACTACTACGCGTCCGCGCTGGTGCTGTTTGAGCAGCTACGACGAGAGCGGCCAGTTAGGCCTCATTTCAACACAGACAACACATCGCGACGATGCACTGACATCGCACATAGATGGTATCCCGTTGGTCGCTGAGGCCCGACGAGACAATCCCCGCACCCGCGGGTGGCAGAACTTGCTGACATTCACCTGAGCGGCACATCACAGCACACACATCACACACACACACCACACATCACACATTACATTACAGGGGAAGGTACCGCCATCTAGTGAACACTGCAAAAACTAAACTAGAGGTGGCTACATACAGGGGACGCACAGCCCAAGCCCTAAGGAGCTTCGCCCCTAAAAGATAGGACGCACAGACGGATTCCCCGTGACACTTTAGGCGGATGAACTCTTCATCGTCCAATGAACCCAAGTACGTTTCCAAATGATAAGAACTGCTCTAGGTTCGCTAGCTGAATTCTTGCCGTAGTTCGAAGGGTGGTTGTTAGCTGATCGACCTGCATCAAGGATGCTTTGCGTAATCCTGTGCATGCTACAAAAAGCTGTGCAAAGTACAATTCACGTATGAACTGAATGGCGTTCCAAGATAGTGTGTGCAGAGCCTGCCTGGCGGATTAGCCGCAGTCATAGGTCACTAGGAAGTAGCGCAGTATTGCAGCTCCACAATACCGATTGTTTAACGTAGCGATGATTTGGAAATTTACTACGCCGTCGTCCTTATTTGCGCTGTAATCATCATGCGCTGCTTCTTCAAAGGAACAGAAGCACTTAACTACACATTAACTAACGCTTGTGTCCCAGCCATGACCAGACTCGTGCGCCGTTCACTGCACTCAGATGGTGCAGGTTTCATCTGAGCGATGGAATCAAAGATATCGAAACGAATACACCCGCAAGGTTTGCGAAACGTCACGATTGTAAAAATTGGCGAGGAGCAATATTGTGCGGATGGCACCGGTGAAGTTCAGGAGGAGTTATCCTAGACTGTTGTCGTAACAGCATATTTCATTGCTCTAATCACTCACTTCATAAGTTCAGCTCGAGCATGTTTGCGGCATGCAGTGCTGTGTAATATCCACTGTAATGGGGCTACATGCAAAGTTTAAGAAAAAGTATGTTTTTATTTTGAGCTCGCTGAAAAATATTATGTAATCAAAGTAACTTACAAGCGTGAAGAAACGATACCGCACCACGTGACGTGAAGTGCAACTCGCAGTTCATGAGCTAGCGGCTGATCATTCCTCACCGCTGTAGTCTTCAGCTTCTCTGAACAACAAAAAAATTGCCCGCAGCTTCCCTCGGGGGAACACTGAGGAGGATGCGGAGCATATAATTGGTTAACGGGGTGTTAAAGTGCGACTTACTTGGGTCGATGGCTAAATTGGTTAACGTGGTTGTGAAATGGGGTTTTAAAATATCGACTTACTTGGGTCGATGGCTAAATTGGTTAACGTGGTTGTAGGAGCCCAGGCAGCACAGAAGGTTGGCCCAATATTGGGGATAGATCGGCATTGCCTGGCCCATGAACGGCCCAGTTTTCACAACGTACCACCAAGATTGGCTGTGCCTGCAGCCAAATAGAACGGCGACGTTGGACCAGCGTTCACAACGTACCCCCAATATTGGTTCTGCCAGCCGAATAGAACGGCTATGTTGGACCAGCATTTACAACATTCCGCCAATGATGGCTGTGCCAGTCTATTAGATTGGTTATATTGGGCCAGCTTTCAGAGCTTTCCGCCCATATAGGCTGTGCCGGCTGATTAGAACGGACACATCGGGCCAGGTTGTACAAGTAGCAGCCAATATGGGCGGAGCCATCCAATAAGACCGGCATTATTGGCCCGCCGTTTGACCGTTATTGCCGGCGTCAGCTGAAAAGTCAACATCACGATGTCATAATATTAGAATATGAGCCAATTTCTGCGGCTGCTGCTTTTTGGCGCTGTTCTGGCCCCAATTCACGCACCGATTTTTCAAGTTAGAGAGAGAGTAATATATGTGCCGGGCACAATATTAGAACTATCTTTTCGTCATTAAACCATGCCCCGCCACGGCGGTCTAGTGGCTAAAGTACTCGGCTGCTGACCCGCAGGTCGCGGGTTCGAATCACGGCTGCGGCGGCTGCATTTCCGATGGAGGCGGAAATGTTGTAGGCCCGTGTGCTCAGATTTGGGTGCACGTAAAAGAACCCCAGGTGGTCGAAATTTCCGGAGCCCTCCACTACGGCGTCTCTCATAATCATATGGTGGTATTGGGACGTTAAACCCCACATATCAATCAATCAATCAATAAACCATGCACAGTTGGTTGAAAGGCATAATCGTTGGTTGAAGTTGTGCAAGGTAGACTTTTTAAGTGAGAAAAAATTACCGATCAAGTTTCTCTGTCAGACGTGACGTACGATGCGGTGCTATCCGTACGTATGACGAAGCTGCTGCGGATACCGCTGTCTTACGCGTGCATGTAGACATCGAATATCTGACGCAAATCTTATCGTATCATGTGTCGGGCTAGCTATCTACGCGACCTATTCGAATCTGTTTTGCGTTCACAGCACAGTACGTGTTAACGGCACTTGCTGCTGCTTGACGTGTGGGAAGAGCGGGGGTCGTCAGTTGCGTTATGGTGACTGAATCATACAACATATGCAGTTGCCGTGATCTAACACACAGACGCGCGTGTGCACGCACGCACGCGCTATATTCATGCAACGACCACACGAATTCCCAACAACATCGCAGCGAACGGTTGGTAAGGTGTTGCGGAGTGTGTGGGCGTCGTAGCCAGCTCGTTGCGAACGTGAATTTCGGCGTGGAACGCTTTTTTTTTATGTACTTTTTTTACGTGTGCCCAAAACGGTAGGCTGCGCGATACGAGCAGTACGACACACAAAAAAAGAAGAAACGTGAATGCATAGGGCAAATCGTTAATAACAAAAAAAAAACACGCACGCTCACGCCACTGCAGTGGCGTGAGCGTGCGTGTTTTTTTTTTGTTATTCCATCCAAAATAGAATGCTCGAGAAAGGAGCATCAATCAGTATTACAGCAGCTAAAAGCCTGCTAACAGCTGAAGGTAGTCATGCTGCTCTTCCATTCAAGTATAGTGTACACTAAGAAAAGATACTGAAGATACACCATCAGCAAATGACAAAACCAATACAGACAGAGTTTTCTCTTATAATACAAAAAGTCTTTAGCTGAGGAGGCAAATAAGTCATTGGCACACAATAAGTGCACAAAAAAAAAAGCTGTCGCACGAGGCTCTCAGTGCTTAGACAACACAGGCAAAAATACAGTAGACTGAAGAAGAGAAAGCCCATAGCAAAAGTTACCATACTCCTGAGTTCTTGCTTTGCGTGAAAATGAAGCTAGCGTGAAGATGAACACTAGATTAAAGCACCACAATCAATATCTGGAAGTCAATGCTTTAGGAATAATACAAAGTACTGAAGAAGCATGCAAAGAGCATTCCTGTGAAGGCAAATATAAAAAAAAGACTTAAAGCTCTGTGGCCCTGAACAAGACAACACCACAACCAATCAAAGAGCCGTTCGGACACACCAGCAGTTCTGGCCAACACTAAAAAGTCACAAAAACATACCTTTAATGCTTTTTTGCAAGAGAACTTCAAAAGAAATGTGCATACACCAATGCCAGAAGTATCGATAGAAGCTATTACTCGTATTCAGCTCTTCATTGAAACACTGACAGAAGATACTTGTACCTGAATGCTTAATTACTTTGGTACAACTCAAGAGCGCCGACGCCAAGTGGCAAAAAATTATGATGGAAGACTACAATGTGATCAAATGCACACGTCAACCACCAACCAAGGTCCTATGTTAGAGTGAATATCGCAAAAAATCTTGAACACCTAATGTCACTGGCTCATACTCAGCGTTCTCAATCAAAATCTTGACCTCCCACACAGCATATTATTTCAACAACCTGCCACCTCTCACCATGTCATGAAACAAGCTCGAGTATACACAAACCCTCCTCACCGTTATGTAGTTAGATAGCTCCACTAGTGCTTCACTCTCGGAACACCTAGACCAGGGCCGTAACTAGACGGGTAGTGAGGAGGTTCTGAGCCCCTGAAGTATTTTCGTGCTCTGACTTTTCATCAACAATAGCATAATCTGGGCAAGTTGGTTCATCGTGGTTGTGTTCTAGTAACAGTGAGAGAAGTTCAGGAAAAGACAAAAAGGACAGGAAAGAGCGCTGACTGCCAACTAAATTTTATTGAAGGTACTACGCCCACTTTTATACAGAGTACAAGAACAGTGCTCATGCACAACGACACATGTGAGACCATGATAATATAATCTTAACTGAGAAAAGAATACTCTCTCTCCGAATGGATGAGTGAAGGTATACTGATGCACTGATTCATGGCCTTCCTGACAAGAAAAAGCTTTCACAGTCTCTCTTTCATTTCTTGTTCTTGCTTTTTTCAAAAACAGTGTTTTATGAAACATAGAACTGCACTTACATTCTTTACAGTGTATGGCCATGCGACTAGCATAGCCATTCTTAACATTTTAAGCATGCTGTCTTGCTCAAACATTGGGGCACTGCCCAGTTTGTCTTATGTTTACGTTTCCACATGTCAATAGTATCTCATACACAACATTATATTGGCATTCAGTATACCTATTCTCGTGACGAATGGTGAAATAATGGCTATTCCTGTTGCTTTTTAGTACACACACTTTTGAAAACTTGCAAGGGATGGCAAATAACAAGATAAAATCATATCGGCTCGCTATTTTCTTTATATTGTGAAACACCTTATGTACGTACGGTATAGCATGCAAAGATCTTTGGTCATTCTGTTTTTATTTTGGTCCTGTTTTGTTTAACTTGACTTTCTGCAGGAGGGTTTAGCACACGGGTGTGGTGGTGCTGTTGGGATATCCAGCATCCTTTAGTCTTTTAATCTGGTTTTTAAGGCTTACCTCATCCTTGTGCTCACATGACTTCTGAAGGGTGGCCTCAATGCACGTGGTAGCAATTCCTCTGTGTAAATTGTGTAAATGTGTAATTATGTGTTATGATGTACTAAAAAAGATGTCCCAAGAATCAGAATAAATGACAGTAGTCAAAGTTTTTGTCACTGCCTTTATACAAATACCAGTTTATTTGTTGCCTCCTGCAGTATTTTAGGGCCTCTTATATAGATAGGATGTTTTCTCACTTTTATTACATTTTTGTATTGATGATGCCATATGCTCAGGAGGTAGAATGTCGTTATGTTCTTTCTGATAACTTCTAGCTTCTGAGCAAAGATAATGTTTCAGAAAAATGAAAAAAGGCTAGCATAATAATAAGACATGGGAAGAAAGCAGAGTTTATCAAAAAATCAATGCATTAGTTGGGAATGAGAAAAAAAGATGGATGACAGGTCAGTAATGTCAATTAATTTATATTAGGACACATGATATGTAGCAGAGGGTGGCAGGTGATTAGTTCAAATGAGATCGAGAAATTATCAGCCATAATATGAAATTGGCTCATACAGGACAGGGAACATTGATTGGGCTTCCTCCCTGCAGTGGACATAATATAGGCTTAACGCTAACAATGAGCAAAGCCTGTGAAATTAATGCTCCATGAAATGAGCAGTACTGCACAGATTGCTGTGCTAGACTTCCCATTTTGCATGTTTTTGCCAGCTTATCCTGCTCGCTGTGCAGACACAAAGCTTCACCAGAAAAACAATGTTATACTTGGTGAGGTAATGCCAGTGAATGCAGTGTTTTATCTACACCTTTCCTTGCTTAAGTCCTCCTCCAAACTATACGATTTTTCTTGGAAATGTTCTGCTTACAGCACACCAACCGATCAAGTGAAACAACTTTATTGGAGTCCTGCAGGACGCGCCCTAGTATGCAATCACCATTCCACTTCACGTTACAACATACTGCTGGTAAAAATATTCTCTGGCAGAGTACAGAAGTGCATGCACTGAGCTAGCTTGTGCAGCGCAGTCTATTCCAGAAAGCTGAACCTATGTTTGGTACAGAATTTTGTAACCACACGATGCTTGTACTGATTAAATGTGGCCACACATAGCAACTTCTGAGCTTTTTTTATGAAATGATCTCGCAGTATCTGAAAACATTTGTTTTTTTGTTTACTTCATAGTTCTCAGTGAAATATTTCTCTTGTTCCTCTCATTGAATAATGGCATTTGGTGCGGCTAAGGTGTTCCTAATGCCTCACTATGAGATCAGAAAAACGATTCTCATTGAAATTGCTTCACAAGCATTTTCTACGATATTGAATGACACTGCTTGCACATGTACAAACATTTGCTAGTTTTATTGAGGGTTGATGATAAAGGGAATCAGTTGGTGCATCCAAGCCGTACAGAGATTGACTGGCCCTGAAAAGGGCCGTTTAGTTATATATCTTGCAGCTTGTTCCAGGTAGACAGGGCTTCATTCTGTAGAAATGGTAACTCACCACACTGGTTCCCCAGCATGAAGAACATAACTTGATGCTAACACTGACTCAGATGTTCTGAAATGTCATAGAGGGTACATGAAGGCTGGGTACATGAAGGTTGCAGTTATACTAACTGTACAGTCAGCATGCTTGTGTGATATGTGCATAGCTGCATCAAAGTCACGTGTGAGAATTGCGTGAACAGCTGAAAATCTCAATGGCAGCATAGCTTAAGAAGTCTGTCATCCCTTTTTTGCCAGTTTCCAATATCATCCTTCTCTTTTCATGCATCTTCTTTCAATATATCTGGGGTTTTAGTTCCCAAAACCACGATATATTAATGAGAAGCAAATTTTGAACATCTGGTGTTCTTTACCATCTTCACTTGTTTGCAGCGCAACACCAGAAACACGGGACAGGGAAGGAGCAAAAGAGAAAGAAAAGATGGCGCCGACTCCGAAAAAGACGGCACTGACATCCTGACACGCACATGTCGTGATGTAAGCTGCCCAAAGAGTGGCCTCCCATGAGAATAGTGAAGAATGGGGAATAGGATCTACCAGTAAGGGCTTTGTATGCAATTCACAAACAGTGAAAAAGATCCACCAGGGGTGAACCACATGTACATGGTGCACTCCGGTTGAGAGAGAGCAGAGTAGAACAGATGTGCCAGACAGGAGATTATAAATGGTTTTGTCTGGAGCTGGTGCCAGACCGAGCTCTGATTAAGCGTAAGAGAGTATTGAGCGCCAGGCCAATCTGATCCCATTCCTGTGATGGGGTGCAATGTGATGACAGGTGCGAATTCCATTTTCTTTTTTTTCCATGGGTTTAGGGAAATAATTTTTCAGGGATCAGATGGAAATACCTCCGACATACATACTAACATGCTTATTCTTGGGCGTGTCATGCCTAGCCACCAGATGGGGAGAAAAAGGAATGTTTCCCAAAATGTGCGATAAAGTGTTTGGTGCTACGCCTTGACGGAAGTATTGATAGGTGCTTTGGAAATCGGTACGCCATTTCTGTAATCGTTAAATATGCAACTGCATGTGCCACTGCTAGGGATAGCGTGACACTCCCAGCCATATCGGGGTAAGCCGTTTTAATCTACATGAAGATGTTAATGAGCCCGTTCTCCATCACAGCAGTAGCTGTGGCCATTCCTTCAACTAGGCCTCCTGCAGTGCCAACTAAACGTCTGCATGAATTTAGCGCTAGTACCGTACATAATAATCAGCATGTGCCTTGGGTTCACTTCGATGGTGTTTTGAATTCATCTTGCGTGACAATGGTTTAAGTTGCACGCGTGCCTTAACCATTACTGCAATAGGAGACCATGATTTATCGTCACGCATGGTGTTGCTTAGCTCGGTCCTCAGTGTTCGAAGCAGGTTCCGCCTTGTGAGTGCCTGAGAGAGGCACAAGAGTTGATTTCTGCTCTGTGTTTCTATAATTCCCTAGCCTGTATTATACAGGAAGCGGATAGTGCTGGTGTGCGTCAGCTGCCTCGGTGCGCTCTCAACCGCCTGCCTGGTAAGACTGATAGCTCATTCTATCAGCGCCTTGTCGTACTCCCTCCTCACACTGCGACATGTCCTCCACTTGGAGGACATGATGACGGAACAAGATGATACGAAGCCCAAAACCGCAATGTTTGCAAGCCACAACCCGAGCAAACAATTCAACGGTGAGGCCAGAAAATCTACCTGACTAGGCCTGGAGCAACAAGCCAGAGGCCAGAGAGCATATTCTTGGCTGGATAGATGGATGGATGTGGCTGTACCCTTTAGATCGGGCGGCGGCTAACGCCACCTAGCCGTAATGCTTAGTGAACTAACCACTAGATTTATTTTCCCCCTTTAAATAGTAAAGTTGGATGGGTACTTTGAAGTGAAGGGTTTAATTTTCAATCGTGTCTTTACTTTAGCCACCAATGAGATAACCTCCTTCTAGTTAAGTCTACCCGCTTAAAGTCTATTTTGCCCTCCCTGTCCCTAAACACCAGTGCTTTGAAAAACTCTGCGCCATCATCTTGAACTATAAGGTGAAGCCCTTTACAGAGCATTGTCAAGTGTTCGGCAGTTTTTTCTTTCTCTTCACACGCACTGCATACTGTGTCTACCCCTTCGTATTTGGCCCGATATGTCTTGGTTCGCAATACTCCCGTCCTGGCCTCAAACAGTAGAGAACTACCCTGAGTATTATCATAGATCCTTTCTTTGGCAATTTCCTGCTTAAAAGTTCGATAGATCTCTAGTGCAGACTTCTTAATCATGCCAATTCTCCCCATGTCAGTCTCCGTTTCCTGCAGTTCCTTTTTAACCGATAGTTCTTTCTGGTTTGGCCACCTGCTGTTTTCTAAGTATTTACCAGTCAATTTCCTGGTTCGCTTCCTCCATTTTGTTTTGACATTCTTCATGTACAAGCAGCTGAAAACCTTCATAGCCCAACGCTCCTCCCCCATTTCTCTCAATCGCTTTTCAAATTTTATCTTGCTGCTAGCTTCCCTGCCTTCAAATGATGTCCATCCCATATCACCTTGTACTCCCTGATTTGGTGTATTCTCGTGAGCTCCTAAAGCCAGCCTACCCATTCCACGTTGCTTAATTTCTAATCTTGCTTGAACTTCTGATCTCATGCACAAGACTGCATTGCCGAACGTCAGCCCAGGAACCATGACCCCTTTCCATATTCCTCTCACAACATCACACCTACTGTAATTCCACAGTACCCTATTTTTCATCACTGCTGCATTCCTGTTATCTTTAGTCGTCACGCATATTTCGTGTTCCCTCAGGTACTCGGTCCCATTGCATATCCATACGCCCAGTTATTTGCATTTATCTGTTATCTCTAGCGTGACTTCCTGTATTCTAAGCTCACTAACTTTGTTATCATTGAAAATCATGACTACTGATTTTTCCTAACTGAATCTAAAATCTAACCTATCTCCCTCATTACCGCAGATGTCCATCAACCTCTGCAAATCTTCCTTGTTGTCGGCCATTAGCACTATATCATCTGCGTAGATTAATGCTGGTAGTGCCTGATCAATGAGTTTTCCTTGTTTGACTAAAGAGAGGTTGAAGCCAAGTTTACTTGCCTCTAATTTGGCCTCTAATCCTTGTAGGTACATCATGAACAAGAAGGGTGACAGTGGGCACGCCTGCCTAAGTCCACGTTTCACCACTGTGGGCTTGGATACCTGTTTTTCCCACTTTTTAAATACCTTGTTAGTTTTATAGATTTCCTTTAAACGATTAGTGACTCCATCTTTTACACCCAGTGTGTCTAGTATTCCCCACAAGTCCTCTTGAACCACGCTATCGTACGCTCCCTTGAATTTCTGCAGGCCGGTAGGAAACTTCACAGCGCAGCGCCTGATCTTGTGAAACGGCGCAGCCATGCAGGCAGGGCATTCAATTCCCTCCCTATTTTTTGTATACTACTGTCCTTCTGTACATCGTAGAACACATAACAGTAATGATAGCAAACAGATCATTGATTCGGGTAGGCTTGGTGTTTTTATTTAAAATGGAACAACGAGGAAGCTGCTGAAGCTCGTGCCTGTATACAGCTGCTTTATATGAAGATGAAACTTTAACGAAAAAAAAAACGTAATGATAAACAGTAGGCTCATAACAAACAACATTTCTCTGAGGGTGCATGGAATATATGTCCCATGCAAGGCTATGCATTGCAGTCCTTACTGCATTAATTATGTACACGTACTGCAGGGCATGCAAGTGTATGCAGACACACGCTTACGAAATGACATTTTTTGCTACATACAAACGTGCACCGCACCAAATAAGACGCACGTGTTTGTATAGTCAGGGAACACTCGTGAATATTGATGAAATCACACAGCTGGCTTACAGTATAAAACAAACACAATTGCGAACAATAAAATGCGACGCTGTTTAAAGAGGCGGACCCAGGTTACGAGAATTATCAGTATGGCATACACACCACGTGTCAAGCTTTTGCAACATCTAAAAAGACTAAACATGGAAAGTTGCCTTTGTAAGTTAACATGACAGTACCAAATGGAGAAGCCACACGAGAGAACAATTCATCGTGGGCTAAAGAATGTGTTTTAAATATTATACACAGCTTTGCAAGATAATATCGACGAGTTTTACTCGTCTAGGTGTGGGAGGTGTAGGCCTGATAAAATGCGATGTTGCTTCAGAGCCTTCCTTTCGTAATATTGCAATTTTATTCAACTCTTTCAAACGCGGCACCGTAAATTTCTACTGGGTGCTCGAACACAGCAAGCAGGTCGCGGGGCAAAATCTTTGTAACATTTTATTACCGAAACAGCGATACTAGCAATGCTTGAGCTGCACTAGCTGTTTTCTAAATTGTAACCTCCTCAATCTCATCACTGTGATCAGGAAACGGAGAGGGAAAGTACAGCAGTAGTACGTAGAGAAATATTCAATTTCAAGCCCTTTAGCAATATCATCTAAACAAATTGCCAGTTCACTGTTGAATTCTCTATGGAAACAAACAGCTGATCAGGGGCGCAAGCTTGGCTTGGCACTGGCTTGGCCGTTCATACAGAGCCAAAAGCCGCTGCAGGAAACTGGATTGCGGATCGTATTGAGACAAAATATTTTATACATTTTTGTTTTCTTTGTTTCATTTCTCTAATTGTTCTTGTAATGGCGTGGACCGCGCTTCGTGATCTCATGTACCGGCGCACTGTTTTTAAGTTTAGTATGGCGCACGATAATACATGATTGCGTGCTTTAATTTAAAAAGGTTCGCGAGTATGGCAGCAACACTGCAATGTCGGGAAGAGGATAGAACCAGTAGCAGTTGCATGCCCGGGTGGAGCGACTGATGCCCAGATGGAGGAATGTCAACCCGATGCCTTTTGTGTTGGCCGTTCTGGCAGTTCCGCCGACTTTATAGAAAGAGACGACCCCGTCACTTGTCCTCTTCTCTTTTCCTTCGGGCATCAGCGACAACATTGACGGACGACGTGTTCGACTTCACCGTGCACGTGAGTATAGGTTGGTTTTTCATTCGAGTGAATTCTTGTTCAGATTTTCAACTTGTCGACTTCATCCTGATCACCTGTCACCGGCAATAAGTCACATACGTGTGATATTTAGGTGAAATAAATGATAATGCACATTTTCTGCTCCATTTGCGTGACTTAGCTACACCAGGACATGAGGTAAAGCCTTTGTCGCCTAGCCACTAGCAGGCAAGATCGATCACTCGCATCCTTCAGTTCACGAATCAACGCGCCTGCCTTAAAATTAGTAAGCTGCTCGCAAAGAAATCTTACCGAGGCAATTTTGTTTTCTGTGAACAATGCACCGTAGATTTGTCTTGAATAACAAAAAAAAAAAACTCGAAAAATGAATGTCGCGACCTTTTAGAAAACGCCGTGTCTAAGAGCTAGACGCGGCATTTTGTAAAAGGCTCATTAAATTCAGTATTTTGTTCGTAGTTTCTGCTTGAAATTATTATTGTCTATGAATTTCATGGCCCAATCTTTCACTTTGGCTGAAAATCTCGGCGGCAAAAACTTTGTTCAGTGTCCATTTAAGGGCAGGTGTAGATGCCATCATTTCAGTCGCAAATCTTTTTGCTAGTCGGTCGGCTGGTTAACAATAAGGGTACTAACTAGAGTTCCAGATTTCATCAGCAACACATCATCATGGCTTCATCAGATGCTGCATTATATACATTCTATCCTTGTTTTTAAATAGGTGTACCGTATGGTCCACTGTTACAGGAAACAAGCGAGCTCATGGACAGTGAGCCATGTGGTGCTAACTGGCAGCGAGGCTTGTGAATGGGACGCATGCGCATAGAATCGGGGTGCGCCCAGTTTTGTCTGCCATTTCTCAGCCTGTACGCATGACAGCATTGGAAAGCGCATC
The DNA here is from genome assembly GCA_013436015.1 of Rhipicephalus annulatus. Classification (NCBI taxonomy): domain Eukaryota; kingdom Metazoa; phylum Arthropoda; class Arachnida; order Ixodida; family Ixodidae; genus Rhipicephalus; species Rhipicephalus annulatus. The sequence goes on from WOVY01001500.1 coordinate 534,780, forward strand.
GGTATTTTAGCTGCGCAATTTATCTAGCCCAGTGCCTCCTGCTTCAGGGATTTCCTGTGAGCACAAAAAATGCATGATTTTAATCGTTGCTGCAGTGTTTTGCAAGTTGTCACCGTAAAGCACATCATATTTTTCGCATAATGCTCGCTGCAACTAGCAAGTTTCGATGACTCAAAATGCTGTTCAGGTCTGATGTAGCAAACATTTTAAGCTCGTCCACGTGACCATGAAATATTGGTTTAATAAATAATGGAAGGCAGAGTTGGTATCAGTTGATTTACAGTGTGAAAATGAAAAGTGCGAAGGACCGTGCCTCGCAAGTAAGCTCCGAGAGCATGAGCAGAGAAGTAGCAGATGAGGATGCTCATGCGCTGCATTTCAAAATCTCACCAGCACTAATGCTTGACGGACTGCTGGCCACGCACTAGCGTGTTCTTTCTGAAACAGGACTTTGGCCCTGTAAGCAAGTTCTTGAAGGGCATAAGTAAAACGTCAAATGGGCCCCCTAAATGCACCCATCCTTGAACCATTGGGCTTATGAATTAGTGCCCTTTTCAAAATACAACTATTCTTTTCAAATACAACTATTCAAAATACATCTATTCTAAATACAACAGTGCACGAAGTTTAAAAATGGGAAAAAAGTCTTTAAATGTCCCCTTTGTACATAGTGTTCTTGTGATGTCACTTCTGCCGTTGTCTCCCTCTCTCGCCATGCCCAAGTAACTCCCTGGGTACCTACGGCAGTTCACGTGCTGCAGTGCGGTTTGTTGGGGGCTCGTCATCTGTTGCTGTGAACGATGTGGAAGCATTGTGGTTTTTTGTTGTCTTACTTTAACGAGCTCATTGGATTAGGAAGGCCTCGCTCGTTCAGTCGATACAAGACCAGATAATCATGATGTGCAACACATACACCAGCCACGGCGTACACCGGCTGCCCGCCACAACCTATGAGGGCCTATTATCTTGCTTTCACTACGAATTGCCTGGCCCAAAAACAAGTGAAAGCTCAAAATCTCTCGAGCTGCAATTTTAAGAGTGGATGTGCGAAGCGCAGCTGCTCCCATCGAAAACTAGTCGTGCAGAGCTAGGCAAGTTTACAAGAGATATAATATTATAAATATATTGTCACGGCCTACGCCACCAAAGTAGCAATGCCCCCCCCCCAAGTGTTTTAAACAATGCTGATGTTGAGCTTGAGCCTCTTTGATTGCAATTTGTGGAAATAGTCGAGGAAAATATTATACAAGGCAGATAGCGACTTTGCGTGGTGTGTGCCGCGGTAATGCCAGTCATCACTTTATTTTTCGCGTAAGCTTTGACACACTTTTCACTTTGTATTTTGCTTTTGTTGTACGCTATTGTACAGTGGAGTCACTGAACATGATAGAGACCGTGTATAGAATTAATTGACTAATTAAAAAAAATCCTGACGCCCAACTTGAACCGATCGGCTATACTTCAAAGTGAACTAATATTGTTTCTCATTCTTTATAGTTTGTTTCAATGCAATAGCCCCGCCGCGGTGGTCTAGTGGCTAAGGCACTCGGCTGCTGACCCGCAGGGCGCGGGTT